>JACCIB010000031.1:1800000-2174861 GCA_018906965.1 Philotrypesis tridentata
AACCGAAACAATTAAAACCTTACAATTAATTCACTAAAGTTTTCCCACAATCGTCTAAATCGTTTATTCCAATCTTTCTGTCTTAACGCATAACATTCCCTCTATCTATTTCTGAAAATCGCTGCACTCCTCCCAAAAGCAGCTCTCCCCGAAAATCCGCTTTAACATATCGCCGCAATATCGCCCTCTACACAAATCCCCCATAGATCTCAATCCAATGACTTTCACATCCTCGCGCCATTATTCCCAACAAAACGCGTCTTACAATCAACCTCAGCGCCTCAACATAATCCGCAATCCCGTCGCCACAATGTACACATCCACACTTCAGACACACCGCGCGCAAAGATCATCTCCTTGTAACACACAGCACTCGCGGACAGGTGACCCGCTTAACTTTTTAACTTTTCCCTCCCCCTCGAAGCTCACGCCTGACAAAACTTTACCCATATATACATACGCGCGAGAATTCCTTCCTTCTCGGAAGCTCTCCGTTTCTCAGCCCTTTCTCTCTCTGCACTCCGCAAATGCGCAGCGCACAATGCAACTCGCCGCAGATTAACTTCCGAAAGCCAATAACTCGCTCGTTCCGCTCGCGGGGATCAGCCGCGTGCAGTGTTCGCTCGAGCGCACATGCCACCGATCGCATACAGTCCCGACAAAAGCGTGAGCGCAGTGACTTCGGCGTATAGCATAATGCGAGCTGCCCCGCAGGCGACGAAACAACTCTTTCGCCGCGACTTCTCTTCCGCTCGACTCTCGCCGACTTTCGCCACGGCGCATAAGGGAGCATTATTATTTCTGCGCGGGGGATCATCCGTTCGACTGCTGCTGCTGCTACTGCTGTTCTTTTTCGAGGGAGGGATGAAGGCTTTGACTTTTTTTCAGCGAGAGCTGCGGCCATAAGCATTATGACGACGACGACGAGTTGTCGATGGGACGTGGATTACAATGTGGCACGACACTCGTTATTTTTTGTTGCTGGAAATATGTGTTATAGGGTTGCTGTTAACGGAAATTCGGAGGGGATTCGTTCGTACGAGTATATCAATATTTTGGACGCGCGTACCGGTAAATATTTCGAGCTTACACGTTTTCGTATAAACGTGTGCGACGAGGCGAACGAGTGTCTCCGATTGATACATGTATACAATGCATAAACGCATTGTAAAACACGATTGCATTTTATTATACTTTTTTTTATCGGGTTCGACGACGATCGGCCGTATCGTGTTTTGAAGATGCTCGGTCGCGATCGTTACAATGTTTGCAAGATGTAAGTCGTGTTTACGCAATGTGTACGTTATTGATACGCGTCGAGATCGAGGACAAGATCCTTTTGACACGTTTGTAACATTATTTTGTTGGTGAAAATTAATGCGTCGATTTTGCGCACGTCGAATTGTAATTTTGTTGTCAAAATTGCGCCGCGCGCATCTAAATATACATCGAAGATTTTTTTTTATAAACAATTTTGGGAAGTAACGCTGAACCAATGGAAATTCGAATATCTCGAGGTATTTTGGTAGAAACTTAACTATTAGCTAATTTATCGTTAAGTTTCTACCCAGTGTCATTTGGCGACGTTCCGTCCTTTACTGTGAACCTTTTCAACCCTTTATTATGAAAAATTTAAATAATATAAATACAATAAATAAAAAAACTATATAAATCAAAATAGATTTTACAATAACAAATATTATGTATCATAAAAATTTCTTGTTATATCGGAGATGACTATTAACGATAATATATCGAAGATCTCGAAATATATATAACCGTTGGAATACACGCCTCGTTTCGAGGAATTTTCACGTCTCAATTTTCATTTCACGTCTTATTCGCGCCGCTTTCTCACGAGAGGGCCAACAGCTCCGCCGTCGCGTCACCTCTGCTGCAGGTATATCATTTACGACTTTTGTCGAATCATAGTTTTCACAATAGAGACACGCCTTTGCCCCAACATTCAATGGCTTCTCCGACGCGGGATGAAATGCGCAGTCGATAATTTGCCAAGAAAGTGCGTAAAGATCTGTAATGACTGGACCTTTTTTTTTCTTATATAGTTTCGTAAATCTTCGTCAGCTGAGTTCGCTTTTCTCAGGAGGATAATTTTCGAATAATTTACATGCTTCAAATGCATCGGGATATTCACGATTTGAAGCGATAAAAATTCTGGTGAATTTATGCACGTAAATATTATTTAATTAAGGGGTTGGGTTATCACAGGGTTAAAAGTCGAAAAAAACATTTTTTTTTTGAATGCTGTAAAAATGTCAGTGTTTATGCAATGGTAATCGAATTTATTTTACTTTAAAGTATTGATATATGCAATTTTTTAAAATTTCGCTTTAATTATTTAATAAACAATTAAATAAACTTGTTTGAAAAAATGAAAAAAAAAGTTTTATTAAAAATGTGCTCCATGTAAGTTTGAATACAGGTTTTAAGGAGTAAATTCAGGTACTAAACATTAAATTTTGTTTACGTAAACGCTTAGAATCGTGAACAGCGCAAAAAATCTTTTGTAAAAAACATGCACCTATAATAATAATAGATTTGTGAGATGAAAAATCAATACTTTGAGTTCAATAACTTAAATTGAAGGCCTGAGTGAGCACTTTAAAATAAAAGAAGTTCAATTATGATTGAATAAATGATTTTTAAAAAAAAAAAACGTTTTTTTCGACCATATCATATTCCCTTAAGTGCATGTCGCAGCCAAAGTAACCGTTTATGACCTCACCTCGTGCCGTATTTCTCAAATTGGTAACTATTTGTTATTGCATAGACTACCTCGGAACACAGAGTTTTTGTTGATTCATTTCAAGAAAAATTAAATATTATTAATAATATTAATTAAATGTGACGGTCGCCTTACTCTTCCATCTGGCGACGTATTTTTCATTGTTTATAAAAATAACACAAAATTAGATAAACACGAGACTTACTAAACATAAATAATTATAACAGCTACCTCGAAACACTGCGTTTTTATGTGGTAAACAAGAGTAAGTACTTATTATTTATGATCGAATACAATTTTGGAGGTTATGCAATACCTCATTTGATTTACATTAACTTCGATATCCCCCTAAGATGAAAATAAAGTATAACAACGCATACACAAACAGAAATTTAAACTTCGACTCAACAGACTATATTTTATACAGCATGTGAAAATTAAAATGTGCGCGTTCGCGCCGCATCGAATTCCAAGCCCGCCGAGAGAGCCAAATTTTCAAAAATAACATTTTGGCCAATCTGCCGAAGAACAACAAACGACCCAACAGCTCTAGATTCCCAGGTGTCGAAAGCCGCGTCTCTCTCTCTCTTTCTCTCAATCGCAGAGCGGACCCTTCCGAAACATCTCTATGTTTATTCAAAACACGCGCTGCTGCCGCTGCAGCCGAGCCGAAATCGTTGAAAGGAAAAGCGCGCGGGGGGAAAATTCGTGAAAATCCCTCGATACAATTCTCTGCATCCCCCTCGATCCGCGCGTCAATCCCGTTAATTTGGCCGCGCAGCGTATCGGGATTACTCCCCCCGGCAAATATGTCGACTGCGCGGAACGGTTATGCTCATATACACGCATTTTCCCGCGGGACACACGCAAGCTCGTCGTCGTCGGGGACGAGCGGCTTTGTTGAGCAAATAGACGATCGTTTGTTGGACACCAATCGGCGACTACCTGGCGTCGCTCGCGTGCATAATGTCTGTACACGTTATATACGAGTATATAGAGACGTAAATAATAAGTGTAGAGAGTCCGCCGCTCGGAGCGAGGGGCCCGTGGAAAAAGGGGGCGCGTCCGGGGCACGGAATAATGGCTTTTCCTCGCGCGCGTCGGGTCCCCTTTTTCCTCCTCTTCCTTTGACTTTTCCGAGGCTGCGATGCCGTCGGCGGCGGCGGAAAAGAGGCCCCGACGACGACGACGACGACTACTACTGCTGCGACGAGAGCCGGAGGGAAGGAGACACCTCAATGGCTGCAGCCGTTCGGGAGAGAAAGAGAGAGATAAAGAAGCGAAGGCCTACGGCCGCAGCCGCGATAATGATGTAATGAGTGCTCCGGTCTCGGCGATTCGTCGCGGCTGCCGTATACGTATACCGACCTGCTGCTCGTAGGAGGAGCACCGCCCGTGAGATCTATTTTCCTCGACGCCGGGGGCCTTTCCTGCCCCGAGGCTTCTGGGAAGGAGGTGCGGACAAGACACGGAGGTAATTTTTTTTCTCTTTCTCTCTCTCTCTCTCTTTTTTTGCGCGCAGAGGCGGACACAATGCGCCTCTCGCGTAGTGTAGAGGAGAAACTATGGAGAGGAGAGAGGGACGTTAGTGTGTCGTGAAAGCCGATGATTTGGGGCTGGCTGCCGGACTGCGGAGGTGATGATTCCCTTAAATTAGGATGTGTCGGAGACTTGCCGAAAGAGCTACTTGTTAAAGACGTCTGTGTTTCTAAGAGGGATGAGTTTGACCTTGAAGTCGGCGGGTGGGTGGCGTTGCGCAGCTGTCGGAAAACAAATGCGCTTGTGTTTGCAAAATTCGTGTTTGAAAAGTTTTTGGGAGATATACTGTGCTATGTGTATAGACGCGACGGAAATTGTTATATAAATATTGTTGGAAATGTTCAAACTATTTTTACTGATGTATAGACACAAGCTATAGGATTACGATTTTTGCTTACGACTGCAGCTTTCATGAAAACAATGTATAATTGTTACAATTTTATGACTTTTGATATTAAAAATCTTAAAATTTTTTAGACTCAAACATTTTTAGAATATTTTAATAAATAAGATACTACAGCTAAATATTATATGCCAAAAAGTTTTAATAAACTACCAAGTATTTTTTGATTGTCTTTCATTACCATAACAATCATCTCAATCAAGAGAAAACTGGTGATGAAAATATTTTTTTTTTTGCCACACCGAAATATCGAGAGAGTAAAAATATTGTGCACACAATCAACAACATTTTCACTCTCTCTCGCACTTCCCCTCCCCTCCGTCCGCGCGAGCCAAAAGCTACGCGCATCTCCATCGCAGTAGCCCGGCACAACGTCAGTATTATACGCACAGCCAGCAGCAAACTACCGCTGAGCTCGGCCGATCATCTCCAAATTGTCCGGGCTTACAGAAAAACCCCCAATTTTTCTTGTTCCCTCTTATTCTTCTTCTTCCTTTTTTTTTTTTAACGAGATTTGCGCGGAGGCGCGCGCGCGCGCCTAAGAAACATGTTCACAGCTTCTCGAGCTCGACGGGCTACTTCCAAAGAGAGCCGTATGCGCTATACACGCGTAGACGCGCGTAGACGAGCAAAGGAACCGAAACGGCTGCTGTGTGCAAAAGGGAGCCGGGCTACGCGCATCTCGGACGACTAAATCTGCAGGTCGTCCCCGGGGGTGACGACGTCCTCGCTCTGGGGGGCCCCTCGGGCTCTACAACGCGCATAAAGATGTCGCTCGAGCCGAGAGAGCGAAAAGACAACTTGGAGCGCGTGCAGCATGCGAGAGAGAGCCTGTATATACGTATAGTATACTCGTGCGGCGATCCATTGTTTCGCTTCGTTTTTGAAATTACACAGGCCCTGAGCGACTGCGACTGTTTTTCCGGGAGTTGTTTTTCCTTCGTCCCGACTGCATATAACGCGCGACTGCGACGACGTCGGCTTTTTTGTTGTCGAGGAGCGACACGTGACGGCCGTAAGCTCGGGGCAAACGTTTTGATAGCTTGGCGATGGAGTGCTTGCCTTTTGCTCGGTCGAATTTGAGATTTTAGCTGATTGTTTATTGTTGAGAAAAGACTGTTATTGCGGAATTGTAATTTTTGAAATTTCGCGCCGTTTCAGGGGGATTTTCCTAAAAGTCGTTGGTATAATTTAATAATATTGAGAGGATCATCGTAACGGAATCATGAAAACTATCAAGAACTTGAATTTATTTAGGAATGAGTTATACGCAGAAATATTTTGACTTAATTTGAAATGTACTTTAATTGGATAAATTACTTTTGTTTCTTTTTACAGCTAATTTCGTTATAAATTAGCTAATTAATCGTTAAGTTTCTAGCAGGGTACTTTAATTGCATAAATTACTTTTGTTTCTTTTTACTTTGTTTATTGCGTAGAAGCGCAATACCTACGCTAGTGTCAATTTACTATGAACAAAATACTTTGTAATCGGGCTTTGAGCCCCGTCTACTTTCAATAAACAAATAAATAACGTTTATTACGGCTTTGAAACTCCCATCGTGTCTTTTTTCGGAAAGAAACGTTGAAAGTATCATCATTTTCGTATATAAGACAAATTTTCCCAAGAAATTAACTTTGCACCGACTTTTGTATATACCGGTCACCTCATAACGTAAAAAGCCGCGCCTATATCAGATCCGAAAAAAGGAAGCCCTCCTCGGAAAATCGATGATTGTCTACCGAAAGATCCTATTGTTGGGCAAACTATCGAAAATTTGAATTTATTTAGGAATGAGTTATGTGCTGAAATATATTGATTTAAATTGAAATTTACTTTAATTGGATAAATTACTTTTGTTTCTTTTTACAGCTGACTTCGTTATAAATTAGCTAATTCATAACGAAATTAGCTAATTAAGCGTTAAGTTTCTACCAGGGTACTTTATTTGCATAAATTACTTTTGTTTCTGCTTTATTTATTGCGTAGAAGCGCTATACCTGCGCTAGTATCAATTTACTATGAACAAAATACTTTGTAATCAGGCTTTGAGCCCCGTCTACTTTCAATAAACAAATAAATAACGTTTATTACGGCTTTGAAACGCCGATCGTGTCTTTTTTCGCACAGAAACATTCTTCTACACACACGTATTGTTGGAAATATCATCATTTTCGTATATAAGACAAATTTTCCCAAGAAATTAACTTTGCACCGACTTCTATATTTACCGGTCACCTCGTAACGTAAAAAGCCGCGCCTATGTCAGATCCGAAAAAAAAGGAAGCCCTCCTCGGAAAATCGATGATTGTCTACCGAAAGATCCTATTGTTGGGCAGCATACAAATTTTCCCATTTACACATGCGCCTCGACCTCCCTGACTGCACACGTTTCCGAGCCTTCAACAGCTTTTGTCAACCTACCGCATTATACGAGATGAGATCTCGAGATCGAAAAAAAGGAGAAGAAACTTCTAAGGCGATTTCGCCGCGTTTTGGTCGAGAATCATTGCCTCGTGTTCTCAAAGCTTCTTGTGTGGCGGGCTGCGCATCGCCTATACTCCGCGTCGATGAAAGAAAGGGACATCTCACTTCCGAAACGTGTTGGGGCTTCTGTTGAAAGGCGTACCTGCAACTATACCTATGTATGCGCTGCCGTTTGACAGTTGGCGCTTTTTTTTTTCTCCACAAATCTTCTCGCCGCGTGTAGCGCACTTTTTCTCGCTTTTACTCGGCATTCCACGGATGCCATCGCGCATTCTCGGCATACCGGGTGATTATTCGCAATTGTTTTGCTGAAGTTCTGCCTAAAATCTCACGTCGAGCTGAGATCATGAGGGAAAAATTTGGCTTTGTACACGGCTTTCTCCTCGGCTTTCTCTTGGTTGGGGTTGTTGGCAGTAAAAAATCATGAAAAAAAAGACGCTTGTAAAGACGCTAAAAAAGTTAATTAAAACATTTTGGTATGATTTGTAGCTTATAAGAGCTTGTTGAAATTTGTGTAATTTAAAGGTACGTTGTAATTTACAATAACGATTATTATTTTGATTCTAGTAATTCTGTCGTCAGTTTGTTACCTCGTTTGTTACACAATGATTTATTATAATACGATGTTTTGGCATTTACAGTATGACAATAATAATTATAGGTATTAAGAAGCTTGAGTAATACGTAAAAATTAAGTTTATAAAAAAATAGTTAATATTTGCAGTTTTAGATAAATAGCATTTCCAACGTTTTAAATTAGAAAATGTCTGCTCTATTAATTATAGCAAGCGATTATCCTCCCAAAATTAATTAATATCTTTTCCCGATTATTTAGTTAAAAACTCATAGACACTATGCAAGAGCCATATGCTCAAACCGTTGTACAGCGCATCAACGGAAAGAAAATTATTCCTCTTCGCGACAGGTGAGTCTTCAGCGTCGTTCGAGTCATTATATTTCCCTTCTTATCTTGTTAGGGTTAGGGTAGAATGGCAGGGAAACAATAGCCGCAGGTCAGACTGATCCGATTTGGCTGGAGAACATATAATAGTATATACGTGTGCCGCCCGTGCGTTCGTGCGACAAATTCGTACACCGCATCAGGGATACATATATGTGTAAGTTATTTTGTTTGTGTTTACCAATTTTTAATTCATCATAAACGATGCAAACATTGTTGCCCGTTGGCACATTACTGGAGTTAACTCTGCTCTTAATTGCACGACATGACTTGGAGGTGAAGAATTTGCGCCATCGAACAAGTCATTAGTTAGGTACACGCCTTATATACTGCAGTGCATTATATATACATTACACCGAGAGGTTGTTTGAGCGAAATTACGCTCAAGGAGACGGGTCGCGTCGATTCTGACCTGACGTTCTAAGCCAAAGATCTAATGCCACTGCGCTTAAGGTGTGAACAATGGAAATGAAGGCAGATGAGGCGTTCTCCGATTTTGAAATGAATTTCTCGGGTTAGACGATAAAACGAAGAACTGTCGCGCTAAGTTCTGATGATAGCTTCCAAGAGGTCGTATACCGTAGGCGGCTCGTCTATTCTCCGATGTTGTGCTTAACGATTAACTTGGAGGAGAATTTGGCCGCATAAATTAAACGAGTTGATCCGCATCTCTGCTGTATTCTCAAAAGGGGACTTTTGCATTAACGATACTGGCTTCGGCGAAAAGAGTTGGGCTTGATTTTACAGCTGAGAATTTTCGCACCGCATTGCCGCGTTTCGAAATTGATGTAAACTGATTTGCACTCGGTTGAGCGGATACGATTGTAAAATCCGTGTATGATCTCGGTAATCATAGCGCGCGAGAAAATTCGTAAAGAAAATCAGAGCGACGGTCTCAACTTGGTGTCGAAAAAGCTAGAAAGCTGCAGAGTGTCGGCATACGCGCTGCAGCTGAATTTTCCGTAGAGCCGAGAGCGCCGGTGACAAGTTCATCATCCGAGCTCGGCTTTGCGGCGGCTCCTTTATGGACTCAATAGAGAGCGAAAGAGAGAGAGAGAAACGCAGAACAGCCCCAGATGACTCTCGCCGCCGGCAGCATCCCGTGGTCCCCCCACCCGAGCGCTTAGCGCCCAACGGGGCGCCGCCGCGGCTCCGCTCGCCCATTGGCTCCCCACCGCGACTCGGGACTCGACGTCTCCCGGCGACCGGCCGGCCGATTGGCGGCGGGCTCGCGAGGGACCGGCCCCCGGCTCCCGGGGGGCGTGGCCAGCGTCGGGGCAATATAAGCCCCGTCACGAGCCCGGAGCCAGCAGATGCGCGCGATCGCTGAAACGGACAAGTTGCCAGTTGCCTGACAGAGTACAGTAGTCTCTCGATTAGCGACTCCAACTCCGCCGCCAGTACGGTCGACCGCAGTAGTGTGCTCCCCTCGAGAACCCAGTGCATCCCGAGCGGAAAAAGTAATTTTTCCGAGTACGCATCGCAGTGTGAGTTCAGTCCGGGAGCCGGTGCTCGACGAAAAGTGCTTCGACGATTATCTTACAAGCGTGGGATAATGGTGAACATGGAGGGTTCGAACGAGCAGCTCACGGTGACCGCGTCGCCGCCGCCAGCGCGCAGCAGCCTCAAGAGCATCTTCAGCATCCGCGAGCTCGTGCCGGAGGCCTGCGAGAGCCGCGAGCCCCGCCCCGCTCACTCGCCTGACCTCGACAGCGACGACTCCAGCTACCTCGACGTGACCGGCTACGGCTCCGTGACCCCGTCGCCCCTCGACTGCTCGCGCAACGCCAACTCCAGCCCCACGGGCTCCACATCCAGCCGCAAGAAGTCCGGCAGCCCCAAGCAGCAGCTCAGCGCCGCCGAGATCCAGAAGAAGAAGTCGGAGAAGCCGCCGTACAGCTACAACGCCCTCATCATGATGGCCATCCGGCAGAGCCCCGAGAAGCGGCTCACCCTCAACGGCATCTACGAGTACATAATGCGCAACTTTCCCTACTACGAGAACAACAAGCAGGGCTGGCAGAACTCCATCCGTCACAACCTCTCGCTCAACAAGTGCTTCGTCAAGGTGCCCCGTCACTACGACGACCCCGGCAAGGGCAACTACTGGATGCTCGACGCCAGCAGCGAGGACGTCTTCATCGGCGGCACCACCGGCAAGCTGCGCCGTCGCACCACCGCCGCCTCCAGGTCGCGGCTCGCCGCCTTCAAGCGCAGCGCCGTCCTCGGCAGCATCTACGCCTCGCCCTACGCGCCACCCGTCTGGCCCGCCACCACCCTCTACAGCCTGTCGTACAGCCTCCCGCGGCCAGCGGTCCACGCTCCCACGGTCTACCACGCCGGCACTCCCTCGGGCTACCCGTCCGCGCTCCTGCCCGGAGCCAGTCTGCCCTGCAAGCCCCAGCCGCTCCAGCCGCTCCAGCCGTCGGTCCCCGTCAGCCAGCCACAGGCGGCCGGCGCCGCCTTCTCCATGGAGCGGCTGCTCCAGCCGCCGGCAGCCGCCTACCCCTCGGGCATCGCTGCCGTACCAGCCATGCTGCCGACGGGGTCGCCCTACGACTTCTACAACACCCTGCGCAACCTCGCCGTCCACCAGCAGCAGCAGGCCGTCGTCTACGCCCACCAGCAGCACCAACAGCACCAGCAGCACCAACAGCGCTACCAGCAGCAACACCACCTCCACCACTATCACCCGCAGCAGCAGCACCCGCACCAGCACCACCAGCACCACCAGCAGCAGCAGCAGCAGCAGCTCCGGGGCAGCATCCGCCGGGTGAGCCGCAGCCAACCCGCCTCCGCCACAGCCTCGCCCGGCAGCAGTCCCGAGCCCATGTCGCCGCACGCGCCCCAGCTCCTGCTCAAGCCCATCACCCTCCTCACCGGCAGACGCAGCTGAGCCAACCCGGACGAGCGAGACCCCGTGGCCTAACGGCTGCTGCGGCTCTCATCACTCCGGACGATCCGGTCTATCCTCTACGAGATCCTGTGTGCGACGCACACACACACACACACACACACAAGCAATTCGTCCTAATCGTCGCACACACATGGACTCAAGTAAACCATTGTTTTCATTACTGCCGAGAGCGACTCGGTGCGATCTCTTTATGACTATATTACTATTATTACTATTACTTAGCGACTGCTTTTCATTTTAATTTGATTTTGATTTTGATTTTGATTTTGATTTTGAATTTGAATTTGAATTTCAATTTTAATATTAACTTTAATTTCAATTTTAATTTTATATTTTAATTTTAATTTTAATTTTAATTTCAATTTCAATATTAATTTTAGTTTTAATTTTAATTTTAATTTCAATTTTAATTTTAATTTTAATTTTGATTTTTTTCTCTCAATTCGATCGGCGAGTCGTGCGTCGACCGCGGCATCGCGCGCCGATACTCGCAACGCGGAAAAAAGCCTTCAATCGCGTGCGAGAAGCTTGGCGCGCGCGCCGACGAGTGGATTTTTCTTCGCGACCGGGCCCCGAGTGCGCGCAACCCGGTGTCACTTTGTTGTCATTACTATATACACACATTGCGGCGGTGTATCGTCGTGTACGTGCAAGCCGAATCCTGTACCTTCGAGCCATGCAAAGATTATTATTATTACTATATTGTCATTATTATCGTATTATTACTATTGTCATTATTACCGTATTATTACTATTGTCATTATTACCGTATTATTACTATTGTCATTATTACCGTATTACCATTACTATTATTACAATTGTATTATTAACATTATTATGAATATTGCGTTGGTATTGTATTAGTTTACATTGCGAATATTATCGATGTGGACGAATCGAGAATATTACACACAGCTGTACATAACGAAACTTCGTAGGAAAAATTGCAAATATTATCGATGTGGACAAATCGAGAATATTGCACACAGCTGTACATAATGAAAATGCGTAGGACAAATTGATAAGATTATGATGAAAGTGTGTGTGTGTGTGTGTGAGAAAGAGAGAGAGAAATGAGACATACTGTAAACTTAAGATGAATAAATGGCAAAAACTTTTTTCTATAATTAATGTGAGTTATACATATATGAGTTGAAACTGCGCTTTCCCACAACCTTATTCCTTGTCGTTGAAACACTTCTTAAACTGCAATAATTTTTCAAGTTGATTCAAACAGTTTTATTATGCATCTATATTTACTTTCATTACATTCAAATTACGCATGCAGCTAGTTTTATTAAAGAATTCAAGTATTTTCTTATTTCGCAATTTTAAAGCTTTATTCAAAAAATTTACAAAGTACGCGTCCTCTACGCAACGATATACAGTATTTCTTTGAATACAAACTTGCACATAAAAACTAGAAAGTTTCCAAGCATACTAGACACTGCAACGCTTCGATTCTCCAGAGGACCATCAAACCCGAAAACTCGGTAAGTATCCGCACTCGACACGACAAAACGGCCGCAGTGGTTCCTGCTCGGCGGCGGCAGAAGAAGCAGAGGCGAAGAAAAAAATCCAAATTCGATTTCGGCAGTAGGAATATACCTGTATACTATACACACAGCACAAGGAAAAGTCGTATATATAGCCGCCGCGCGAAGAGGTAGCCTCTCGCCTCTACCTCCCGTATCATAAAAATTAAGGAGTCCCGCAAAAGCCGCCGGCTGTCAAAACACGACATATTATAAAATTCCGCTCGCCGAAAGAGAGAGAGAGAGAGAGAAGAGGCTCTCGCTCCCGAGGCAATACACGCGCGCGGCGGCTGTGGCCGCACGGCATAGACGAAGGCGAGCGAGAGAAGATAGAATAGCAGCAGCAGCCCGTCGAATTGCTTTATTGCGACAATATAAGCATAAACCATATTTCCCCGAGACCTTCTCGCCTCTCCGCTCGAAAAAGCCCTTGATGCTTTCTTCCCTCCGCACCGCAGCGGCGGCTTCTCGTCCTCGAGGAATCCTTCTCTCTCTCGATATTTCTCTGAGCCGAGGGGCGAGCGATTTTGAAAAAAAAAATCTCGTCGCCTTTCCTGCCCGCAAGCTACCCCGGGTTGTTTTCTGCGGTGAGACGTGTATTTGTTGTCGGCGGGAAATTCGATCGACGCGATGCAAATATGTTGGTTATATCCCGTACACGTGCGACACTATATATACTTATGCGCTCCGTCGGCTACGCGAACGTCATTGCCGCGTGTGATAGACTCGATCCATATTATGCGTTGCGATAACTATGTATTGCTGCGTTGGCTGATCTATGCACGGCTGTGTACCTATAAGAAAACTACAGGTTAACTGAAGTGGAAAACGAGAGCTGCTTAACGCGCGTATAAGTATGTAACTCGATGTAACTAGTTGGTTTGAATTTAAAATTTCCATGGTAGGCTTGGCAATGATTAAAAAGTTGACGAATCCCAGTGAAAATAGAACAATTCAATGACGAGTATAGTGCATTATTTTTTAAAGTATATTTTTAGAGAAACCTGTATTGTTTTTTTATGTCCTGCAGGGTAACGCGGAAAATAGCTCGCGAACACAAGATTCGATTTCACGTTTCGAAGTATCTGAAAATTTTAAATTAATCGAAAGATTTTGCCAAAATAAACTTTAAGCTCTGCCCGCGCAGTCGAGTGAAAAATTACACGAGCTTTTCATAATGTGATCGAACCGTCCTTTACTCCTCACAATCCAACCCCTGATAGAAACTTAACGATATAAATTAGCTAATTTATCGTTAAGTTTCTACCAGGGAAAAAACCTCCGAAAAATATGTTTTTCGAAAACTCCCAACGCACGTAAAAAAATTTCGCCACAACGCGTCCCTCGAATCTTCAGCTCGTATATGTGTCTACACTCACTTCCACACGGCTGTATACATTTGTGTCACTGATCGATGTGAGAAACGCGTTGAATCATACAGCAGCAGCGGGATACACAGTCCTCTACTTACACGCGACGTGTCTGGCTTTGTATGCTCTATGTTTAATGATCGGGCGGGAGGTTACTCGTATGCGGTAATCACACGGCACACGTCGTCGTCGTTACAGCATGTAAGCCGCATCGCCGTCGCGTCGCGCAAGAAAAATTAGCTTCTCGATAAAAATACGCGTATGCAGTATGCACGTGTAGCCCTGTGGCTTCATAGTCGCAAATTACCGCGTGTGGTGCTCCAGAATACGAAACTACGACGCGATGTACATATACTATACTACCCGATGCGAGTAGTTTTTCTTCGTCGCGAATGTAACGCCAATGGGAGAGACGCCGATCTCTCGCGACTGTGCGGTATTACGTATAGATATTAGATATATATATAATATATATACGCTCGTTACAGGGGATGGAAGGTGTATTACGACGAAAAGTAACACGTGCGCGCTATAGCGGCTAAAAATTCATGTGTATATTTAGCCTTCGGGTCGGAGGCTATAGTCGCTGTGTAAAACAGTGTATTTGCGTATGGATAAGTAGTCGTACAATTTATCGATTAATTTTGTGTGTACTGCGCGCGGCCGATTGAATTAACAATGCTCGCGCGGTGTGATGTTTAAACTACGCCTCAATGTTGTCTCAATAACACCACCTTGTGTACCTTATATGTAGGCGAGTAATCAGGCGAGTGGACGTTTGGCGCAGTCGATGAGCTGCGACGAATACAACAACGTTTCGGACGAGGCTGGCGCTGTTGATTTGTTTAAAATCAATTCAATAGGTCAAGATGACGAATTGAGAAAGCTGATTGCAGAGTATTTACAATTTTAGCCTATTGCACATATTTGTAATAATTGATATTATTCTTATATTTAATGAATAATAGTAAAGAAAACGATCCAAATTGGCTTTTCCTATCCTACATCGCTATTCGAGTATTTCGCAGAACGAACGTAGCCTCAAAACCGCATTGCATTGATTTTATAAATCTTGCATTGTTCAGTGTAAATACAAGGAGACTCGCCTGTGTTTTAACCAGTTCTCAATCTTTTTATAGTATCAACAGTCAAATTGAAATGCGCGATTCCGGGTACATAAACAGACGCATTATTCAACGAGGACATTCGTAATTTTCTCATTGAGATATATACCTCGATTTCCTCGTATGCATATAAAACGCATTCGAATGTAACCCTTTCACATATGTCCATTAATTAAATATCGCACTTAAGTGGTCTCAGCCGACGCGGCCTATTATTTACCGTCAATCAAGCGCAATAATATCATTCGCCACTAAATTGAGCTTACATAAAATTTTCGAGAGAGAATTTCACCGGTATTATAATCACAACTAATGCGCAAAGGCAGACTATCGCCATATTATTATCAAGTGCGTCGGAGTTACGTAAAAACGAACGCATACGCAGTCAACGCGTGTAAAAATTTTCTAAATTCCAACACAACAATCTCCCACGATCCCGGTATACTTTTACCGTCTCGACGATATCGGCCTCTCGTTGCACCGACCGTCCATTAACTGCCTTTTTCCTCCCCCCCGTTCGTTCGTTCTCCCCCCCCCCCCCCACACCACAAGCGCATATATACAATATCCAACGGATATAGAAAAGCGCGAGAAAACTCACGGCAGTACGCAATAACGACCGGAGCGACCAGACGACTTTCTCGAAAATAAAGCGTAGCGAGCAAATCGCGTCCCCCAAATTTCCTCTTATACGCGCGTATAAGTGCGCGCACACATGCGTATATACTATATATATATATACACAGCAGTCCATACGCTCGCGCGCGAGTCACGCTTTGCCGAAGTGGAGAGGGAGAGAGAAACGGCCAAAGTGGTCCCGGCGAGCTTAGCCGAGCTGCATGCACGCGAATCGCGAGTAGAGCAGACTAGCCGCAGTAGCGCGCGCACGGACGCTTCGTTCCACACACACACACACACACATATATATATGTATATATACACCTATGTATGTATCTGTCTCTCTCTCTCGTGCTCTCTCGCACATTGAGACAATGAGGCGTAAATAAGATAATGACACGTGTTGTACGTATACGTGCGCGTCGTCGTCGCCGTCGCGCTTAAAGGGCCGGGTAGACCCGGCTGTATAGTGTATAATATATATAGGTATATAACGCGCAGCGCAATGAAATTCTCGCCAATGTGTGCTTGCTGAACTGTGTATAATACATACTGTACATGTATAGAAGCGAGCGCGCGAGGATACATAAGACGCGCGTGTAATCGTTTGTTTATCGTGCGCAGGAGGGGTTAGCGGGCGAGAGAGTCGTGGAGAAGATAATGGCCCTCGATGAATTTCATTGCAGGAGATACTCTTTTATTTACGAGGCCGCAATTGCGCGCGCGCGCGCGTTCAGATGATGGATTTCCATCGCTGCGTGTCGTCGATGATGATGATGATGATGCCGTGTGTGTGTAAGCTGCTCCTGTTAGTGTAGGCTTACATGGCGTGTTGCATTCGAAAATCATTTCGACCTCGATTTCGGGACTAGTAGTAAGTATAGGGATGATTACAACGGACAATGTGAAAAAACCGTGAAAAAATCGAACGATAATTTTTCGGTTGAGAATCAGGAAACGATGTTCTCGATCGAAAATTAGAGTTTTAATGTGGTGTGAGATGACAATCCACAACTTTTGTCGCATTAAGCTATAGGTATCAGTGATCCGCAGGAGACAATGTTTTGGCTTTGTACTGGGTGGCTTTGCAGTGAAGTCGACGTTTTAAACTATTCTCAGTATTGCGAACAAAAATTAAAAAATCGTCACTACATCAAACTCGATGTTCACCCATTTTTATAGTTTATTTTTTAAATACCTATACACCCCCTCCCCCTCGAACCCGTGAAAATCCTCGAGCTAAAAAAACACGTGCAGTTGTGCAGACATTCTTAAAATTCTAAAAGGAATTGAAACCCATTTCCCGTAAAATTCGCCATAAGACGTAAATCATCCAGTTGTCTGCAATTAAAGATTATCGCAATGAAGCAAGTATATAAACTCGGAATCTGGCAACGCATACAATCGTATACATACGTGTTCCACTACGTATACACGTCGCGCAGTCGATTGAGCGACTCTCGTGTGACGTATCCCTTATTGAGGTACTTTCATCCCTTCCGCTCCTCCTCCAAGTTCGCGCATCGATCTGCACCTGCCATACACCCCCCCCCCCCCCATCAATCGGTACCATCTCTATATAACCGGGTCTCTATTCACACACTTTGCCCCTTATACATAGATACATACCCGAGACACCTTTCCTCCCCATTACCCATATCCCAAAAATTTTTCATCCACCGCAGAGTCTCTCCGCGATCGTCGCGCGCACAATCCGAGGAGGACAAGAGACGCAAGAGAGCTTCAGCTCGTTACGCAAAATGCCAATAACCCGAGAAAGTCGTATCCCGTTTCCATCGAGTCGTCGCGTTAACGTCTCTCTCTCTCTCTCGCGTGTATTATACATGGAGAGGCGCGGAGAGAAGCTGCTACTGCCGCTGGAACCGCTAATAACACTTTTAGCTGCAGCGCAAACAAAAGGAGAGGAAAAGCCAACAGCGGGAGTGCCGAAGGTATACACAGACTCGCGGGGCCGAGAAAGAGAGAGAGAAAGAGTCCAGGATTCCTGATGCGCTCTGGCGCCGTCTCGCATACTTTAAACACGCGACACATATAGCTATTGCGTATATATGACACACCGCGTATATGCGTATATACTGTTGGATCGAGCCTCGCGACCACACGACGTACACAGACGCAGCGTAATATACACGTAATATTTGTATATATGTACAAGTGGCGATATTCGGCGCGAAGGGCGTAATTGCGGTCTCGAAGTATTCGTCTTCTGCGTCAGCGCCTCGATATTATTCTATATAAAACGCGTGCAGCGCCCGCCGGATCGTAGAATTGTGTATATACATATATACGTACGCGACGGTTAATAAGGAGCGAGAGAGAGAAGCTGCGAAGAGGAGCCGCGCCGTGTGTAATGCGTAACTATATAGCAGTATATAGCAGTCGGTCGTCGGCATAGCGTCACGTAGCATCGGCCGCGCAGCGGCAGCGGGGCAGCAGCAGAGAGCGAGGGGACGGTAAACACTTGCGTGGCCAATTGCGCCAAGTGGCAAGTGCGTGATGCTTGCTGGTATTCGCGGGCCGAAGGTATTTACTTTGAGCGACGATTCGGCCTCTCTCTCTCTCTCTCTCTCTCTCGCTCTGTTTCGTTGTGTGTGACGACGACGACGGCGACGGTGACGACGTGGAGGACGATGATTCTGATGTGGGCAGAGTCGGAGATTCTTAGTCTTGTTGCTAAGCGCGCGCGGGAGTTTGCGGGTCTCTGTGCTGTGTATTTCCTCGTTATTTATGTTTATTTACTTTTTTTTTACTTTTCGATCGTATTACGCATTGTACGCGATACGCGGAATGGTCGTTATAATGCTTAAAAAGAAATTATGTCGATTTTGGAGCAGCGCCACTCACAATATTGCACATATGTCGAATTGAAAAAACGATGCAATTTTCATTGGTCTAGAATTCGAAAAAAAATTTTTTAAGCTAGAGGTTTGGGAGAGAATCGAAACTGGGAATATTTTTTTAAAATTAAAGGCTCTTTTGTAATACTTTATTATAGTTTAATTCGAAATTTTATTGGTGCGTCGGAAACATTCGTAGTTGCTATTGTTTCAGTATTTTGAGGCATTAATTTTTTGTAAAAAAAGCGTAAAATGGATCAGAAATATGGTTACTAGTAATTTTTTCCCTGTTCCCCTGCACTTTTCTCTAGCTTTAAAAAATTTTTTTCGATTTCTAGACTAAAGAAAAGTGCATTTTAAAAAAATTTTTTTATATGCATGTCCACTAATTTTCGGAAACAAACTCTCGCCAAAAATTGCAAAAATTTTTTTGAAGACATTCTGAAAGAGAAAAAACTCGCGTGCATGGCCGATCGTAGGATATACTTTTTTACCTCGAAAAAACTCGAAAAACAAGAAATAAATTAACAAAAAATGAATTCATTGATTTTTTCCTGGAAAACTATGGACTTTTATAAAAATGTCATTGCAACAAAAATATCTTAAAATTCATCGAAGAATGCTCTGAAATTTTTTCAGATTTTTCAAGAACATTTTTCAAAATTTTCAGAATTTTCGAAAAATCGAAAATTGTATTGGACTCAAGGAACGAGAAAAAGTAGGTGCAGTAGGTGAACCTCCAAAAAAATTGCAACTTTTCAGGAGAGTTGTTTCCGAAAATTGGTGGACAGCACATAATATAGGTGCGCCTGCGGGTAATTAAAATCCATATTTTGATTACTGCATTAACGTTAAATGGCCGCGCGCGCGCTCATCGGGGTTTAACGCTTAATCGGCGCGTCGACACGAATCAGGACTCGGGCGCGCGTATAAGGAAAATTTGCGTCCAGCACACATAATTTGCATGCGGCGCGCGTATATAAAAATCCAAGCTGAAATTTTCAACAGCTCGCGCGCACAATCGTTTTCTTTATAATGTATACCTGTCCCCGCGCGCGCTCTGTTTGATTTAACTTGCGGCTCTCTCGCACCAACCCGTAAGCATACAATATATTATATATATTATATACGACGTTATATAGCTCGCGCCTGACGTCCACAATTAATGCTGCAAACGTACCTACATATATAATATATATATTATACATATTATACATACGTAGACACTAGAAACAGAAGTTGCCAGTCTCTCTTTGGTCTCGCTTTTCTGCGCGCGCGCTCAATTATTAATCGAGCGAGCCCTGGTCTTTACACCTCGTGTATCACACACGAAGTTCGCGCTGAGTGTGCAAAAGTGTGTGTGTGTGTGTGTGTGTGTGTGTGTGTGTGTGTGTGTGTGTGTGTGTAGGCAACGGTAATGATCTCCGTAATGGTAATTGCAGGTGTCGAGAGCGGTGCAATGTAGGTTTTTTTCGCCAACTACTGTGTGCGCTACTGTAGTGCTATATACCCTCGGAAATTACGGCACACACACACACACACACACACACACACACACACACGAATCGATCGTTGCGCGCGACTCTGTATATTTTTGTGCAATAAACGAAGTCCATAGAGATGTGCTGCAGCGCTCTGGGCGAGCATGATATTTTGACAACGCCATCTTGAGCGGCGCGGCAGCGCCTATATTTACACAAAGAGCGTATTCCGCGCCATAACCACCAACAAACTCGCACACGTATATACACATACGCGTATACGCGTATGCGCACACATGCGAAACGTAATGTATAATAGAAATAGAAGGGGAGACGACTCTCGACATTGCGTGTATAATACGGAGTCGTCAATAGATTTCGGCTCGGCGGTATATGTTGTCGCATTATGTCTGTATACACATTTTCAGGTCGGGGTGCCTCCACTCTCAGGGCGCATTAGGGCGGCGACTAGTTTTCGATTCGGATCTCGGGGCTTCTTCCTCTCTCTCTCTCGCTCGCTCGCTTTTTCTCTCTGCGCAGCGCCGACGCGAAAGCCGGTTATATATATATATATGCGCGTTGGCGCACAATGCGCGAGTTTATAGTGGGGGTAAACACGCTTTTACGATATTTCGCGCGCCGAGTTTGTGTACGGGGCTCTCTCGGTTTCTCCCCCTCTCTCCCCCTCCTCCTCCCTGTAACAGTGTGTACACAATGCATATTGCATTATACAGTTATACATCGCGTGTGTGTGCACGTGTACGACTGCGCGTATGTGGATACACGTAAAATGCTCTTTCCGAGGCAGAGTCGGCTGTTTAATAGACATATAGGCGGAGACGATACGTGTGTATGTGTGTGTGTGTGTGGGTCAGCGTGGATTCGATTTTTCTCCGGCGGAGCTGCGGTCGTTACGTAACTGGCTGCGCCGGCGATGCGCGGGATGGGCTGCAGGCGGCTTTCGCGTTGGGATTATTGGAGAAATGTTTGTTTACCCGTATGAGGAAAGTTTTGGGTTTGATATATGTGCTAATGTTACGAAAATGTTTCGGTATTCTTCAATGATTTACGCAGTATATTGATGAGTGGTCGAATTCTGAAATTAGCAGTGAGAAATTTTTAAATTTTTTAATTTTGAATAAAAGAATTAACAATGCATGGCAGTTTTATGTGAAAGTCTTAAACACAGGCTGTACTTTAGCGAGAAATTATTTATCGCAATATAAAGACGCGTGACCGTTTACATTGTTCGATTCGTTTACGTTGTTGATTATAGAAATATTGCAGTCTATAGCATGACGCATTATAGACGAACAATAAATTCATCGAAAGTATATTATTTAACATAAGTGTACAATGCAATAAATGTATTATAAACAAACTATAAACTTTACAAATATACTGAATTTTTATTTGCCAAATTTATAAATATACATTATACTTTTCCAATTCGTCTCCATCTTATATCTAGTAAATAATAATAAAAGATAACTTGTTCAATTACAAAAGTTTTACAATTTTACGATTATGTTTATCCACTTCAATTTTATTCCATGTGGCAAAGGTTCCATATGGATTTTCCCCATACATCGACCTGTGCAATGTTTTGCTTTGCTCCGAATCCGTATACGCTAACTGGGGCAAGTGTACGGGTTTCTCCGCTGCAAACATTATTAGCTTTCGACCTGACAGACACCCACGCTGATATACTCGCTATATTATTCCAATGTGACAGATAAAATATACTACAGCTTGAGCAGTGATTTTGAAAAATGGAGGATTTCTTCAGAAACTAAATTAAAATTTCAAAAATCAAAAGAAACTGTAATAACAACCCGAATTATAAAAAAATAATTTTTCAAACTTTCAAGTTTACATCGCATAAATATTACTAGCTATAACTCTTTAGCTTCACGCGAAACGATGAATTATTACGCAAAGCCGGAGTAAGCAAAACCCGATAAATTGTCGCGAAATTAAAATTTTCCATCGCTTTCTCGTCTCCCTCTCTCCCTCCGCACCCGAAATTTCAAATCGTCTCGGGCTTCCGCGCAGTGCAGTGCGCTACGCTCTATCCTATGCTGCAGGAAAATTCGAGCTTAGCCGCACGACCGCAGGGCGCTCGAGCATTGCGACGTGGCGTTTCGATTAGGCTCAATCTCGCCGCGAAATTCAAGGATAGAGTCGAGTACCTCGTATATATACGCGCGCGCGCTCGCTCGCTCGCTCGAAAATTGCCGGCCGCACGCGCTACGTACATCAGCTGACGCAATAAAGCGCGTACTTAGACACCTATGCCGTACATATCTCTGAGTACATACGTACAACTGATATATATTATATATAATAATACACGCACACGTGTGTGTGTGTGTATATATATATATAAAGTATTATTGTACAGTACACACACACACACACATACAAAATTATACATATGAGCATGTCTAGGAAATTTCGGAAACAACTCGGACGGAAAAGTTGAAAAAAATTTTCTTGAAACACAAAACTTGAAAACAACACACCTACCAGACCTGTTTTTTCTCGTTTCTTATTAGGTCATTCTTAAAGAGAAAAAGCTCGAGTGCATAGCTGATCGTAAAGGGTATATTTTTTTCTGGAGCAAAAACGACTCGAAAAACGAGAAATAATTAAAAAACAAGAATTCACAGATTTTTTTTTCGAAAACTATGATTTTAGAAATATTTCATTAGAACGAAAATGTCTTAAAATTCGTCAAAGAATGCTCTGAAATAATTTTCAGATTTGTTACACGTTTTCCGAAATTTCGATGCTTTATGAACAATCTGTAAAAATTTCAGAGCATTCTTTGATGAATTTTAAGAGATTTTCGTTCTATAATGACATTTTTCTAAAAGTTCACTTTCAGAACGACCTAAGGAATGAGAAAAAGCAGGTCTGGTAGGCGTGCCATCAAGAAAATTTTTTGCAATTTTTCCGTCCCAATTGTTCCCGAAATTTCCTGGACATACACATATGTACACACTACACATGTTTATACTTATGTACATTGTACACTGAGAAAAATTGTAGAGTAAATTTTACTATACATACAGTAAATTTTACCACAGCGTTTAGTGAACCGGCCACAGACTGTTAACATCAGAAAAATTACCGTAGTGTTTTGTAAATTTTACTGGATAAAACGGCAAATTCTACTAATAATGTAGTAAATTTCATTAAAAAATGTAGTAAATTTTTAAAAAATTACAGTAGAGTTTACAAAACACTATGGTCATTTTTTTGATATTTACATGTCTATGGCCGGTTTACTAAACGCTATACGGTAAAATTTACTCTAACAATTTCTCTCAGTGTCTACTGCAGTATCTATATCTACAAGCAGATTTGCCTCTCTCTCTCTCTCTCTCGCCCGACGTACACGGACTTGCCGAGAGCGAGAGACAGAGAGAAAGAGCTAATCCTCCCGAGTTATATAGCGTGTCTGACGTGCGCGGAACGCTGATCGGTTGTCCAGTGCGAACTGCCTTACGAGCGCGCGCGCGCGAGCGTTATTATATCGTTCCGTGTGCAGCCGTACGTGTGCAATTGTGCGTATGCGTGTAATACGTGCGCTTGGATTACTGCGCGCGAGTTGCGAGAAAAGCTCGCGGTGCGGACGACTCGTCGAGCTTTTATGGAATTCGCGCTGGAAAAATAAATCGAGGAAGAAGCCGGACGCGCGTTTTACACGCATTATATACCGGGAAATATTTGCATTGGCGCAATTATTCATGAGGGAGGGAGAAAGTTTCGCGGCTAACTCGGGGGGAAAGGGTTGCGCGGCCGCGATCGAAGAGTCGGAAGACTATAGGCGCGCGCGCGCGCGGCATTAATAAAAGACGCGGCGATTTAATATACCTGTATACGGGTTGTACATGTGTATACGGTGAGACAGAGACAGAGATGCGAAGACGCAGTGTACGTATGCGTATGCGTATGTATGTATGTTTAATGTATAACAATATCGAGCCGCTCGATCGCATGCATAATGAAACGCGAGCGAGGCCGCGGTTGTCGTATATACGCTGAAATACCTATAGGTATGTAATACGCGCAATAAACTTTTATAATCCATTAGGGAGAGCTTAAAGCCTGATCCCTTTATCGTCTTCCCTCAACAGTGCATATTATGCTTGTACACTGCGTATACCGCATTGCATTACGTTACGCGCTGTACATTGGAAGCGCGGAGCGCATCGCGTCGTACAATTGCGCGCTGCGCGTCATTCGGCTGTATCCTCCGAAAGAGAGAGAGAAAGAGAGACCGGACGCGAAAACGAGCGTCGGACATTAGGCCTAATCACGCTGTACAAAACACTTAAGGAGAGCCGAGAGCGCTGCGCGGCTGTTCCCAGAGACGAGCTCTATATATATATATACTATACACATTTATACACGCACTGCCTGCGCGCCCGTATATACACATCTCGCTCCGGGGTATATAAAAGTGTTAAGCGACTGAGTGACCGAATAAAACAAGGAATGAATGAGCCGCGCGCGTTTTGCTTTCTCGGCCGCGCCGCCGCGCTATATACTGCAGCGCACAGCTGCGCACACACATCTATATATCTATACGTGCGCGTATACAGCGCATCGCGCGCTATATGTCTCTCGAGAGGCTCTGCTCACTCTCTCTCGGGCAAGTGCGCGAGGGTCGAGAGATTTGCTGAAATTCAGGCAGATTAGAGGATTTACGACGTTGCGACGTTTGCGCTGGATTGATTTTAGCCATGTAGAAACGCGTGGGCGGAAACGCCTTTAAAATATAAGAGAAGAGACACAGGAGCGACGAGAGACAGAGAGAGAAGGCCGGAAGCCCGCAATTATGCCTCGCGCGCACTCCTCGTTTCGCGAGCCACAGTTTCACGCATTGTTTTTCGACGCGATACGCGTGATACTTACTTCGTTTCTGGCCAACCGACGTATAATTTTCGCAGCGCGAGATATATCTATATACAGTATACACTATACACGTTATATATACATGTCGATTGTCGACGCGTCGCGCGCCTCGATACCTCGCGTCTCTCTCGCTCGAGTCGCGATATATGCAAACGGATGGCCTGGAAAGGCTTGAGAGCGTCTCCGCCGCTGGATATTTCAAGTTGAAACGCGCGCTTTTTTTCTCTCTCGTCTCCCCCACCACCGTCGAGCTTCGTCGACAGCGGAGCTCTCCGAGAGGCACGAGCGCGCGTCTCATCTCGCTTTGGCGACGTCTCTACACGTCGCGCGCGAGTTGGATTAATTTTTCAATCGATTATTTCGTTTGCGCGCGCTCGACTGCGCGGCTTTATGATTAATCGTCGATCGATGAAAAATCGATGCGCTTAATGCGCGCGTGTATATTGTGCAACTGCGTGTGTGTGTGTAATACACGCGCTAAAAGCGGTGAAAATGAAAGGTTTGTGAAATTGATGATCGATGTGGGTGTACGAAAATTATATTACTGCGTGGATTTTGTGTATCTTTACGCGGTTATTATCGCAGCCGGTTGAGAAGATAAGTCGAGCTAAGTATGATAATGAGTACCTTCCGAGAAATAAAAGGAGCATTCGATGGAGTGTGCGTGAAATACGACTTTACGCTCTTTATTATCGATGCTTATTGTATCGTAATTATTTTTCTTTCTTGCGTTCCTTATTACAAAGTGGTAAACTTAAAAAATGTAGCATCGCCGCTAAAACCGTGCGATCCAGTGCGAAAAGTGCTGCTTTACGAGCTCGGCACGAAAAGTGTAATTTTCCGCACATCTGCAAAATACCGCGATATCCGCGATAATATCGGAACGACAAAGTCGAGCTGCCGCACGCGGAGTAACTCTATGGAAAAGACGAAGCCTACTGCAGCACCTTCTCTAATTGAAACAATCAACGCCGTTGGTCGTCGGCCTATTTCCGCAGTTTGTCACTCGCCTCTCTCTTTCTCTCTCGTATAGCATCCATCCCGAATAGCGCATCCGGCCGTTAAATTGAAACGCGACATACGGGTATTTTCCAGGCGCCGCGCGAGTCTAAGCTAATAAGTAGCTATATATATAGTATATACGGCATATACCGGACAAATAAGGACGCGTTCGAGCGTTTTATTGGGCGCAGCTAGATCGTTTATAAAGTAAAAAATTGCTTTGCCCCGACGATCGAACGAAGGCTTCGTCAGAAAAATGAAAGTTTTAGTTGACTTTGATAGCTGCGCTGTGAATCATCCCGCGGTTCTATTCGATTATTACGTAACTGTCAAAGTGTGCCTGCAATGCATAGAAATCTAACGCATGTTTCGTTTTTTTTTCTTGGAGAAAAGCGTAATTGGTATAAGAAACGAAAATTGCTTGAACTACCGAAAATTCAAAAATCTATTTAGGTGAAACAATAGTGAGTACATTTCTACACATAGCGAGCTATATATTAAAAATGAGTATCACATAAAAATATTTAAATATCTTATGAAAAGTAATCCGTATTACAATTTTTAAGTTTGCATACGTTTGTACGTATATATTTACATTATTTACTCCGGTTATGTTGTTATTGTTATTATCATTACGATTGACACCAAAATCTCACTATAATTCTATATCCCACACATACACACAGTGCGCGATTCATCAAAGATTGATCGCCGCAGTCCATGTGTACTCCGTACATTCTAACATTTGTATAACATATAACACACTGTACTGTACACGTATGTATACCCACAATTAGAGCGCGCGCGAAGCCTTAGAGTCACAATGACAAAACTACTCCCGAGCTTTAATTGCCCCGATGCTATAGGCCGCAGCCGATGGCACCCAGTGTTTAGCCAGAGCTGCAGGGTTTCCGCTCTCTCCTTCGGCACTGCTTTCACGCTCTCTCTCTCTCTCTTTCTTTTCTTCTCTTTCATTATCCGCGCGCGCCTTGCTACACAAATGTGCGGTCCTCGACGTCGATGCATTACGTACGTACAATGCGCAGAGTTGAGGGTCTTCTGCTGATAATTCGCTGAGGAAGCCCGTTTTATTTTTTCAACTCTCACACATTGAGTATATATACATAAATACATCAATCGTAGTTTATTTTCATTTGTTTGCGTAAATTAACGTGCGCAATGCGAGTACGTGGGATTTTAACCGCAGGTATGGGGAAGACGCCACTCTTGCTTCATTATCTTAAAATATCATTTATTCGTAATTAAATGAGGTTTGTTGAAAAATTTTGCATGCATTATGTAGATTGTATAGATATTTTCATGCTATACTTAAAATCAAGTTATGATATGCGAATTTTATATTAATTTTTCCCTTAGGTGTGACGACTTCTCCCGGTTTACCCTATATACAAGAGTTACGGCGCGACGCCGCAGTGCAGAAAAACAGTGTTTCAAACTCGCAAAACGGCGGTCTCCTCCACGGAAACACGTATACGTTATCTGAGTCGCAGCATCTTCGAGCGAATTAGACGTGCGATAACACACACACACACACACACACGTGGTGGAAATGATCGTTTAATCCTGCGGTACGACGAAATCGACATCGCCAAGCATCTGTCCCTCGCTATAATACAGTAATACTGGTAGTCGTACTCGTAGTCGTATTTCTCGCTCGCACTCTCGTCGCGGTGCGCGACGATCGAAGTAAAGGAGGTCGAGGAGCAGTTCTCTACTCGTCACGCGATTGCATTGCAGTCGGCGATAATGAAGCGTTTCGCTCGTCGTCGTCGTCGGTCTTCGCGACGTCTGCGTAGCCCGAGTGATTCATCATTCGCAGATCTATCCGACGTGATGAGGCGAAGGAGCAAGTGAATGAATGATTCAATCGGTTTTCGAGACTTAGGCGACTGCGCTGCTATACGCATATGTGTACGTGTGTGTACAATTGTGTATATTGCCGGGGAAAATGAGTGGCTCGTTAGAGAGCAGCGAAACAGGAAGTCGACTCTCTTTCGCCGAGATGTATTATTCATCGGGTGTGCGTACCGCGAAAATTTCAACGATGTACGCGCGAGAGAGAGAGACTTGAATTTCGCGGCGTTTGCTACTCACGAGAGATGCCGCGAGGAGATGTGAGTAATGGGGGAAAAAATCACTTTACGGGATCGTCGTGAGCAACGCAATCGATTTTAATCCCAAAAATCGAATAGATGTACTTAGTAGAAAGTTTACTATAAAATATGGTGAGGCTATGATAATTATCATAACTTGTTTTTATTTTTATATAATTGTAACTGATCATATTATGTTCCCGTAACATAACTCGATCATATTTTGTACCAATAACAGCAGGGTTAATAATGACATTATAGGCTATATTACAGTTATTCAACAGAAAATATAGGGTAAATAGACCAATAGATGGACAATTATAAGGAAATATTCGAACATAAACTCGTCCACTGAATATAAAATTAGTTTTTTTGTACAAGTAAAGTTTTCGTCTACTTAAAAAACTATCGAGGATTGTATTACAAAAAGAATTAAGTCGTTAACAATAATTTTAGTCACTTTAAATTATAAAAAACGAGAAAAAACGTAGTATACCCAGTAGATGGACACATAGACTTCTTACGGAGCCCGCGAACGAAGCGTCGACTACGAAAGGTGACTTTCGCTATTTTTCTGCGCACGAAATTCAAATGTTCAAAAATTTATTCTTACTGAATATAAATGTCGAAACTTTGTTTTTACTATTGCGAAAAACATTTGGTCGTTTTTTGCATTTTTAAATTTATAATAGTTGATTAAGCGTAAAAGTGTCCATCTACTCAGCTGTTTACCCCCTAGCATATCATAGAATTAAATTAACAGGTTCGGGACGGAAAATGTATAAGCTGAGTTTTTCTTTATTATTTCATTTCTTTAATCTTAAGTCGTCTGTTTTAATGCACGTGGGTAACGCATTAAGATATTACTGAAAAATTAAATTTTTATTCGCTTTCTAATTTATTAAAAATTGATAAAAAAAAAAATCAAAAATAACATCGAATTTATGACCCATTTTTAAGTCACGTCGTCCCACAGCTGTTAAACAAAAATAAATAATTTTAAAATCAATTCACTCGATACTCGCACGCATACACACCTACAATTTATCATCGAAGATCCAAAACAATTTTCGAGCTCGCCGAGCGCGCGGCACCGCGAGACTATACGCGCAGTGGGCCCCTTAAACGACAGAAATTGAAAAGAAAGGATTAGGGCTTATAATAAAATTTTACATACATACGCGCGCGAGAAAGAGAGCAGATGACGCTGCAAGTCCCTAAATGACTGACAATGAGTGACACTCGGACTGGTGTCCCTTCCGGTGCGTCTCGCGTTACGCCGAGCCGCGCAGTTATAACCGTCTATATTAAAGTTACGGCATCGGGCGCGTGCCACCCACTCCACAACGGAATCAGCTGAATTTTTTCCCCATTTATTTCAATTCTGGAAAGCCGACTGCTACGTACACCAGTGCCCGCGAGCGCACTCATTCATAATGCGCGCCCAAGACAAAACGTATTTACTCACTCGAATTAATGCCTGCGCTCTGCCACCGCCTTCTCCGCTCCGTATAGCCCGTACGTGTTTCAGAATATATATATATATATAGTTTTCGGACGATTTCATTCCCCCGAGTTCGCGTGGACGATGCGAGTAAATTGAAGGCGCGATGTATGTATGTATGTAAGTGAAAAAAGTTGATCTAAATCTATTTAGCGGCTGTTTTGGGTTGACGCGGAGTTTTGTATTTTATTGATATTGATTCGATGCTTGTGGCGGTGTGCCACTACAGATTTCTAATTTATTATCACACCTAGAATTTCACTTTTTATAAATTAGATACATTCTTTTTGGTATACGATGACTGATGGAATACTTCACGGAGAGACGATTTTTACGAAAAATTACTATACTGATAATTGTAATTTTTATTTTTTTTTTAATTCATTATAACTTGTTTTTTAGTACATGATGACTGTTGGAGTACTTCACGGTGTCATTTTTTACGAAAAATTACTTTACCCTGCAATATTAAGGATTTTGCCCCGTATTTTGTTAACAACGAGTATTTCGGTATTGTACGCCCGTAATTAAAGAGGAAATTAATAAATAAATAAATATAAATACTGAATTGTAATTTTTAGTACAAGTTATGCGTCAATTTTTCCTCCAACTAGCATAAAATATATTGATTTTTAATAAAAAAGTCTCGCCACGTTACAGAAAAAAATTTTTTCAAGAGAACACTTCCTCGTGCAAGAATAAAAAATAATAGTTTTCTCATTCAAAAATTTATATATAGCTGTATATTGCTCGAGCAGAACAAGCACAATAAAAAAAAACATTTTGTACAGTCTCAGCGAGACGATTAAAAAGTGTTCGCACACAAGCTATACAAGCGGGCACACTATACACCCATGCGCATTCACGAATTGGGCTCTTAGCCATTTGCTGCCACTCGTCGGCCCATACGTCGTCGCACAGGCGCAAAAACGTTTCGCAGCGAGTTATTACGATTTGCAAGCCCCGTTGCGCCAACAAGTGGCCAGTCGCCCAATGATAATTACTCGCAGTCCGACAAAACGAAAGCCCGACGAGAATCGATCGGTTTTGGTAATGACTGCAGCGCAGCTCCGCTTTACAGCGAGTGTAACAGCTGCTGGTATACGTATATATACGTATATACTGCTGCTCTTAACTGCGCCGCAATAGAGTTTGCGCTGCAGAGTGAGTTTACGCGGAATTCGCGCTGAGCGTTCGAGTGTCCCTCTTTACAGGGATCTTTGTTCTTGTTTGCTTTAGAGGATTGTAGCCTATGCCTAAGAGAAATATTTGCCGATGATGCAGGATGACTTCCTGTGCGGATACATACTGTATCTATATAGTTTAAAAAAATGTTTTTAGAAATTTTTTGAATTTTCAAGCGGATGAAATACTTTTCACTAATAATTTATCATCTCAACTGGACCATAGACGAATGGTTGGTCATTACCGTGTCACGGTTGCTAAGAAAACGATTTTAATAAAGATATGCGCTGTTGTTTATTTGTCTAATACGCGAATGATCGAAGCGACAGTATACAAAGCACGTAAGTTTAAGAAATTCAAAAACTGAGAAATTAGTTGTTAATTTCATCCCCAAAAAATTTACCTATCCTCATACCGATCAACAAATCCATTTTTCCCCCTAATAACATCGAAAATTCACCTATATCCAACCCCCTTCATCCCTCCAATTCCGCACCAACAAGACAACATTCGGCCAAACGCAAAGCCAGTCGCACACCGACCGAGAAACCAACTTCCCGCAAGATCATACACAATTACTTTTAATAAGGGCTTCTATCTCTCCTATTTCGTAATATCCGCACGGTGGACCATCTCCGAAACAAAAGCCCGCACGCTTTGATCTCGAGCGGAATAAATTCGATGCTCCTATATATATACGCGCGTTACGTATATAATACCGCACTGCAGTTACGTTATGCGCACAAGTGACAACGGGAGCGCGCCGATAAAAGTATTTATGTTTATACACCGACAAAGAGAGAGTATAAAAAAAAGGACGGCGGCGCATGCACGCGCGCGACGATTCCGCTTCCGCTCTCTCTCTCTCTCTCTCTCTCTCTCTCTCTCTCTCTCTCTTTGCGCGCATCAGCGTCCCAATAAAAAAAGCGGGCCACGAGCTCGTTCCTCGCCTTGGGAGATGATGATGATATTACAACAATTGTCGTGCATTACGCTGCTTCTTTGTGACTATCCGAAAGCGGCGCGCACGTGCCGCACTGTGTTTTGCCGTCTATTTTACATATATATACATGTGTGTGTGTGTGTGCTGTACATAATGCGCGTAAAGTCGTTATAATACATTCGTACAATACCGCGGCGGAAGCCGGGAATTAAACGCGAATTAAGACGATGGAATATTATTTTCTCTCTCGGCCATATATTGGTAGACTTCTGTGCTGTTTGTTCGCCTGTATAGGTATAACACAGCAGCATCGTAGCTATACATAACACACATATATATAGAAAATATTATAACGAGACTTATATACAGCGGCTTCAGAGAAACTCGGGGAATGCGGGGAATCCTCGGGGGTTCGGCGAAAAAGTCATCATGCAAATTGATGTTTCCTAATCGTGCGCGCGGCAGAGGTTTGCCACTATATATATACACACCGCCGGACCGATGTACGGATCTCTCGCCCTCGACGATGAGAAAGAGGATTGTAATTCGCGCAATTTAAGCAGGTTCGGCTCGGTGTGTGGGCTCCTTCTCTCTTGCGTACTGGTGGTCGCGTTCACGACGTAATAGGTGGGACGCGCACTTTTTATTCCGTCCCGAGAGCTGCAGCGTAAGCGCACCCAAAAGGGTCTATCGCTGACGTTCTATAAGTGCGCGCAATCGACGACAATTGCGTGGGACGCGTACGTCGTACGCAGCGCAATGCGTTTTTACGCTTGTATATCGGCAATGTTTCTATTTCTGGATGAAACGAAAATTTTTAGGCGACACGTGACTCACTGCCTGTACACAGTTGAAAAAGGTCGATTTTGAATTGTTACAATAAATTTGAGCTACTACGAGGCGATGAGAATTATGTGTGAGGTTGAAAGTACAAATTTATGCAAGTCTAGATGATTAGTTTGTATTATTCGCAGGTATTACGTCCCTGGTAGAAACTTAACGACGCTTAACGATAAATGAGCTAATTCATAATGAAATTTAGCTAATTTATCGTTAAGGCTCTACCAGAGATATAGCACTGAATTTAGGTACATTTTGAACTGTGCTAGTCTTCGTTGGAAGCGACGACATAATGCACATGTAATTTTCTATACATGGGCTGCATAATATAAAGTTGAAGCATCTATCTGTAAGCTATAAACCTCTTTAGGTCCATTAGTACACTTTGAAAAATGTAGAATTTAATTTTCTCTCGGTCTTTGCACCAAAGCGTTATAGGATAACTCGTTTCGAGAAAAAAAAACCAATCGTGGCATTAGCAGACCGCAGACTAACTGTATATTTGCCGTATGAATTTCAAGTCATTCAACGGCCGCGTGAATTACAATAACAATTAATCATAGATAAAGTGAACCGCGCTAAAAGCCACACGTACCGAAAACTATATCCTTTCACAATCACTCGTCGTACACACGTATGGGTAAGGACAAATTGGTCTAAGGAAAGCCACTTGTGCATTACCTTATACTTGCACAATTTTTTTCACTCTCGCGCAAAAGATCAAAAATCTTATCTCCGCCGCAGCATCGGCGCGAGGAATATGACCCGAGAAAGCTCGCGCGGGCGCAACATTCGCGAGTGTGTGGGCGCGCAGAAAATAAAAATAACTTTAAGGACTTTAAACGTCCGTCGCGCAGTCTGCAGCCGGCCGCTCCGAGCCTTCCGAGAATATAAGCGAGAGAGAGAGAGAGAGAGAGAGAGAAAGACCTGTACGCAGCGCCTCGAAAAAATCTGCGACGACGGCGCGTATAGGTCCCTTTAATTGTCCGCATACGGCCGAGAGAGAAAGAGAGAGAGAGACAATAATGAGCCCAAGTGCAGCAGCAGCGGCATCACCTCCTCGGAACTGCTTGCGTAAAAATAATCCGGCGAGCTAAACGAAGCTATCTACGCGTCGCGGGCATTCCCGCGTCATGATTCCTGAATGAAGAGGAGCCGCTAATTGCCGAGATCGCAGAAACGCGCCAATCGCATGAATGAAAGAATGAATGAGCCGAGATGACTTGAATGAACGCGGCTGCGGCCGATGAGCGTATGTAACGCGAGTCTGTGTACATAATGTGTAACTATATGTGTGTGTACGCGCGCAGGCGATGATTCGGGTGGGGCAGCTGCAGCGGCGCGCGCGCGACACCAATCAGTAGGGGGTCGAGCAAGGAGTTGACCCCTTATTACGGCTGCTGCTGTAAGCGCGCGTGTTTTTCTTTTCTGTCCTCTCTCGCTCTGTCTCTCTCTCTCTCTCCGATTAAGATTATAACGGCCTCGGAGTAATTAAGTGGAAAGGCTTCGAGGAAAGTCTGCGCGCGCGCGCGAGCGGCGTTTGATTTCGCTCAGCCGCAGTGTATATATAACGCGGGCTTGAAATCTTAATGAGGCGATGCAAGAGGCGCGCGACTCGAGAGCGAGTTTACATGTACGCGATGAGCGCGTTATTGCCCTTGAGACGGGATTTGCTTTGATTGCTCGGGAGGGAGGGGGGTGGCTTTTTGCGTGGGCGATAGTCGATCGGCTAATATCGCCCCCCGCTTTTTATATACCGAACATCTCCGAACGTTACAGGAGATAGAAGCTGCACTGAGAGAAACATGCATTAATTTTTCAAATTTTCCGTACGAAAAGTTACTGGAAATTGTAGTAAATTCACGCAGAAAGACTTCCCAAACACTAACTTTTATAATACAATGTAGTAAGTTTTATTTTGGTTGGAATAATTTAAATATTTTTTTTTTATGTTTATCTGTTGTTAACTTTGTAGAATTTTTGTTTTACGATTATTATTATCATTTATTGATTATTTATAGAATTAAATTGAAACATCGAAATTAAAAATTTTTGACTTGAGCTGAATTCGAGCCTGAACCTCCGTAACTGCAGTCAGGAGCGCTAACCACTCACCTAAACAGAATTCTGACGCAATTGAATCTATTTATAATCTCGAACAAAAATAATTTTCACTATAAGTAATATAGTAATTTTTTCTACTGCTACTTGCAATATTCGAACTTAAAATAGTGAATATCATCAATATTGTAGTGAAAATTCTGATAATTGCAGTCTGTGCTCAGATTACTACAATTTAACTTATGCTTTTCCGTACTTATACAGTTGTAAAAATTACGGCTTTTTTTCTCAGTATGCGTAATGGAAATCGATCGAGCGATTTGTTATACGTATAAGGATGAAGTAGCGGAAATAAATCGTCGGCATTAGCGTCTGGTTAAGTAGGCCCTCCCGTAAAGTGTCGCGCAGTGACGAGAAAAGAGTCGTGTGCTCAGCGATATGTGCCTAAATTCAGTGGGCCAACCCCATCTCGTCTCGCTGCAGCTGATGCGCCCAGTGACTTGCAAAAGGCCAACCAGCCTCTGATCCCGATAAAGAATGCCCACATCCCCCGTGTACACATATAGTACACACACGTATACAACAGAGAGCTACATGTCTATTACTCGATAACGCGCACTTCTCGTCCCTGTATAACATGTCCGTCGTTGTACTGCACGCGCGAATGATCCTACAGCACGTATATGTACTATATATGTCATATATAGTACGCATACGTGTATATATGCTACGGGCGATAGGTCGAACAATGGGTGAAATTAAAGTCGTCATGGGAAACCGTAGCCTCTTACGGTCGACCGCACTTATAACGAAGCTCCGCGCGTATATACGTATATACACAAGCGCGCGAATAAAAGCGTTTGCACACCACCCCACTATCCGTCACGTGACCTGTAAACAATTTAACTCCCTTGTATGTGTATGTCTGCCTGTTACAGTTGGCGGACAGACTTCTCGTGTGTTGCGGGGGTATACGAAGGAACTCCACCGGTGTGCAATCGACGGTATTAAACATGGAAAACAGAACTGCCCCATGATGCATTACATAGATCGTAATTATCGGGTTTGCGAGAGATTTCGATCGAGAATCGATGCGCGACTGCCCGCAGGATCTCGAGTGGCCAATCCGATATCATATCCCGCGCTCCCGCGGAGAAATATTGAAGAGAAGCTGGGCTATGCCAAGGACGGAAATTCGGCGTATTCTTGCACATTATGTGCGTACGAATTTCAGATCCGCTGAGCGGAGAAGCGGAGAACGAGAGAGAGACGAGATTGAGAGACGACCGGCTGCGTGCTCATCGATTAGTCACGGTACCCGCGCCGAAGGGTGACTTTTACATTTCGTCTCGATGCATTAGCGTCACTGCGTGTACGTACGCATACACGCGCGCATACACACATGTGTACATCAGTCTATGGTGTGTATATGTATATACGAGTACACGCTTCGTTATGCGATGACTCCGGCTCGTGCGCGTGTCAAACATCTCTCTCTCTATCTATCTATCTCTCTCTCGTTCGCTCGCGAGTATTTATAAGGGGCAAAAAAATTTATGAAATATATAAACGCTAAGCTTATGCACGTGACGCGCGCCGACGAGGATGGGCGAGTTTAGAGTCTGGATTATAATATCTGCGGAGTGAGGGGGGGGGGGCATTGTTTTTATCGATGTTTATAGCTCTGTCGGTTTGTTAAGGGATGCGCGTGTATATCAGTACGTCTGCCGAGGCTGTTGTTGTGCAAGCCAACCCCTTGTGCTGCGCTGTTTATATATATACTGCGCGGGCTTCCTTGCCATGCGGCCTTTAATTAATGATGAATGTCGTGGCGGATGGAGACATCAAAGTGTGTCGCGCGTACATTGTGCGACTGTGTATATATATACGGCCGACGATCAGAGGGCGATTCATTGTTTGCCATTTGGGTGTCGGAGCGTATACGATCGATTCTCTGAGAAAAATGCACTTTTCGGGGGTTTAGAAAGCGAAATTCTTTTTTTTGAAGCTTGAGGTTTCCGACCGTTTAGACTTTCTTCTGTAAGCTTAAAAATATACAGTCAAAAATGCAGGGGAACGTGGGAAACATGGAGCGTAAGAGTTTAACGCAGGAAATGTATGTGGAGAAAAATAGAAAATGGGCTATTCGTATTTTTATTTATTTTTTTTTAACGGAGTTAACTCTTGATCGGAGCATCAAATCTGGGTATATTTTTTTTAATTAAAGCTCTTTCGTTGTACTTTATTGTAGTGCAATTTGAAATTTTATTATTTGTGCCGTGGAAACATTCGTAGTTGTTATTATTTCAGTATTTTGACGCATTAATTTTTTGTAAAAAGAACAGCGTAAAATGGCTCACAAATATGATTACTTGTAACTTTTCTCATGTTCCTCTGCACTTTTGACTATGTTTCGGCTTACAGAAGAATGTCTCATCGGTCCGAAAACTCTACCTTTAAAAAAAAATTTTTCGTTTTTTATAGACGCCCGAAAAGTGTCTTGTACTAGGAGAGTTGGTCATGTAGACACTTCGATGGCTGAAAATTTCGAGAATAAACAATGAGGATTGAGGGTCGAGCTGTACCCTGATTAGAAAGATGTAAATTTGGTGTAATTATAGTGTTTTCGTTTGATCTTTAAAATCGTAAATGTAACGGAAGTTGAAGATGAAGCTTAACAATCTACTCGAGTTGATTGAATTTATCAAGTTCAATTTTTTTTTTGTAACCATGACATAATCTACTTTATTTATAAATACTCAGTATCTTACAATATTGAAAGGTATAAGTTTAATATAGACAAAAATAAACCGATACATATGTAAAGAAGTGTATCATCCTGTACAAGACCTACAATTAAAAATATCGATCTCCTTCGTACAAAAAAATTACCACTTATCATCTAAACCGCAAAGAAGCACTTAATTGACAATTCATATATAAACAAAATTTTCGAAATCAAAATAAATTTGAGATACACAGTACGTAGCAATGCGAGTTTCCGCAAGCCTATATGGCGTTTGCCCGCTGTATAAAAATGCATTCCCCACACGAGAAAGCACCTCTCATCCTCAAACATCTCTGTCTCCCAGCCTTTCTCCAACAATATACACCGCAGCGCGCCGAGAAGACTCAAAAGCTCGGCGCTAATACACAATTCGCCGCGCGGATACACACATATACATTTGCGCTCTGCCGTATTCCGTCGGGTTTTGCTTGTACGCAGAAAAGCGAGTACAAGAGTGTAGTCGCGAGAGGGTCGCCCACACGAGACGAGTCGTTTGCGGAGAGGCTGGCGCGCAAAAGGAGCCTCTATCGCGCGGACCGGAAGGGAGTTTGCGCGAGGCGCGCGCGCAAGCCCATACGATCACGCGCGCAACGCACGTCCCGTGTGTATATACATACCGGAGGCGGATCATTTTCGCGCGCGCGCACTCGAGATAAGAGAGCAAGAGACAGAGTTGCCTTAACGCACACAACTGATTCGTCTGATGGATTAAAATGCAGAGTTGGATGGATAAGTTAAGTAGGCTCTCGTTTGGCGAGTGCACAGGCTGCTGCTGCTGCTCTGTTGTTACGCGTTTGTTTGCGAGCTTTCTTTACTGGCGGTTTCGATATTTGTATAGGTGAGCAATGCTCGTTAATGAGTGTATCCTGGAAATTTCGAAAACAACTCGGTCGGGAAAGTTGCGAAAAATTTTATTGAAGGCAGATACCTGACAGAGACCTGTTTTTTCTCGTTTTTTCGGGGATTCTGGAAGAGAAAAAGCTCGCGTACGTGGACGATCGTAAGGGTATACTGTTTTCCGGAGCAAAAATCGACTTGAAAAAACGATAAATAATTGACAAAAAGAGAATTCATAGATTTTTTTCTCGAAAACTGTGGACTTGTATAAAAATTTCGTTAGAACGAAAATGTCATAATTAGATTCATGAAAGAATGCTTCGAAATTTTTTCAGATTGATCCGACACAATTTTTGATTTTTCGAAAATCCAAAAAAGCGAAATTTCGAAAAACGTCGGAAAAAAGTCTGAAAAAATTTCAAAGCATTCTTTGATGAATTTCAAGACATTTTTGTTCTAGTGGAATTTTTATGGGAGTCCACAGTTTTCGAGATAAAAATCTATGAATTCTCTTTTTGTTAATATTATATCTCGTTTTTTCGAGTCGCCTTTGCTCCGGAAAAAAGTATACCCAACGATCGGATGACCTAAGGAATAAGAAAAAACATGCCTGGTAATTGTGCCTTAAAAAAAAATTGTTTGCAATACTCGGAAAGAGTTTTGTATCCGAAATTTCCAGGATATACTCGCAAAAAGACAATGTTGAGGATCGACATCTGCGATGAAAATAATGATGATTCCACTCAATTAGTTTGTCAATTAATTTTTACGATAATTAATACTTTACATTGAACATATACATACATACAAAGCTCACATTCGAATCAGCGCGAGTCTTCCTCTCATCTCTCTCGAGTCAAGCGATTTATGACAAAGAAACCTTATTAATTTCCGCAAACTCCCCCTCCCTCTCGACGCGCAGAAAAACCCCATCGAAATAATCCATCGAGAAGAAGAAAGAGAAAGAATATATCACGTGCGGAGAGAGAGATAGAGAGCTCAGAGCTCCGGCAACTCTCGTATTATGGGGCTGAAAAAGTTGGGCGACGCCGTCTGCATTCACGATCCACATATACTCCCGGAGAATTAGTTAGCGCGCGCGGCGTTGCTTTAGCTCTTTCTCTCTCTCTCTGGACGAGAGCCCGCGAGGAGAGGGACGCCCCGCGGTGGCAACACAAGAGTTACGGGCCGCAGCTTTCGCACCTCGACACGGGGGATTACACGCCATAAAATAAAGCCCTGACTAGATTATAATGTTTTGCGATCTTCATTCCGGGGCTGGGAGATGCGCTGCTGCCGTTACCGCTGCTGTTGCTGCTGCTGCTGCTGGAGTCGCGTGCGAGACGGCGACGCGTCGACCGAACGGGCAATTCTTCATCCCGCGCGTGTGTATGGAGTATCGGCCGCGACGACGCGCACACGACTCAAATCGAATGCGCGCACTCTGGGCGCGTGGATTTTTTTTTAATGCGCTGTGCGATCGCAGAGAGAAAGAGAAAGAGAGAATTTCGTGTTATAGTTATAGCACGAAAGGAGAAACTGCTTTTGGAAATTCATCGATATATTGATCCTCTGTTTTATTATTATACTTATTATCATTATTATACTTATTATTATACTTACTATCATTATTATCATCATTATTACTATTATAGTGGATCCAACAGGGAACTTAGATCAGTATTTTCCATTTAATTGCATTCGATTCTTCAGGGTCTAAATGCAAATAAAAAATATAAAATATAGTTTTATAGCGCAAACGTGCCCTTAAATGACAAGAATCCTTTTTAAAAAACTGAAAATAACAATATTTTCCATTTTAAAAAATAACGACCGAAACTTCTAGTCCTTTTCCTTTTTCAACTCGTAGAAGGTGCAAATGCACATTAATTGTCGCAAAACTTGTATATTATCGTGATATAACTTTATATACACACTGAGAGAAATATGCATTAATTTTTCAAAAGTTCAATACGAAAAGCTACAAGAAATTATAGTAAATCACGCACAGAATTGCCAAACCCTAACTTTTACATACAATACAGTAATTTTTATTTTGGTTGAAATCATTAAAAAAATTTTTTTTATGTTCATCTTTTTTTAACTTTGTAGAACATTATTATTTTATCATTATTATTATTTATTGAATTAAATTGAAACATAGAAATTAAAAATTTTTGACTTGGGCTGGATTCGAACCTGGACCTCGGAACTGCAGTTAGGAGCGTTAATCACTCATCCAAACAAGATTCTTACGCGTAAAACTTTGGATCTAACATATAAATTGAAAGTATTTAGAATCTTAAACACAATTTTTATCATTTTATACAGTAAATTTTAATAAAAATAATTTTTACTATAAGTAATGTAGTGATTTTTTCCACAGTGACTTGTAACATTCGAACTTAAAACAACGAATATCAGATTACTATAATCTCTTGTACTTCTTCGTACCCGCAGTTGTAAAAAATAACTGCTTCTTTTTCCCGGTGCACGAATTGCTTTACGCTCGCGATCGGAAAATCGCCAGAATCGAGAAGACTACGTCTCGCCTCCCCCCCTTCTATCTCCACCGTGCACGTATATTGGTCCGCTCCTCCCCCCACCCCTCTAATTGATTAATCGTAGCGGGAACTCGTGCCGGAGCGCCATTACCCGATTATATCCAACTCGTGCGCTCAACAGCCAGATAAAAAGCGTGCGATGTACACGCACATTGCATATATATACGTGAGTCTTACGCACACGCGCGAGTATACATAATACGTAAATACACGCAGCAGCGGACGAAAAGCAAGTCTCGACCGCGAATTGAGACGAGCTCGTCGTCTTCTTTTTTTCGTGTGTGTGTGCAGTGCGAGGGACAGAAAGAGAGAGAGAGAGGGACTCAGAAGAGCGACTTCCTGTCGCGTGGCTCCGCGCCTCTCTCTCTTTCACTCTCTCTCTCTCTCTTTCAAGAGAGTTAACTTAACCTCTACATTGGGATTAAAAAGCGGATATATTAATCCGGCGCACAACTCGCAACATCTGCAGCCAACAGCAATGCGAGTAAGTATATGTATACTGTATAGTATATATATATATAGCGTATAAAGTACAAGTTCGCGTGTGGAGATGGACAGGCATCGCGCGCGTCAGCGAGAGAAACGTCGCTCATTGTTTCGGCGCGACACATGTGCGGCTCAAACTCTCCCGATCTCTTTAAACTCTGTGCACAGTCGCATATATATACACATGCACTCATATGTTTCGTCCTCGCGATACGCCGAGTCGAGGAGCTTTTGTATAGATATATACAAGTGAGTGTCACGCTTGTGCACACCTCTCTTACGAAGAATCAATCTCGTCTCCAAGTATAAATCCACTCACGTACAATACACAACTCACACGAGCAGATATCACTTAGCCGTGAGCTACGCACAACCTCGATTTCTAACGATTTTTTTCATCTCAGCCCTCGCGAGAGCGAACCTATACGAGCCGGCGGAGATGCAGTATCGAGATAGAGAAACGCGGCTGACACAGTGTGTCTGTGTGTATTCCAGCTCTCTTTCGTGTATAAACCGCAGAGCACTCGTGTGCCTATAAGCCTGTGTACGTAGAGAGAAGTAGCTGTTACGAAACGCGAGTGCATTAGCTCCGGCGCGGATCTCGATCGGACTCTCTCCTATACACAGTTCAGATACACTCGCGAGATCGACAGGCTACGTGACAGGTGTTTTCTACTGTTTCGCCTTCCGATCACAACAAGTGAGAGAGAGAGAGCCGTTGCGAAAGCCACAAGCGTTACACTCGTAAAAACCGTCCGTTATAACTCGCACACACACGGCCGCTCTATAATCGCACGGATTACGCATTCCGCCTTAAGCGTGCGGACTTTCGCGTAAAAATCCCTTAAAAAAATGCCTTCACACACACAGGACACTGCATTCCGAGTCAGCCCACGTCTGCGCGTCTATTGTACAGAGACGCGCGCGCTCGGACTAGATCGTTATGCGCGCGCGGGCAGAAATTCATCATCATTTGTCGCGCGTGGAGCTCGGCCCATAGAGCTCGAAATAAATATTTTCTCTTTGATCGCGCGCGGCAAATAAAAGCCGCTCGCGAGCGAATTTGCATACGAATGGCGCACAAAGAGTCGCGTCTCTTGAATGAGCGCAAAGCGTATATATACGTCCTCCGCGAGAGGTGTTACACTAATCACTGCGCGCGCGCGTGCGTCTGCAGCTCTGTATTATAAGACTCGTCGCGGCGAAAGCAAACACGCGCCTGCGGTTTCGAACTGAGCTATGCGTGCATTGTATATAGTCGAAGAAAAGCTCGCCTGGTGTGTGTCATTGCGAGAGGAGTTCTCGGATCGTTTCCGAATATGTATTATAATACGGTATTTTCATCACGTCCCAGAGGTGGAGAGAGAGAGACTTTGCTTTGACGCCCGCCGCGGATAATGTGTGTACGTATACCGCGTGTAATTTTACGTGTGGAGGAAGAGCGCGAGAGCTTGCGAGAATCGAGGTATAACTATACAACATACATAGTGGATTTGTAGCGAAGGAGAGGAGGACACACGCGTGCTGATGATATTTTTCTTTGGCGCGTGTGCTTCGTGCGCCGAGCGCAGACTGTGACGTGTTTGGAGAATTGGGGGGAAGAGAGAAAGAGAAAGAGTGAGTTTGATAGTGGAGCAATTAGTTTGAGAGCAGCGGGTTTAAATTAATGCAATGTGGATGGGTTTGGTTCGTTGTTTCTATAGCGCATGTATATGTGTGTGTACAACTGCGTATACACATATTATACTGTGTAGTGCGTAGCATGCGAGTGTTTTGTAGTTTAAATCGACGTTTTCACTATACGCGCTGTCCCGGAATTCTGTAGATTCACGTAGACCCACATAAATGGGTGGCTCGTGTTCAATGAATTTATTTTACGTTGTAAGAGCACAGTTGCGGCTATGATTAAAAATAGCCTGTGTAATTCCGGAATTGGTGTAAAGAATTGTTGTAAAATCGCTTTTAATTATTACGGCGATGAGAATGAAGCCGCCGATCACGGAGAAAGATGGATCGTTCGCCGTACATTGAGAAAACAGTTATATGTAGTATGAGAGATTGCAGTACGGACTATAAAAATTAGAATACTACCGAGTAACGTAGCCTTATAGTGTCAAAGTCATAAAAATTACTTTACTGAAAGGTAAAATTTACGTGTCAGTCTAGTAAATTTTATTGGAAAATCTAGGAATATTTTTAGTTTTTACATTGTATGGCTGCGTTACTCGTCAGTTTAGTAATATTTACTAGACTCTTTTTTCCTTGTACTTACAAGTATAATTATTTTTCTGCTAAAATAATTATACTTGTCAAGTCTCTGGTACTTAGCTTTCTCCTAAACAGTTTTTTCACATGCATAAATATATATCAAACTGTACATTAAAATGTTAATATAAATATAAAGACTAATTAATCTTCACATAATTACGAAGAAATTAAACCGCTGATCATCGATAAATACCGGTTATTTGCTGAGTTACGAATTTTTAAAAATTTATTCAAAAAAAGGAATGAACCTCAATATCTTGTATCCTAATAAGTTTCATAAGTTGTGCAAACATACAGTTCAAGGTATGTGGATAATGTACTATTTACATCAATTTCAAGTGCATCGAAGCATTTTTACTCTTGTAATCGTTTGAGAACCGAAAAACAATTTTTTCAATTTTCTAATTAACTAATAGGAAAATTAACGTAAAATGTTAACAACATATGTCTTTAAACATTCTACATAAACATGAGTTTATTCAAAATAATTGGATGATTAGTTTTCGAGTTGAAAGTGTTTTTACATAAAACATGTTTTCATTCATAAGCTAGAAAACTATAGCAGCTACTGGAAAAAATTTTTCGGTTAAAATGTAGATATTTCCATTCTCTCAATGGAAATTTTGGTTTCATTTAAAAATATTCCATTTTACTTTTAAAATACGAAAGATAAAAATTTTATGAAAACTTAAAATGTCCATAATTTAAAGACGGATCGGTGAAATGAAAAACGCTTTCCTTTGCCGCTTTTGGACAAGAACAACGTATCCAAAAAACATGCTCGCAATGAAATTCATACATACACAGCATCCGTCCGGACATTTTCCAAAAATGCTCGATTTCACTTCCAAACATCTTAGAATCATAGTTCCAAGTGTTTCAAAGCAAACTTGCGAAAATCACTATCACAAAGCTTCCTCTAGGTGGAATCAAAATAAAATAAAATCAAAATCGCGAGCAACGACGCGTGAGCGAAGCGCTGCTCGCACTGGGACATTTCCTTCCGAAACTCGCATATAGCTCGACACACTGCGCGCAGAGCCGATCGATTCTCGCTCGCGCGCGCCCATGGGCGAACAAGAAATTATCGCGGACGCTCGATTTGCTCGGGGCAAAAGGAGCGAGAAATACACAAGCGGCCCGGGGGCCACTTGTTGCTCTCTCTCGCTCTTGGCTCGCGCTGCTGCACGTGTCCCCCGCTGTGGCCGCCGCCGTCGCGGCCGCCGCTCCAGCGAGTTTGAATCGCGGAATGCCTAATCGTCGCCGCTTCCTTTTCTTCCAGCGAGAAAGCCCAGAGAGAAAAGGAGGCGAGAGACTCAAGGGCGGTGTGAACCAATCGCTGTCCGGCTTCCCAATACGATGCGAATATTGCGTACGCGAAATATAGCGCTTGTGTGCGTGTGCTTTGGAAGGAGCGAGAGACGACGGAACTTGTATCAATTAAGAGAAGCGGATGGCTTGTTTCCTTATTTCGTCGTAATTGAGCCGACGTTTTTTTTTTGTTTTGTTCTTGCTGGTCTCATTACGTTTTCGAGCCGAAGAGAACATATACGACGCTTTTTCTGCAGATCTCAATTGACTTGAGTTGAACTGACTCGGTTTTGTCGCGAGAGAGAGAGAGACTCTCGTTGGTGTCCTCGTTCTTAACGAGCTGACGATTGGATCAACACTTTTCGATGTATACTTGTTTTCGCAGTTTGGCGCTATACGCAGTAAGTGCGTTAAAATTAATTGTGTCCACAAATATTTGAGTAATAAACTTTTCTTTATACAATCATTACGTTTCGTCTGGCTTACTTTAATTAATAAACCTTTTTAAGCACTATTATTCTTATAAAAAAAAATCATGCACACCATTAATTTTGATTACCACACTTGCATCGCACACAGCATGGGCAGCTACAATCGAGATAATACATCCGAAGAAAAATCACGACTCACGAGACACAAACATCGTCGACGTGGTAATGCTGATCGATGCCCAACGGAGCTTACACATACGAACAAGCCGGGGACATCCGTTGATTGTCGTGTGTAGAAAGTCAAAAAGCGGGAGAGACGAGGATCAAAGTCACCCGACACTTTCCACGCTGTCGATGGCTCCGAGGCCTATATGTATACTCCCCCTCGCACCGATATAACTCATTACGTACAGCATTTACATGGATATCATATATTGACTGCCAGTTTTAATAAGACGATGCCGGCCCTTCTCCCCCGCGTTCGTCACACTCGCCGACGATGCGATGACGAAAAGCCGAGACCCTTACGAGGCCCATAATAGAGAGCTGAGAAAAAAAGCGGACTTGCCGATGTGTACAATACTAAGTAGTCGACGAGTAGCTTGTTATGGGAAAACGGATGAGTCCGAGTCGATTTGTACAAAATTATACGGTGTACACTTAGAAATCACTCGCGCATTTTCGAGTCGTTTCGGCAATATTTTCGCCGGAGTTTCGAGCGATCGAGTGCGCGTGCAATTGATGTACTTGCGCGATTCCGCGCGTCTCTCATGAAATATTCATAGACAGCGAGCAGCGGTCGATCATTAAACTTTCCCGATCGAACGGATTTTCGAGACTTTTCGGGGCAAGCGTGGCTGTGAGAAAATCGGCGCGCCGAGTGTTTTCCCTCAATAAGCAGCTCGTGAACGCATGATTGAGTATCAATGATCCCGCAGTTCACCCCTCGCAGGGCTATTTACGCGCGTATCGATGACAGAGCGAGACTATTGCCTCCCCTATATATACGTATACTCGCCGTGCATGGCACATGTATGTATATATAACGCTTAGTTCACCTACGACGCTCGAACTCGAGTGAGCTCTCGATAACCGATGTAACTGCGCTAAAGCGATTACGCTCGGACGAAAAGTCCTTTGTACGGTTCGTTTACTTATGCTTGTGCATCAGCTGCTTTTCTGTGGATACAGCAGAGAGTCAGGTTTCGATTCAAGGATAAACTATTACTTAGAAAAATATACTTTATTTACGAAAGTTGGCACATTCTCGTGGATGAGGTGTAGGCTGGTATAAACTTCTTTTTTTGAATTGGAAAAAAAAAATCGCGTACAGATTGTTACACGTGAATCTGAGATATTGTCATTATTAATGACGAATAATACTATGGTAATAAAGGACGGTAAAAGTTTCGAACTGTCTAGTTCAATAATTTATGATAAGTGGATGTGCATATGCATGAACATATGAATCGCAGCTTGCCTCATTAATATTTCACTCCAACAAGCAGTTCTTGGATTTATTTTATTATATATACCGCGTAAAATAATTAATTCATAGATAAACAGATACTAAAGTTGTCCCCAGTCTTCTTTTATCATGTCACTAGCCTTCTCGGCAATCATTATGATTGGCGCATTGGTGTTCCCTCTTGTAATAACTGGCATGATCGAGGCGTCAACTACCCTCAGATTCTTCAAACCGTAAACGTGCAATCTATCGTTGGCAACAGCTTCTGCATCGCTCACCGGTCCCATTTTACAAGTACCCACAGGATGATACATAGTTTGGGTATAGCTGACGGCTATGCATCTCCAGTACTCGACAGTGTCAAAGGTGACGTGCTGACATGCTGGTAGAGGCTCTTGTGCCAATGTGTAATTCATACTTTTGCAGGCACGAGTATCAAGCAGATTTCTCGCAAAAAGGCTGCCTTTCACTAACATATCCAAGTCTTCGCTGTCCTCGAAATATCTTGGTTGAATCAAAGGCTGGCTCCATACTGGATCAGTTTCGTTCAGCTTTATGAATTCCCGACTTTTTGGCGCGAGCAAAATTTCACTAGTAGAGAGAGTATTGTAATAAGCTGCTGGTGATTCAAGAATCTCCTCGTATATACCGGAAAAAAAAACCGATCTACACGTCAAGAAGTTTTTGGTGGTGTCCATGTCTCGTTGAATAAAATGCGCCCACAATAAACGGACTATTTTCAGTCAGTGGCCCTTGACGAGAGCTGTGCTGTTTGAAGATCCACTATGTTGGAAAGAGTTTTGTTCACCAAAATTGTTAATCTAAGGTGAAATACGTGACCTTGCAGATTTTTCCCAACTGATAAGTCACTAATAACCTCGATTACTAATTTTTGCCTATTCCAGAAAGCATCAATAACTGAACGGAATGAATGCTTCCATCAGAGACGATCACTTCTTTCTTAGCGAAAACTATTCACGTTTCATTCGTTCTGTCGCTAAAGTATTCAACGCCGTTGGCCTGCTTTGTTTCTGGATCGATTAGATTTCAGTAGCATAAGCTTTAGTTTTAATTATCAAGTTCGATCGTCTGCCCCGTATAGGTCTAATGAAAGCTCCGTTTGCACTTTGACGACCACCATGCAGGACATTTGACTGTATTCTGAATGAACCTATTTGCTTTTCAGAATCGGGTTCAGTTTCTTTAAGACCTAGTTCTTTGAATGCACCCAAGACTGAATTGAATTGTTTATCATAAGGAAGTCTCAGTGCAGTTTGATAACCACCAGTACTGTGTATAGACGGATTTTTGCGAACAACCTAAAATTTGAACAACTAATGTAAAATTAAATTTTCAGTAGTATTCTGTAAGAATTGTAGGCTTACATCAAGATCTCGATTGTCTTCTGATTTTTTGAAATAGGGCAATACATGGTTTCCTGGCTTGGCCCAACCGTTGTAATCTTCTGCATTTCCACGTATAAACGTCAGATCATTAAATGCACTAGAGCCACCCATCGCTTTTCCACCGAGCCAAGAACAAATGCCGTCTAAAGATTTGCAAGCATTTTGTTCCGGTAGTGTAGTGTATGACCAATCGATAGATGATCCCCTAAGATAGTGTTTCATACCTGGGACTTCAGAAACTAACAGTAACAATAAGTCAAATTATTCATGGGAGTCCAAACCACCTTTGATTATACAGAAATTTAGTATTAGCAGAAAAAATCCAATTACGTTTCTCACCTTCGATAATTAAATAATCAACGCGGTATGCAGTTTACAACAGATTTGCTCGACTAATTATATGCAATTCATCCGATATCTGAAGAATTCCTTTCTTATCGCTAAGCACACACAGATAGTAAATATAATTCTCATACTCATCGTAATATTTTTTTAAACTCAGAACAGTTTACTTTAGCTGAATTGAACTACTTTAATATTTCCAAATTTAAGGCAGCATCTTGCTAGTAATTGAACCTTACATTAAATAGACAACACAGTCAATGACAACGCAAAAATTTATTTACCAGAGCACACAGTCCCACATTCGGCTCTACCTACTTATTAACATTTCAATTTCGGTAATAGTATAAAGCAATTAAAAAAGCAATTCCACATCGAGTGTACTATATACACATGCAGGCGCAATTGCACGAACCGCAGGCGAAAGGGGTTGAACATTGCGCGGCACGCTTCGCAGTCGTTACTAATTAACCGGCGCAATAAACATTTTGCAAGACCTTCTGCTTCCGATGCCGTTCGCGATAAGTGCAACGTACATATAAACGAAGGGATGGAAAGTGCACATTGCACACATACGCGTGTATATACGCATTGCGTACTGCAATAAACATGAGGCGTATCATGCGTACCTACATGCTTATATATGTGATGCGCGTTGCGCAAATACGAGAAGAAATTCGAAGAGAGTATACGCGGCGCACGCGAAGGGCGTTCGCAAAAGCGGAAGTGGCCGTGCAGATGGGGGCAGAAGGTCCGTCGGCGCCGCGGGCCTTATTGCCACCACCTATAGCTGTCTACGTGCATTACGTACGCGTATATATATCTGTATACACGCGGTTTGTCCACACGCGTTCTCGAACGGAGTGCATATGTCGAGCGACGGCACGCGACACCTCCCCTGCAATCGAAACGAATCAGCTTATACGGATTAAAAATAGCCTTCTTCCTCGTTTGATTTTTCTCCTCTCTCTTCGCTGCAGGGGCGAGCACGAATTTTTTCTGGCAGGCTTTGACATAGTAAAAATATTGGCTTGCGGTTTTGCTTACGTCGATTGCAGTGACTTCACAGCTTTTTTTCGCCTGTTTGGATAACGACGTCGAATTATACGTATCAGGCAGTGATAAGCTTGTGTTGAAATATTGAAGAATAAACGCGAGATAGGAAGCGGCGGAAACTCGTGTGCGCTTTTATTTTGCTACTATAATTTTGTTCGGTAAAAATGAAAGTCTCGAAGCTCGCAAAGACAGCGAAAGTTATGAAATTGCATCGATTATTTATGGTAGTACAGTCTTAATTAACGTTACGCTCACTTAAACCGCGGATGTACCATAAATATGTACAGAATTAAAGGATATAGTTAAATGTAAGAGTTACTGAGAAACCGAACTGTTTTCCAAAGATTATACTCTCTCTGAGAAGTTTATTTATTGCAAATTAGATCATATTTTGATAGGCTCACGCATTTATCGGTATACCTGTACAAATAAATAAATAAAAAAATGCCATAAAAATTGCGAAAACTGTATTATGTACACTAGAATGCCAAAAAGCATTACATTTAAAAACAAAAAAAGCACATTCTCGCACATCGTCTGACCGTCCAGAAACTCTCCCGCAATTCCGGAACGGGAACGGTTGTATACGCACACACCGCGCACTCGCATAAATTCATATTAAGTTAAGTGTGCCCTTTCGGGTGGGGGAGCCAGTGAGTAGCCGCATCATCAAAAGTTCCTCACTCGCGACGAGGCCGACGAGGCCCCATCGCCATACCATTAAATACGGCACATATCCACAGGTATAATGTATATAGTATATATACCACAGATGTAGTGTATACAGTGGAGGCCTGCGCCGCCTCGACGCGTGAAACGAATGTTTCCAGATCGAATTCGAACCGTCGCTCTCACTCATACGCACCCACACAAACTGCGCTCCTCGCATTTGCATAGGGCAAATGCGCGCCGCTGCAATTAAAGCAATCAGGGAAGCATTAGGAAGGATAAGAACAGATGACGGGGTGGGCAAGGGCTCGATCGAAAATGACTCGCGTGCGCGAAGCTCGCTCGCTCGCTCTAATGTAGATCGCGGCTAGATCCACGCGTGTATAGATCGGTCGGGCCGATACGAGGATCGGGCGTGAAACGCTCTCATTATGCCAATTACTATTTCGGAGAGAGCGAGCACGCGCCGACCTTACACTCCACTTTGCATTTTACAAATTACCCGCTGTCCTAATCGCGATGAGCACAGGACGCAAGCGCGAGCGCGCGGGCTCTTGTGGCGTTTACACGCGCGTTATTTTTGGTGTCGGGGCGAACTGTTTAGAGGGCGAGAGCTGCGGGCTGTTTTGTTCTAAAAGGGCGTTGAGAGCTTCCGGTTGCGATGGTTGATAAGGCTGGCTTAGAATTGTTGACTGTGCGCTTCTTTCGGATTTAATTCGTAAGTAGGAGAGGCCTACTTTATACGGAAATACGTGTTTATTTTACGAGCATTGTTGATATGGACGTGGAAAATGTGCGCTAAAGAATTACCTGTTGAGTATAAGGGAGGAACAAATGTAGGTGCGTTGCATACGTACTTTATGCAAATATTTTATTGTAATTTATAATGGTGTAACAGTAATTTCGTTCACGTATCTTAAACTCTACTTAAGGTTGATTTCATATTCTATATACAGATATTTAGAAATTTTATGTTTTCGGTGTTAAAATTAAAAAAAAAACTGACTAATTATTTTCCGTACGAGAAACAATATTACGTAAGGAACACCAAAACAACAACTGCGGAGTAAAAATACGAATACTTAAATAAAATGTACTTAAAAATACTTAATAACTTACATTGTATTTTTTACATGTAAATAATTGTATATGGTTTAAGGCGGTCTGAAACTCATATAGTGACCGGTCAGTAACGACAGAAAAATACTTGGATCTCAAATAATTTAATGAATTACGCAAATCCAAGAGATACTTGCCCTTCGTATTGGCATTACCTATATCATTATGCAAAGTTTGGAATCAAAATTTTTGAACATTAGAGAGAAAAACTTGTCCGAAAATAAGTAGTTGTAATCTGACGTAACTTACTAGTGCCGACAGCTACTGATTTTCGGACAAACTTTTCTCTTTAATGTTTAAAGATTTTGATTCCAAACTTTACATAATGATATAGGTAATGCCAATACGAAGGGCAAGTATCTCTTGGATTTGCGTAATTCATTAAATTATTTGATATCCAAGTATTTTTCGTTCGGGGTCTGAAACCCATAGTGACCGTTACTGACCGGTCACTATGGGTTTCAGACCCCCTTAAAATGGAAAATCTTTTAGTCATTAGCGCACCTTTCACTATTTCTTCATTACTAGTATACTTATTACTACCTCTTTGAGAATGATTTTTCATAAAAAATTTAGTACACCTCACATCTCCTAAGTATGACTATAAAAATACATGCAAAACGGTATACTTCCTCTCAATATACAAGATAAATTTTTAAAGTACAACTTACGCAGCATACGTAGTATACACACATAATTACACAACAAAGCCATGACAAATTGTTGACACGAAAATCTTCAACTTGCACAGCTCTCGCGCGAGCCTACACTCGTTCAGTACAGAGTATACAATTTTTCTGACACTTTGACAAGGGAACCACGCGCGCCGCGTCTTGTAATGTAGATTCCGTATTATACAAGCTCTCGCGAACGTCAGCGGCCAAACTTTTACTCCGCACACAATTCTCGCGCTTGACAGTCTCGACGAATGTCGACCATTACCGAGCATACCCAAATTCAAAAGATTTCCGAATTAGCGCATGAATAAAACATGTGTACATAACATACAAATCGGCTGCGACCGAGAAGATTCGCGGCGGCTTTAGTGTCAAAAACTTGTGTAACACACGTGTATCTGTATATACATTATGCAGCACAGATCCAGAGAAAGAGACGCGCGCCAAGTATTTTACCTCATCTAATTAAAACTATATAAACTCTCTGATCTAGAAGCTCGGCAGCGCGCGGCGATCGATAAGCCGCAGCGCGACTGATCAATCAGCCCAATGAAAAACACGAGCGGCCGCATCGGAGGAGGAATCCCGTAAAAGCGACGGCGATAAGGATCGGTTGTATACGGAGACCGCGGCATGACGGATTCGTCGACGAGAATAACACGAGCGCGCAAATCTTCGTTCCTCCGCGGACGAAATCAAAGGTTTTATAGCGCGCTGCGATCGATGTATACCTGTACACACTACACACGCATAATAATATATATATTATATATGTTGAAAAAACGCGGCTGTAAAGACATATAGCGTAACACGCATTATACAAAAGCAAAATTATAACAGATCGAGAGAAAAGAAGTATCTCCTTCGCGCATATACGTTTATATATATATATATGAATATGTCCAGGAAATTTCGGAAACAACTCGGACGGAAAAGTTGCGAAAAATTTTCTTAAAGGCACATTTGCCAGACCTTTTTTTTCTTATTCGTTAGGTTATTCTGAAAGAGAAAAAGCTCGCGTACATGGCCGATCGTAGGCTATACTTTTTTCCGGAGCAAAAACAACTCGAAAAACGAGAAATAGTTAAACAACAAGAATTCAGAGATTTTGTCTCTCGAAAGCTATGGACTCCTAAAAATATTTCATTGAAACAAATATGTCTTAAAGTGTATCAAAGAATACTCTGAAATTTTTTCAGATTTTTTAAGGGCGTCTTCGGAAATTTCGATTTTTTTAATTTTCAAAAATTGAAAAATTGTGTCGGATCAATCTGAAAACATTTTAGCGTATTCTTCGATGAATTCTAAGACATATTTGTACTAATAAAATTTTTATAAAAGCCCACAGTTTTGGAGAAAAAATATGTACGTTATAATTATTTCTCCTTTTTTCGAGTCTTTTAATTGCTCCGGAAAAAAGTATACTTTAAGATTTTCCGTGCACGCGAACTTTTTCTCTTTCAGAATGACCTAAAGGAATGAGACAAAACAGGTCTGGTAGGTGTGCCTTCAAAAAAATTTTTCGCAACTTTTCCATCCGAGTTGTTTCCGAAATTTCCTGGACATACTCATATGTCGAATTCTTTTCTTTGGTATAGAAATCGAAAAAATTTTTTTAAAGCTAGAAGTTTCGGACCGATCAAACTTTCTTCTGTGAGCCGAAAGATAGTCAAAAGTCCAGAGGAACATGGGAAAAATTACTAGTAACCATATTTCTAAGCCATTTAACGCTTTTTTTACAGAAAATTAATGTGTCCAAACACTGGAATAATAACAATTACGAATGTTCCCGAGGCACCAATAAAATTTCGAATAACACTATAATAAAGTGAATTGTAACAGATGCTTCTATCACTCGAACGTTGTTCAAGGTGTAAGGATAAAGTATTGCAAAAGAGCTTTAATTTAAAAAAAAGTATGCCAAGTTTCGATGCTCTGATCAAAAGTTATGCCCATTAAAAAGAAAAAAATAATAAAAATCCGAATAGCCAATTTTTTCTTTTTCGTCCATATGCCTTCCCATGTCAAATTTTCATATTCTATATTTCGCATGTTCATCGGCATTTTTCATCATCTTCTGGCTTACAAAAGAAAGTCTGATCGGTCCGAAACCTCTAGCTTTAAAAAAATCTTTTCGATTTCCAGACCAAAGAAAAGTGCATTTTTTAATTCAAAATTCGACATATACGTAATACGTATGTCGTATACGCATGTACAACAGGAGAAGAGTCGCGCGGATAGAGTTATATACACGCAGGCTGCTGCCGCTGCTGCTGCTGCTTACTGCCGCTGCAACGGGATATATCGGCGCTTTGATGACGCTCGCGCGGTGATCCATCTTGGGCCTGCCAACTCGCTCTTTCTCTCCGCATTACGTATGGAGAGTAGCACATGTGCGCTGGCATCCCACTCGATTTCTAGATCTGACTCCGGCGCGCCGCGGACGAGAGAGAGAGCCGCCACAGCTTTCGATCGCGCTCCGCAGATGGAATATTGCGCGCGGCCGCGGATGAGGATCGATCGGACGACTGCGATGCCGATTTGTTTGTTTCTTCTTCTGCGCGCGGCTTCTTCTTCTTTTTTTCCGATGCGGAGAGACGAGAGAGAGAGGCAACTTCGTATTTTATGTACTTCGATTTGGCCGATTAATAGAGAATATTATGCGGCTCTCGCTCGAGAGAGAGAGAGAGAGAGATGCGCACGACGAGCTAATCTTGCTTTATGGATAAAAGCGCGCGCATTTTAGAGCTGAATAAAATCCGGGCTCGATGTGCTCGTTTATGCATGCATAGATCGGCATATAATATCGCATCGTATATTGCGTTCTGTGTGTGTTATATATATACGTATGCGCGAATCGAAAAAAATACCCGATCATGTATTGCGGGATTTGTCAGCGTGACAAACGCGTTATATAAAAACTAAATACTCGGAATTGTCGTATAGCGCATATGAAAGGCATAATAAAGACATCGATCACACGGAGGCGTATCCCCGCGATGTAGTTTTCAATGAAACGGTTTCGGACAATATAACACGGCCTGCACACGCGGCTATATACTCTCGAATGCGATTTCGAAGAACATTAATTATCGAGTTATTAGTGTATATCCTTCGGTGGCCATATCCTCGTCGTCGTCGTCGGGGCATTATTTACTGTTTTCATTCTAATGAAAACATTACATTTAAAATGTGGATTTCCTTTTAGCAGTTTCGCGCTCACACTCCATTATTCATGAGGCTATAAACGTATTCGCATAATTTTCTCTATGCCAAAGTCCTCGCGTTATATATATATACACACACACTATACATACGTATAATATGCGAACGATTGAAATGTTAAACACGATGAACCTTATGCTCGCGCGCGTGTCACGGTCGATCGTCCGTTGATGATATTTTATAGCCCACAGAAGAGGACAAATATTTGATGTGTTCGTGCGAGCAGGCTCGAGAGCCCGCGTAAAAGAGAGACTCGAAACTCGTTTTCAAAGAGATTTATTGATTTACATCTTGTCTTTATTTTAGCAACAAATATACCGGGAGTCGATACTATACGAAACGCGCAGAGGCGTTTACGATATTCTCGATTAACAACTGGCGAATGCAAAAAGCGTTAGATAATTTACACTGTCCACATAGCGTTCATTATGCTTTCTAACGTTCTTTGTTTTTTTATGTTCGCGGAGTCGTCTATGCTAATTGACTCTAAGTGAACTACAATGTTGGAATTTGATGCGCGTTTGAAAAACGTGCAAAGTTAGAACGAATTCGATTTGTATCTTTGCTTTATGATACCGAGTTGGATTTCGATAGTGTTGAAATTTTTAAATGGCATTCATTGGGCACATAATATATACTCGTCTGTAAATCACGGGTTACTTTACACTGTTGCGTGTCGCTGTCTCAAAACTCGGAGTCTTCAGGTACTAATTTTAAACCCAAATATAATTATACCTGTTCGGGTGTGAGTAGAAACACAATCCGCTAAATCTCGCCGGTCTCGCGGGGATTATTCGAATTCGATGGATGAGAAAAGTCGTAAAAAAAAAACATCCACAATATCGACCGATCTCGATGATGACCAGCCTGTCAAACTGTTTTCGAAAATTATCGGCTTTTATAATAGTAATTGGTTTGCTAATAAAGCTTTTTAATTCTCTTTCTGGCTTCAATCAAATGGTAAAAGTATACATTTAAGGAGGTTCTACTCGTAACAGAACTAAAATTGAGATATGGTTGAAATTTTGTATACAGCTGGAACTATAAATCTCAGAAAGACTCGTGTAAATTTTCAGAAGGCTGCAGAGCATAGAAGCGAAGATATGAATGTTTTTATTTTGCACAGATTTAGCATGGGCTCTTATGGCGAATTATACTAATTTATATAAAAATTGAGATTTTGTCCAAATAATTATTGTGAATGAAAATGAATTCATAACGAACATTACTTATTTTTCAAAAACATTGTTCATTATCTCGGACGTATAATTAAACCTCATTGAATACCAGAATCGTACATTTAACCTCAAAATACGAGTCAAATCAGCGAAGCACGAGACTTTTTATAAACGATCAAGATACACAGAATTATATCAATGGAATTTATAATCATTATTTGGTTCAGGTTCATTTATGGAAGCGACCGAGATCAGCATATTTCACGAACATTCCATAAATAAAAGAAGATTACATTTTGCCCGCAGTGCCGTAGGGATACAGAACACGTCCTTAAAATGAAATTTCAAGTATACGAATACACCAGAACCAAATACAAAGCGCTATAACGACACATCCCCATCGACGCCTATAATCAAGCCAAAAATCCCGCAACACATCACGCGTCATCCAAAATCTCACCGCGAGATCCGCGCGAGATCGCTTTCTCAATCCCGCAAGCAACAACTGCGATCTTGTGTACACACACGCGCTGCACCAGACACGATATTCCCGATAAGGGAATTCGCAACTTTACGACCTCGACTCGTCGAGAGAGCGAGAGAGCACATGCTCCCCGGCGCACAGGTAATTAGACCACTGCGCTATAACTTGATAGCAGTGTACGGCGCGTATCCTGCCGGGTTATCGGATCGGTATCAACAGATGCGCGCGCGCGCGGGACTGCTGCCGCCGCCGCCGCAATTTTTTTTCACCGTCTCCCTCCCTCCCCCCACCTCCCTCTCGAAAGTCTGTACACTGCACACACTGCGGAGTGCACGCGCGCGCGTAATTGCGTATGCGCAGCGCCGAGCCCGTTTAATTGCATTCCCTCGCGCTGAGATAATAAAAACGAAGCGACCGCAGACTACGACGACGACGACGACGACTACGACGTCGTATAACGCGTATGTAGTGTGTGTAGTGTATACATATATGTATATTGTATACACATAAGCTGGGAGCGCGTGCGCCGGGCTAATAGATTTATACTGCCGTTTCGGTGTGCTGCAACGCGCGCGCGTGGATCGCTCGGCTCAGGGAGAAAGGGGAGAAAGAGAGAGGTATATAAGAGAGAGAGAGAGATCGGAAGCAAAACGATACAGCGCCGATGCGCGCGCGAACGGGAGTCACGCGAGAATGAGGTGCGATAAGACGCGATTTCGCGTATAAAGTATCGTGATTATAAGGCTGCTCCGCGGTTTATGTTCATTAGGAGCGGCCGCGAGAGAGAGAGAGAGAGAGAGAGAGAGAGCTGTGTAAGCGCGGACATGTGGATTTTGCCATTTTTGAGCGCTGCGGAAAGCCGCGGGATATTATATTATGGCGTACGCGTATTTCGCGTGTGTGTATACGTATGTATAGATATATATATATATACACATAGAGGAGCGTTGGGGGATTCTTTTTAACAACTCTGTGTGTTTACTGTTTGTCGTAAACGTGCGTTATAAGCGTTGAAAGTATGAATTGATATTTTTACGGCCGGAACGCCGCCGCCTGACTTTAACTGATAACTATATATATACGATGATTACTTGTTTCTGCTTGTTTGAATTAAGAGAGCCGCGCGCGCGGTGGGCATTAAAAAAATCGTAAAATACACCGAGACCGAGAGAGAGAGAGATAGCTTATATATATGTATGTGTGTACAATCTAGCTCCTGATCTCGCGCGCGTATGTGTATATATATATATATGTATACGACTGCAGTTTGTGCTTTCGCGCTATTAATTTATTCACAAGCTGCTTTTAATTATGTGTATGAATATTAAGGGGATCATATCGTTGCGAAACAGCATCGAGCCAGCTTATGACTTAACTTTCGGTACAAAGCTTTCCTTGGCTTGTATACTTTCGAAAATAATGTGGAATGCCATAATTATTAAATTAGTGTGGAATTCTTACTTTTATTCGGTTTTGATTGCTTGCGAAAATTACGCATAACCCGAGTAAAAGCGCTTCGCAGCACTTTCTTTCAGCGAGTTCGACTAAATTAGCAGCGCCCCCACGTTGCACCTCGATGTTTCTTTACGATTTTAATTGAAAAGAAAAAAAAAAGCGAGTTTAACCGAGTTTCGCCACCTGTAACGCAGGTTTATGTAAAAATGTGACAAGATTATTTTTATGACATAGAGGTCAAAATTAAAATTTTATTTCGCCGAACAAATTTGTATAAGACTTGCGGACACTTTGGTAACTACGAGGGTAACTTTTTACTTTATCCGACAAAATACATCGTTATACTATTCTCTTTAACGCATAAAATTTTAAAGCCTCTAATATCCAAAGCCGGCAGAACTGGATTTGTGCAAGATATAAACTTCGCCAATCAATTATAATAAACCAAAAACGTTTTCTTTAACAAGTAGGTGGCGCGACGATCGCGCGGTGGCAGCACTGTGCGCAGAATGACTTTCCGCATCCGCCTTTTTAAAATCCCCGAAAACTATTTTCTCCATACCAATATCAATTAGAGACGCTGTATTCGTACCCCTCGTCCAAAAAAATGGCAAATTGCAAGCCATACACCGGCGGAGCCGAGCAAGAGCATTACAAAGCAACTCGCCGCTTGTCAAACTGTCCAACGCAACTATGCATCGTACACTAAGCTACTAATGCGTCCACAGTGAGACAGAGCCAGAGAGAATGAAAAGAGAGTCCGGCAGCGAAAATGCCGCGCTCGCGCAGCAGCGTGTCTCTCTACATTGTCCCCCCCCCCCCCCTCCTCGAGCTCTCCTCCGCACAACAATAATAACGATCGGAATAATAATGGCCGCGGAGAAGACTGTATACCGCCGCCGCCGCAAAAAAAAAATCGCGGCTCAGCGAGCTATGCTCAATCCTTTCTCGGCTTCAAAAGCGAGGAAAGATCCCGATTCTGAAAAGGACAGCGACTAACGTCATTATTCCGAGCGGACGGACTCGAAAACTCGGTCGCGTGCGGCTTCCGGTCTTTCACGGGCCGCAGAAGAGGAAGCCCTCCGCCGCGTTATAAAGCGGAAAATCCCCCCGTCGCCGCGGTAATTGCGATAAATATTTAGCCAGCCGGCGACGGCGCTGGGGCCAGTATAGCCAACCCTTCGTCTAGATTGGCTCCAGCCACGCGATGCTAAGAAGCTAAAATAATGCGATAATGCCACCAGCGAAATGGAAACTCTTTCTCCGCCGGGGACCGGCGGAAAATCGGATCGCGCCGCACGCGACTGGCGCGGCCCGCATAATCGCCGCTAATAAGCTCCACTTTCTTGTGCGCGCGCCGCGGCGCGTGCAACGCAGTTCTCTGTCGTCGAGAAGAGAACACGGTGTAGCCCGTCCAAATCCTATAAATATTTTTCCCAATATTTCTCAAAACAGGCCTCCCCGAAGCCTTTCTCGCTCTCTCTCTCTCTCTCTACCCCGTCTCTCGTAAATTAGCCGCGCAAAGCTTCTCCATAATACTGGACTGTGCGGCGGCGGCAGCTGCGCAAAGCGCGCAGTGTATTGCGGTATAATAGTCCTGTTAGAGCGACGATTAGCGCGGGCGGTATAGTAATACGTGTGTAAGGCGCGGAGCGGGCCAGTGTGTAAATACGAGACGGATCGGGCTCCGGAAAATGGGATTGGGGCGTTGTGCGTGTGTTTCGATTAAATTTTGGGGGCGAATTGTTGACGGTGGATCGTGTTATTTTAGCACGCCTATATAGGCAGTTGATCTATACTAATTCGGCGGAATTCTGCGCGGCCGTTAATGCATTATACGTGTGTATTGTATTATGTGTATATATATATATATGTGCACAAAGCGATGCGGGGACCGCAGGGCGAAAGAGAAAAGAGAGGAAGAGAGAGCGTGGACGAAGGAAATATTTTGAAGGAGCGGATCTGCCAAGACGAATGAATGTTAATGCGCGTCGGCCGGATCCGAGGAGCGCATTATATTGCGAGACGAGCGTTTATATCTGCTCTCGACGAGTGAATGTGTGTGTGCGCGCACGGCGCGGTGTATATATAGGCAGATTAGGAGCCTAATGAATGTCTCGTAGATGGGAAAGATTTCTTGTATTTTTAGAGCAAACAGTTTAGGATATATGGGAGAGACATTTTTGAGGGCACAGAGGCTGAATGGAAACTCGAATTTCACTGGCGGCGCGCGTTGGCTTTTTCAGGGAGGAATTAGCCTTGTAATGTATGTGGGGAAATGTTGAGTTTTCTTGCGCAGAATCGCTGGGAAATGGTTGCCTCAAAGATTTTAGAAAAAGTGTCTTACACCGGACAATGTAGAACTGTAGAATTGATGTTCTCCGATCGAAATAGTTAAAGATTAAAAATAATTATTATTATTTAAAAATTTTTTTTTAATGTGTAGCTATTTTTGTTCACTCCACATTGACTGCCTTGTGTCTGGCGAAAAAAATGTTGATTCTATCATTCGAAAAAAAAAACATAAAAAAGACGAGAATTCATAATAAAAGAAAAAGGCATCTGCGCGAATTCCAAACCGAAGAGAATAAACCTTGTTCCGCGGTTGAAATTAAACTTGTAAAAATTTTAACATCACACGCGAAAGGCTTGCTCTTCCACGAAGCAAAAAAAAAAGGTAACCCATAAGAATAAATAAAATAAGTATACATCACACATAAAAAAACGAGAAATAAATTCTGGAGCATAACCTGCGCGTATACCAACGAATCGGCGTCACCGGGGCTCCTTCCAGTCGCGCCACCAGACTTTTCCAGGAATTTCCTCGGCCGCGCGCAGAAACTGCGCGCAATGCGAGCTAACGAAAAAACTCCCAAAAGCCGTGAGTTATTCGGAAAAAGATCGGCAAGCTCCGATAAATCGTCCGACTCCGTATTGCTAATGGCTTTTCTCCCGAATATCAAAATCATTTGTCATCCGAGTGACCGCAGCATCGGCTTAAATCCCTCGCTCCGCTGTGTTTTGAGCCGAGGGAAGAGAGGCTTGTCAAAACGATCCTATCGATCCTCCCGCCCCCTCCGAGAAACTTTATAGACGATTCCACACCATAGCCAGAGTAAGTCATTGCATGAGGGAGTTGAGGAATTCGTTAAATCATCTGAGCGCTGCGTCGACTTTTGTTTCGAGTTTCCTTCCATTCTGTACACACAATATGATTATTAATTATAAATATATACATGTGTGCAGTAATCCACGAAATAGTGGAAACAATACTCACCTCGGAAGATTGCAATATTTTTTTATTGAAGGCACGGCTTACTAGACCTATGTTTTCTGGTTCCTTAGACCATACTGAAAGAGAAAAAACTGAAACGTATAGGGTATACTTATTTTCGGAGCGAGAATGATTTGAAAAATGAATAATAATTAACAAAAAAAGAATTCATAGATTTCTTTCATGAAAACTATGGACTTTTATGAGAGTTTCATTATAACAAAAATATGTTAAAATTCATCAAAGAATACTCTGAAATTTTTTGAAGCATTTTTTTCGAAACTACGATTTTTTCGACTTTTCGAGAAATCAAAATATTGCACCGGATCAATCTGAAAAAATTTGACAGCATTCATTCTTCGATGAATTTTAAGACATTTTTGTTCTAATAAAATTTTTGTAAAAGTCTATAGTTTTCGCGAAAACAATCTGTGAATCCATTTTTCGTTAATTATTTCTTATTTTTCGAGTCGTTTTTTCCTCCGAAAAAAGTATACCCTATACGATTCGCCGTTCACCCGAGTTTTTTCTCTTTCAGTATGGTCTAAGGAACCAGAAAACATAGGTATAGCAGGTGTGCCTTCAATAAAAAAATTTTACTATTTTCTGACGTGAGATGTTTCCACTATTTCGTGGCTTAGTACATACATGATATATATATAATATATAGGTGTACGTATCGGACGCACTGCTCGCGCCGATCGTCAATTTCGACGACCTTTACACACGGCATTCATTGCAAGCCTCGTTGCGAGCAATCCAATATATAGGTATCCGCACTTACGATATTCCGAATCGACGGAAAGAAAAACGAAATCGTCAGTCTCGTCGCATATACGAGCCGCGATAATCCGGTCGGCTCTTGCGCGCGAGAGACCGCCTATATATACGTGATCTCGTGTATTAAAGGATTACGGCTCGTCCCTTGAACCGCGAGAGAAGGAGTCGGATCGAGAAAGAGTCGAGTGTATATAAGTACTATATATACGTTATACACGTTATATACATGTATATTGTATATGGGAGGCGCGGCAAAGGCCACAAGGCGTCCTTGGGTGTGGGAAGAGAATCCGAGCGGCTCGATATATTATATTGTAATGTACAAACGTGTGGCGGGGCTCATCGTCGCGCTCTGCTCTCTGTCGCAATGCGAAAGCATTCTCGGGGACCGAAGCGACGGCGGAGAACGCAAGGGGTATCAAAGGACGCCGACTGCCTATCGTCCCGGACTGCTCGGCTCTCTTGCCGAGAGTCTCTCTCGTGGGGCACGACTGCGCGTGTGGATATCGTTTTGTATATAATATATGCTATATATATTATATATATATTATATATGGCACACGCGTGTAGAAAGCAGGAGAGAGAGAGAGAGGCGGAGGGAAAGATTGTAAGTATGTGTGTAAGCTGTTTCGTTTGATTTTCGTGCCGTGCCGTTTGATAATATACGCGAGAAGCTGCTGATATTGTTATTTGAATAAATTTATTGACTCGTGAGTATATGACCAATTCTTCTAGAAAAATGTACTTTTCGGGGGTTCAGAAACTGAAATTTTTTTTTATAGCTAGAAGGTTTCGGACTGATGAGACTTTCTTCTGTAAGCCGAAAGATAGCTAAAAATGCAGAGGAACATGGGAAACATGAATCATGAGAATTTAACATGGACAGGTATATGGAGACAAAAAGAAAATCAGCTATTCGAAATTTTATTTTTTAATTTGTTTTTTTTTAAACGCGGACATAACTTTTAATCAGAGCATCGAATCTGGGCACATATTTTTAAATTAAAGCGCTTTTGTTGTACTTTATTGCAGTGTAATTTGAAATTTTATTTGTGCCTCGGAAACATTTGTCGTCCAGTATTTCGACGTATTAATTTATTGTAAAAAAAAAATAAGTAAAATGGCTCAGAAATTTGAGTATAGTAACTTTTCCCATGTTCCTCTCCACTTTTGACTATCTTTCTGCTCATATAGAAGAAAGTCTAATCGGTCCGAGACCTCTAGTTTTAAAAACAAATTTTCAATTTCTGGACCCCCGAAGAGTACATTTTTCTAAGGGAATTGGCCATATACATGTAGACGTAATTTTACTCAAACGTTCGCGTAAATCTTAGTTGTATACAAGAGTATACACCGAGTTATTTTCTTATGTATAGACAGGCGTGTTTGGCTTTGTTTGTTACTTTAACTCTTTTAGAGCCAAGTTATTTCTGTCCATATGGAAGAAAGTTTGTTTTCATTATTATTTCACTGATTCTTACGTGACATCTATACGCGATACTACCGAGTTTTCTTATAGAAATCTTTTTATACTTCTATACCGTCTTTCATCCACATCAGCGCACAATCCAATGAATTCCACGTTATTAATCGAATATACGCGCACCTTCTAAAAAAAAAAAAAAATTATAGACCGTCCAGTGTACTACATCGGAGCAGCATCAATCTTACACTCACCAATTTCTTATCGCACAAAGCATTCGATATACACGGTGTACACTAGCCGACGAGGTATGCAACTAAAAATTAATTGAATCTCCGAGAGCCAACGATCCAATCGCTATATAGCGATTTTATCACAAAGAAACTGTTTACCATCTCTGATCTTCGTACACCCATATACACACAGACACACAATACACAATATACATCCCCGAATAATATATGATCCTCGCCTAGAGTCGTCGCAACCTGCTAATGACGACTCCCTTCTTTCTCTCTCTCTCGCACTCCTTTCTTCCGTCACGGAAACATCGGGGCCGCGCAGCTTCTTTCCCATATACTATCTATACATATACATTATACATACACATGATACGCCGTCGGCGACGCATCGCAGCCTCCACGAGCTACAAAGTGCTGTGGGTATCATAGAGTCTCGGCCGTCGTCGTCGAGCGCGGGGAAAAAACGTGACTCGAAATCAATTGCCGCGCCGAGATTTTGATTAATCGTTCGGACTCGTCTTGACAAATTGCGCGCGAGTGAATGGGGCCCCGCGCGCGGGATTTAATTGAATTACTTAACGCTCGCCTGACAAACGCCGCGCGCGCGCGCGCGCACAGTAAAAATGCGCGACTGCGTCCTATATATATAATACGTATATAGACACACATGTGTATTGTGTATATTGTGGGTACATGAGAGGAGCGATACTTGAAACTCTGCATCGCAGTGCCGGAGCGAGAGAAAAAAAAAGGCAAGTGGTGACGCATTAACGGGCCGGTATATGTATAGACAATTTCGAATGGGCTGAAACATTAATAAAGCGTGATCAATTGTTTCAGGCCAATCAGGAATATATCGTGTAACGCGGCCGTTGCTGCAGCAGCAGCAGAAGCAGCTGATGCGTCACGTCACGCTCGATGATGCCTCCATTACGTGAAAGTTGCTTAAAAATATTTACGGCTCGATTTATCAAGGCTGTCTGTGATCTATAACGAAGAAAAAATAAGGAGAGAGAGAGAGAGAAAGAGGGAAAAAACAAATCGCCTTTCAAACTTCGTCTTCTTCGTTTTTCCTCGCTCGCTCTTCTTTTTCTGACTCGACGAGAGAGCGAGAGAGAGAGAGAGAGCGCAGCGCTAAAAACAAACCCACGCCCGATCGATCTTTTATTATGTCCTCGTTCTTTTGACTCCGTTAGGAGCGAGGAGAGCTGCGGCGCAGACGTGCCCCTTATCGGCACTGCATCCACGTCAATCGATCCCCGGAGGAAAGCCGCAGCCGCAGCCCAGTGTACATAGGTATTAATAGTTGTAGTGGTAATACCTGTGTATACACTATATGCATACAGTCTCTCCTCCATATATATATATATATGTGCAATACATATAAGGAGCTGAGAGTCGAATGGCTGCCCCGAAGGCTTCACGCTCGAGATGTAACGTGTAACGCGCGCGACGGAGGAGAAAGGCGGAGCCTCGCGAGATCTCTTCATTTTCAGCGGGTAAGTGTGTGTAATACACGTATCTCGCGGCTCTATATATAACCTATAGTGTATATACTGTATATACAGAATACAGATACATATACGTCGGTGTATACATGGCTTCGGACAGATCATCCTGCGGTGGCATAGCGACGCAACGTCATCCTCCGCTGTAGGGACAACAATGCTCGCTCTGCCCCCCCCCCCCAGCCAACCATCCCCCCCCTTCCCTAGAACCCGCCGAGATATGTATATATACAAATATCTCGATCGATAGATCGATAAGATCGCGAGCGCGCGCGGCTTAAAAGGTGGAAAAAGGGAGAGAGAGAATCGAGTGTGCACAAAGAGCGAGAGAGGGAATTCATATAAGTGAGTTGTAAACTGTCGCTGTCTCTCGGATGTCTATCGATGATCGTTGTAATGGACGAAAAAAAAAGAGCGTCGATACCTCGCGCGCGAGCGAGAGCTTCGTATATACATTATATATACATCGTCGGGATTGACAATCGAGCCTAATTATCGGGTAGATTAATAAGCGCGGGATTTTTCGGTGTATAGCGCGTGCATTTCATTGCTCCGGGCAACGGTGTGTTTGTGATCTTCGAATTCGATTTGGAGCCGCCCGCGGTACACATATTATAATACCTGTGTTTCAGAGGATTGATTCTAATGATTTAATAGCATCTCGAGTGAAATCAGGGATCGATCGATTTTCATTCACACACGCGGCCGCACAATTTTTATCGGTTTCACATCGCATAATACACACACACACACACACACAATGTAAAAGCAGCACAAAAAAATACACAAGTGTAAACGTCCAGTCACTGCGAGTCAAATCCATCTCTCTCCGCGAGCAATTATGAAGCAATACGCGCGCCTCCGACTGTCCGAGGCGAACAATTGTCACCTGTCAGCTGGCCGCCTATCAGAAAACTCATCCCCCTGAGAAACAAGGCTGGAATTTGAAAAATGTCCTCAAGAACAATTCAGAGAATCCGGTATAATCCATAACTCCCCCCCCCCCCCCAAGAGGCATCACACACTGGCATTACAAACTACGTACAAGAGAGACACAGAGGAAGAGTCGCAGGTGTCCCATAGCGCGATGATCGTCCAAATCCAATCGACAGCCTCGTCCTCTCCCGGATCGTCGCGCTCCACGACTGAAAATTGAAACTCACACTCGCACCGTAGGGTTTTTATTAATTTCGAGAGTCAGAGAGAGAGACACGATCGTTCGCCGAATAATGCGCGTCCAAAAGTCCTCGCCGCTAATGGAATTATACATCGTGTTTTTATCAGATAAGCTCGCGCGCGGCGAGAAAAAGGCCCTTCGCTCTCCGCGGGTATACATACATACTCGTAGTGGGTACTCGCACAAAAGGAGACGGAGGAAGAAAGGACGACACAATGCCGTCCATTACGCGCGTCACGCGCCATTACGATCGGTTATGGAAAAATGCGGTCACGCGCTCTGCTCGCGCGGGGATGTGTATTTATAGCCGCCGCCGCCGCCGCCGCTGTGTATATACTTTTGTGCGCGATGTGCGCGTCATTGTCCTGCAGCGCGCGATACTTTGTCCGTATAGCCGTGAACGCGCGCACGCCTTTCACGGAGAGAGAGAGAGATACGTGGCTTTGAGTAATAAGAGAAATTTTCTGGATGTCCACGGCGCGGTGTCTATTTGTTTGCGCTATATGTATGGTGCAATGTATATAGTATGTACATTGTACATTGTACAGTATAGAACGGGTCGCATTCGAATCGTTTGCATAATGCGCGCACGAGACGACTGACCGTTGGGAATTTGAAAAGTGGAGTTAGGGTGGGGCGATGTGGTTTTGGAGAAATTGTCAATGTGAGAGATCGATTGTAATTGGACAGAGGTAAGAGTTTGAAAGGAGCAAGACGAATTTGGAGCAGGTAATATGGAATCGTTTCTCGAATTACGTGGATCACTAAAGTGTGAGAAGAGTTGAATCATTAAAATTTCGAAGCACTTTCCACGTGATTGCAAGTGATATCGTATATGACTCGACTGAGATCAAAATTGAGAGAAGGTTTTGTATATCTTTTCATTAAGGATGTTCTGGCTGGTCAAAAGTTCAAAGTCAGGTTAGGTTCAAAAGTTAGTTTTTCGACATATATTCGATAATTATCAGCAAACAATAATTTTAAGTAATATCTCCGCCTCGCGATTGATGAAAAATACTTAAATATACACGATAAAACTTATTACACTTCGATTGAATGAGAAGAAAAAGTTTGGCTCTATTCTGTTTGAATCTGCAAATTGTATCGTTATTCGTTTTAGTTCTAATGAAACGTAAAATCACAGACGATATAGTGCCAAACTCTTCTTTTCAGTCAAGAAAGTTTACCATGTATATTTAAGTACTTGCCATCAATCGCGAGGCTTACATTTCTTACAATTATTGTTTGCTAATAGTTACAGCCAATTTACGTCGAAAAACTACCAGTTGAATGCGACCTTACGTCCCGAGTTACGTCCAGTACATCCTTAATTTCTAAAGCATTACTCGAAAAGTGAAGGTTACGATTTCCCGAGAAACTCCAAAGCTTCTAAGACTGTAGAAAAGACAAGCAGATCTCCTTCCTTACACAATACACTCGACACACATTCGCAGGCTAATTTCTGCAAAGATTACCGAGATATCCCAACGCGCAGACCGTCTCGTCGATCGAAGACGTCACATTCCTCACATACTCCATAGGCGCGCACTTTATTTTTCCCCTCGGAATATTATCCTCTCGCGGCATCGAAAAATGGTGTAGGAGCTCTCTCTCGGGTGATGGATCAAATGCAAATGCAAGAGAGAGAGCTGCTACTTACAACAAGCAATAGAATCGGTCTCGCGCATCTCTCTCTCTCTCTCCGGTTAGAAGAAAAGAAAAGAAAAAAGAAGAAGAAAGTAAAAGAAAGAAGGAGGGAAAAAAAGACCTGCAGGCGCTGCTGGTTGGCGCTAGCAGCTATCCAAAGGAACAAGATCCAGCCCCGATAATGGCTCTATTAATTATCATATGTTAGATGCAATAGATATATAAAAGTCCCGAGGGAGCACGTCGCCGCGGACATTTATCAGTCTTAGATCTCGCGGCGCGTATATATACCTATACATGTAGCTATATGCGAGCTACACGCGTATACAACAGAGAGAGAGAGAGAAAGAGAGAGACACAGACCGTTGCACACGCATACATCTGCCACATACGTACACACCGAACGAAGATCGAACAGGAGAGCGAGCGAGGAATTCGAGAGCCGACACAATCGCTCTTCTCCCCAATGACTTGCCGTTCCGAGTCACTTCTGGTGTTCGCTCGAATTCATCATATTCGAGTTCGTCCGAAAAACGTCGCCGCGGCTCCTCTATTTTTCGTATAATACGCGCAGCCCAGAGAGAGAAAGAGACAGGGACCGAGAAATAGAAACGGATGAGATATCCTTTGTTTTTGTACAAATTTCGAGACGACGTCGGGGAGAGAGAGAGAGAGAAAGAGCCACAGGTGATTCACGCCTCAGCCATGTAAACGACGCGGCTCAATAAACTCGAGCAGATCACGGCTCGTCTCGTCAACTTTAGGTTCCTCGGATTACACCGGTACATACCTACTGTGTAAAACGTGTGTATAAAGCTCTAAGTATACCGGATCTCGGGAAAATCGTGTAGGTATATACATATACCGGACTGCTTACTATGCGCGCGCCTCTCAGATTTTCATACACTCGAATAAACGCGCGCGCGCGCCGGCTACTTCATAAATTATTCAAGCAATATTGTGATCTATCCGTCCGTCCGTCATAACGAGAGGAGGTATAATTATTCCGGCATACAAGTGCGTGTCTGCCGCTGAGCAGCAGCCACTCGATGTATATATAAGTAACGGGAGCGGGGGGGGGGGGGGCGAGAGACGAAGGCTGAGAAAATTTTCCGAATTATTATGATTTGCCGGGTGGTGGTGGGGAGTGCGAGCACAATGGTGTGTTAAGCTACTTAAGAATTTTCGGGTCTGCATATAGCGCCGAATGTATAAATATTAGCCCTGCGGCTCTCGAGTGTGCTATACATACGCGCGGAAAAAGGGGAAAAATCTCGAGTTGGCCATCTCTCGGTCGCGCGCGCGAAGAGAACCGGAAGGAGGTGAGACGATATTATGGCTCTTTCTTCCTATTTTTCAGGGGCTGTGTTTGCCGAGAGAGAGACGTATGGAGGACAATGCGACGCGCTGCAACGTAAACCCCTCGGAATCGTGACCCGGCGATTTCGATCGGGAGCGGCGAAATGTACAAGGGAGAGCGGAAAATATAAGTGCGCGCCTTGTTATAGTTTGGGAAAATCGCTCGATCGTGAAGATGCCAAGTAGGCATACTTGTGAAATTGTGTGGGAAGGAGCGTAGCGGCGTTGTTTGTAGGGGATTTCAATGCGACTACTGGAAGCTCGACGTGCAGCGCGTGAATTGGCGAAGAAGAGGAAGTGCTTGTCGAAAACTGGCTTTGTATGAAACATGAAGAAGTGTGACTGTTTTCTGTGTAAACAAGTGTTTTAGCTTTGAGCTGAACGATTGTTCGGGCGATTGAAAAATTTTTGTCAATGAAAATCAATCTTGTATTTAGATGTTTTTATGTAGGTGCAAAAGAGAATTTGTAGATTTTTTTTTCCTGAAAACTATGGACTTTTATAAAAATTTTGTAAGAACAAAGTCAACCTGTCATGCTGTCAATTTTTTTTCAGATTTATAAAGGACGTTTTTTGACTTTTCGAAAAATCGAAAATTCTACCGGATCAATCTGAAACAATTTCCGTGCATTCCGTTTCTAAAAATTTTCTGCTCTTGAAAATTTTCTCGAGAAGCTCAAGTGCAAAAATTTGGGCCGAAAAGGATTAAACTATTCTTGCATTTTTGCTCCGAAAAAAGTATACCCTACGATTGGCCAAATGTATACAAGTTATTTTTCTTTCAGAATGACCTAAGGAACGAGTATAGGTGTGCCTTCAATAAAAAAACTTTTGCAATTTGCTCGGACGAGTCGTTTCGCACGCATAATTATGAAGAGCTCATAATTTTTCGCTCTTGACACTTACAAACATTTTGTAAGCTCCTAAATCAAAATGACCTCTTCAGCCAAACTCATTTTTACAAAACACCAGTTCAACTTTTCCACAATTACGATTTTTCACGCGGCGCACATCAGGACTGTGTTTTGTCCCGCAAAGCGTCGTTCCGTAAAGAGAGAGAAGAACAAGATCTCGAGTTACATTCTCCGTGTAAATTATTCTCTGAAGCCATAATCTTCTTTGGCCCGTTCCCAAAATAAGCCCGTAAAAGAACAATCATTAGCCGTCGGCCCCGCGCAGAAGCCAAACACACACAGCACATTGATTTACATCACTCTGACTTCCAAGCCAACTCGCCGCCACTGTCCGCCCGATGGATTTTCCCCCAAAAAGCTCGCAATAATGCAACAGCCGAGACGTTTCATTATTCTCTCTCTTTCTCTCGCCTTAAACGAGTCGTCAATGGATTTCCGTTTCCTTGTGCGCATATACACATACTGCACTACACGTATACACATGTATACACATCTATAAAGACGCACGAGGGCCTCAGAAGCGTGCGCCCGGCCATTTATAATTCGTCGAAGACGAGAGGAAGGTGGCTTTCGGCGAACACACGCAGAAAAAAGAGAGAGAGAGAGGAGAGAAGCCAGCCAGAGAGAAAAAAAGTCCTTTTCTTCGAGAGGGCGGATTGAGAAAATCTAGTGTAAACAAGCCCGGCCGCGGCAAATGAAGTCACAACTCGGTTCAGCGGGTGGTGGCGGCGGCGGCGGACACAAATGCACTTTACGCGCGCGGAGCGATCACGAGGCCCCCATTGTGCCCGGGAGCGCGAGAGGCGTGGGATCCTTCAGGAGCGGCACCTTTCATCCCTCCCCCCCCCGGCCACCTCTCTCACCCCCGTTTTCTCACTCTCGCAGCGTCGCGTTACGCGAACACGAGGTACCCAAATGCTTTACCTCGAAAATACACTGCGGCTGAACAAGTTGGCCCCGGTCGAATATTATATACATATATATTGGACGTGTAGAGTCCTCGATTCTTTAATGCGTTGTACACTATAATATATAGCTGTGTACACACGTGTGCAGCGCGTTAAAGGCGTGTATAACGGAGGCGCAGGGAAGGATCGGGCTGTGACAAGTGCGCTGAGCGCGAAAATAAGACGATCTATCGGGACACCTGATCGTTCACTGTCCGCTTTTCAGGTTTTTCACGGCCTCGGCTGGGAGAAAAGAGCAAGTGTCGAGAGGGAAGACGCGCTCGTTCTCATGCTGGGCTTAACGTAAGCTCAGCGTGTGATACAGGTAGCGCGAGCGAGGAACGGCTCTATAAGCGTGTGATGTGTCGTGTGTGTATATAATATATGTACATGTGCGTCGCGAGGATGATGAATCACACACGGGTGTGATTGGAGGCAAAGGGTTTCTCAAAACAGAAAGTCAGTTGGACATAGTGTGGGATCGGGAAAAACGAGCGACGGGGGGCTGCGACCTCGGCTGCGACTCTCTTTCTCTCTGTGTCTCTCGCTCTTTTTATATATATACGTACTGCAGGTATTTCTTTCGAATTATCCACTTGAAGGATTCGAGCTTTTCTTCTAGGCTTGTGTGTGTGTGCGTGTAGGGTGAAAGGGAGGGGAATGGTGAAAACGAATTTGCGAAGGGCTTTTTAAATTTGAATAATATTCGGGAAAACGAGCGGAAAATGAGCTGTGGTGCTGATGAGGGATTGGCAGTGTGATTATGTAGGGATCTATAAAGAATTTAGAGAAAACAGAGGTTATCGTGATATAATCAGCGAAAAAGTCATCTAAGATGTTGAAATAAATCAGCCTTGGTAGAAACTTAACGATAAATTAGCTAATTTATCGTTATTATAATATAATCTGCGAAAACAATTCATCTGAGATGTAGGGACAAATCAGCCCTGGTAGGAACTTAACAATAAATTAGCTAAGTTATCGTTAGCTTAACTATAAATTAGCTAATTTATCGTTAAGTTTCTATCAGAGAGTCTTTTACCACAATTTCAACTTGAACATTTTTAAATCTGAAATAACGGGGAAAATCTTGCGGATAAATTAAATGGGAATTCTCACAGTCTGTCTTCAAGTTACAAACTTTGTCAACTAAATGAAATTTTCGAAGAAATCACATGTTGCCAACAATAATTGAAATTATATACAGTTCCAGAGATAAAATCTCTAATAATTCAGTACTTGCGCATAACATCCGTAATCTCTAAAAATTTTCATTCCCACAGTAATCGAATAGGAAATTGGATTTTCACCTTTTTGCCAACCGTCTTCAACGAAGCGAAAACCTAACGCATATCTCGTCGTATAGTCGAACAAAAGAGGCTTCCGCTTCGCTATCCTTCACACCTCGAAGACTTTGTCAACTCCGAAACAGATATGCGTACACACGATCGACGAGATTAGAAGTGGACTGAAGTGGAAAGCGTGTACGCGGTGAGCGAAACGGAAGATACACCCGACAGGGCATCCATCATTCTAAGAAGCGCATCCTTCGTTTCGCGTATATGTATATTGGATAGCCTCTGCATAAACGCGCGGAGCCTCTTAAAAATGCACCAGCCCGTGTGAGCGGAACGATAAAAATTCGCCGAGTGAGTATCTTACCTTATATATACAATATACATATATAATACATATACAGGTTGGGAAGACGCCTGCTTGTATTTGCGTATCTTGGCGAGATCTGATAACTCGCTGCCGATTTCCTTCTCGGAAACTGTGTGTATATTGTGTACAGTCCGCACCGATCGGTCACTTATTGCAGATCGCGATTTTATTGAGGCAACGTGTAAATATAACCTCGTTGGTGGGGAGGTGCCGGTGCAGTCGACTGCAGGCGGTTTGAAAATTAATTTTTTTCTTTTGCGTTGCGTGTAATAAGTATTGAAATCGAGGCAAAAGATAATCAAAATACATTCTCATTTCAAACTTCATTTCGATGCGCGCCTCTCGGTTAACGGTATGTATATATATTATTTATACACATTATACACTATACGCACATATATACACAACTTTATATTAATTCGTTATTCATCCCTCGTAATTGGCGCATCGTTTGGTTTTCCCCAACACATTTTCTTTACGACTGTCCTCTTCACACCGTCTTTCAAACAATGACTCATAAAATTTTTCGCTCTCCTATCTATATAGGTATATACTCTTAATCTTTACCGGTCTCTATATACTCGTATAGTTTACGATGGTAAAACCCGTCGACCGTCTCATCCCCGATCTATTGCTTTACAATATTTTAACAATCTGTCTACCTGAGTTCAATTCGCATTTTCCCGAATCCTCGAGCCGCCCGTTTCCGAGCTTGCAACATTGTTCAGTATATTATTTAAATAAATTAAGATAAATATCGATAGAAACCAAAGCTTTTCATCGCGACAGTCGAGTCGCGACTACAGCCATCGCGTATCCAAATTTTTTTTAAAATCCAACTCTCGGCGACTTGTCTCGTCTGTATAGGCGCGGGAATTACGAAAACGCGTGTGTCGCGCGCATACATTATAACATTCGGCGCGTGCGCGCAACCTCGAAAACTCGATCGGCATTATGGAAGCAAAAATGAAAAAAAAAGGAGCAGAGCCGCAGAACCGGTGATAAAATTAAGAATATACAAACTAATAAAATACTTGTCCGTCGCATATATTATGTCAGATCGAGGGAGCGAGAGATGGAAAAAAGAGAGCATGAGTCGCAGGTCAAGTCGAAGATCTCGCGATAGCTCTCGTATATACTATATACAGATAAAAGCTGCGTCGGGCTTTCCAAAAGGGACTACGCGCGCATTATATTCAATTCAATTTGTTTTAATAGCGCGGCAGAGAGCATCAGCGCGTATCGATCGTGATCGAGACTATATATAGCACATGTGCACACGCGGGGCAGTGGTAGTCACTCTCTCTCACTCTCGAGATCGAGGCCTTAGAAACAAAGGGGCGGTTCGTTGCTCGAGAGACGAGAGAGAGATCCTTTTAGCGGACAATGCGTCGACGCGATCGGCTTCTTCTTCAACTCTATATAGCTATACACGTGCAGCGGCAGCAGTGAGTCTAAGCAGCCGCGGCGTTTTGCCTCATCTCTCTCTCTCTCTCTCTCCCGTGTTTTCCGTCTTTTCTTTTTTTTTCTCGGCCGATATATACACGCGCACACGGCTGCGCGGCGCTGCTTTAATCCTCGCGTTGATGGCCCGCGCGCCAGAGCCGCACAGCTGAATGCAAACGACTCGAGGGAGGAGGCGGCCGCTGGGCAGGTGCAACGCGCTCTCGCGTAATTGATTGCGCTTCGGACGCGGCCGAACAGTTGAACTCGATCGACTTTGCCGCATGTCCCCGCAGCTTGTAAACGTACGCGTGTGTATAATTGAATTAAAAAATAAGAATAATTACTCTCGAGAGCGAGCTTTGAGTTTGGTGTGTAATTGCGTATGTATATACGGGTGTATACGCGGGGAGAGCCGAGCGCGTGTTGTGGATGGAAATTCGGGTGAACGCGCGCGCTGATGTATATTGCACGGGGTGGCATCACGTTTATTTGGATTTTTTGCGAGTGTACTCCGTGCACTGGAATTCATTTCTCGAATAATTTTATGCGCTGTTAGTGAATGGTATGCAATTAATTGTTTTCTTGTACTTACTTACTTCTTACTTTATTATACTTACTCATATCAGTGATCATCATGATTATTTTGTAATTTTAATAGCGGATAATATAGTGTGCGAGTATTCGTACACGCCTAATTTAAAATGTTAAATAATGAACAATTGAATTTTTACATTGTTTAAATAATGTTTTATACTATGGTAGTAGCTTATATATTATGTTATAAACATAAAACAATTTTTGTATATGCTATATTCCAGGTACAACATGTCTTCGAAGGCGACAATCCATGAATTCCATTTTTTTCATTCACCACAGACTTTAGTTGAATCTGGGCATCGGAGAGCACGCTGGCAGGTCCAGATCTGCTTTAAAAATATGTAGTTTCCAGATGAGGGTGGGAATTTGAAAACAATTAAGATTTAGAAGGTTATAAACAATTTAAGAAGAATATTTATAATTTTTTACATTTTTTAATAATTTTTGTAATAATAACTTTTTTGAATCTTAATTATTTAAACATTGTTTTATGTTGATAACATTATTTGTAACTTAATACCATTGTACAAAATATTGTTTAAACAATGTCAAGTTAATAAAAAAATAAAATTTAATGTTACAATTTTTAACATTTTAAAGGTATATCAGTCCTCTTGAGTCAATTTATCAACAATTTTATAGATCGGAAAATTTAATTATTCGTACTGCGTAGTCCAACACATATTTCCCATTAAAAATTAAACAGTCTCTACAGACACATTAAACTTCGATTAATTTTGAAACTTTCAAGCCTCAGATCTCAGCTTATTCTCGTCGATGGACAAACACATCACTGCGGCTCACACACAGAACGCAACATTATTTTTTGGCATAAAAGGTCAACATGTACACCAAGGAAACAAGGGCGCGAGTCTATATACCCTCATTGTACGCGAAAAAAGCTTGCTTATACATATACCTCGTATATGTGCACAGACACGCACACACCGAGAGGACACGTGTTTGCACAGCTCCGGGCGACATTCAGGTAAAAATAATGCGCGCGGCGCTCATTGTTTAGCGAGCATAATGCGCGCGCGAGAGCGAGGGAGAGAGAGAGGGGGGGGGGGAAGTGTAACCCGATCGACTTATCAATAACCGCGTAATTATAGTACTAAAAGAGTTGCTGGGGCCCAAAACAAGCCATAATAAGACGCGGACGTCTTTCCCATAAGAAACCCTATATCCCTGTTCTGGGCCTCGCGAAACCGCTGCTGCTTTCATTCGACCGGCGGCACACACACACACCTTCTTCCGTTCGTCGCGCGCCTTTCTCTCTCTCTCATCTCGGCTACAATCGGCGTTATTTTGCCGGCTGCTTAATCCCATACACCAAATGTATTTAATACGTGTATACAGGCAGCAATTGCCGGAGGAGGAGGAGGAGTAGTCCCCCCCCCCCTCCTCTTCCTCGTCTATTAAGCGGACGTTTGTTTTGCCGCGCGGTATTGTCCACGAATTAATCTATTACGGCGAGCAATTATCCGCGACTCGCCGCAAAAATACTATGCCGCCCATTGTGCGACGAGCCGTTTATATTGTTTGATGACGATGCCGAATGAATTTTGTTCCGGCAGCCGCCGCCGCCGCCGACGACGACGACGCTGCTGTGCGCTATACCGCAGCGCTGTGTATGATTTTGCAGCCGGCTTTGCATAATAATGCATTACGGAGCTATTAAGTTCCTCCGTTAATTCTTGTTGTTGTCTCCGCGCATTAGCCTGCGAGAGCTGCGCGGGCTTAAAAAGCGGCCGCGCGATTGTCTGCGCTCGTTATGCCGATCGTTGCAGGGCGATTCTTGTTTGGCCTACAAGTATAACGAAGGTGATGCACTCGATCGTATAATGTGTGCAACATCAGCGGTGGTTTTAATCGGCTGTGTTTAGGACGCGGTTTCCTCGACGATTTCCTCCGTTGCGACTATTTCGAGGTAACGATCGAAATAGGTGTAGAAAGGCATATGTTTTATAACATATATATGTCGAATTTTTAAAAAATGCACTTTTCTTGGGTCTGAAAATCGAAATTTTTTTTTTGAAGCTAGAGGTTTCGGACTGATTAGACTTTCTTCTGTGAACCGAAGGACAGTCAAAAGTGCAGAGGAACAAGTGGGAAAAGTTACTAGTGTAACCACATTTCCGAGCCATATATTTTACGCTTTTTTTTACAAAAAATTAATGCGTCAAAATACTGGAATAATAATAACTACGAATGTTTCTGAGGCACCAATAAAATTTCAAATTAGACTATAATAAAATATTACAAAAGAGATTTAATTAAAAAAAAAATATGCTAAGTTTCGATGCTCTGATCAAAAGTTAGGCCCGTTTAAAAAAAATAGCCAATTTTTTCTTTTTCGTCTCATTGATCAGAAAGCTCTAACTTCAAAAATTTTTTTGCGAATTCTAGACCAAAGAAAAGTGTATTTATTTTTTGAAATTCGGCACACATACCTAAAAAATAATTATAATAAAAATAATAATACGTATATGTATAGGTATATATAAAAAAAAATTATTTCTATGCTCTACGATTGTTTGCTGACACGAATTAACAGCGTTTTTCGTGAATTAAACTCGAATTCACGACGACAAAGCTGGCCAATCAATCGTTACACCCATAGTGGATCAATCGAGGCGTAATACGCTGTGCACCCACTGCAATCAATTTCTCGTCCACCCTATACGTATAGGCTTTCAACGGATCTGAACAAAAAAATCATTTCTCGTCGTTTCCTGTATGACATAATACGCTCTCGCGACAAGTTGCATCTCACGTCACCGCAATTCGTCGATTACGTACACCATCGGAGTCCGTATTCTTGCGTTCATTGTCGATTCGCCGCTATAGAGTGAGGACGAGAAAAGCACACACTCGAGAAAAATTACACGTAAAATAAACAATGCGCTATACGCTGCATCAACCGCGAGACACGTATATTACAACGTCGCAAAACGAAATACTCGCGCATCGGTCCGAGCCACAGATCGAATCCTATATATACCTATTACCTATATACAGTTACATGCTTATATATAAAAGAGAGCATAGTGCATTCCGGGCTCTCTGGACGCGCGGTACATCAAAGCCGACTAATACGACTCCTTTTCTCGGTCTGCCGTCGGCTCGCTCGCGTCCTCTCCTTCGATCGCGCGAAGCTTCCGCGCGCTCTCTTTTTCCCCTTTTTACGCGCTCCGCGTGTCACTTCTCCTCAAACTCTATATCCTACAACACAACCGTGTGTGACTCGCGTGCGGTGTATACTCGGAGAGAAAGCGAGACGACGACTGGAGCTCGTCGATTACCAGCTTTTTATCTGCCCCCCGCGCAAAAAGAAAATACTCGGTACAATGTACGCGTGTCTATATTATTGCCGCTATTGTCTCTATCGTATCACCTTGATAGAGGCGAGTTGTAAAAGACCATCGGCGAAAGCTCGTATCCTTATCGACTCATTGTATAGTTCGGCGCATGCTCTCGAGACGTCGAGCGCAAAATGAGAAGAGAAAAGAAGAGAGAAAAAATAGAGGAACGAGTCCGACAACACACACACACACACACGCACACACACACACACACACACGTATTTATATATATATATATATTCCGAGAGAGCGCAGCATCGGCGGCAGCGCAGAAGCAGCCGAAGAAAGCCGCCGGGCCCGCCAATAAATCTATTTGCAATTAGCGCTGGCTGCACGCGCGAGAATAAACGACGTCCGCACAATCTCTCTCTCGCGCACACACACACACACGCATATGTGTATTATGTATATATAGGTACACACGTATGGGAGGACTCGCGCCGCGCCTTTTTGTACATAAGAACATACCTGTACAGCGAGAGAGAGAGAGAGAAAGAGTGGGACCGCCCGTGGTGATTACGGAGGGCCTTTTTCCAGCCCTTAATAAATATCCCGCGGCTCCGCGGGAACCTGATATACAGCCCCCGTATATACATACGGACACGCGTGTAATGGAGGTGCGCGCGCATACGTCTCTCTCTCTCTCTCTCTCTCTCTCTCGCTGCGGTGCGCCTTCGTCGCCTGTTATGCAAATAACGCCTATATTCCGCGAGTCGGAGGCCCGCGCGCCGACGAAAGCGACGATTTTGTAATTAGCTCCGAGGGATTTCGCGCTGGGGATAAATAATAAATCGACTGCTGAGAGAGGGAGAGAGAGATACCGCCGTCGCGAGAGATGTCACTGAAGGCAGAGGTGTATATGGGAGGGTAGAGAGAGAGAGAGAGAGGAAGAGGCCGCGTAGGTGGGACGAGAGAAATTTTTTCGTTGGTCGGCTTGGCGCAGGGAGAAAAATGAAATGGAGTGTAATTGAGGGCTGTAGGATGAGGCTGAGTGAGTTTGCTTCGTGAACAACTATGCCCTAGTAGAATCGAATGTGTATTTAAAGTGGTCGTAATGGAAGAAACACCGGGTACTTAAAATGGATGGAATTATTTAAATTCCTAAGAGCAGGAATAACTTACCAAGTTTTTGTGTGAGAAAAGTAATCGCTGTTTTGCCAATGATAAATTGGTAGTATTTAGCAGTTAAAAATTGGATAGTAATTGAAGCCAATAATATGCAACGGGTATATGGAAAGGGTTTATTTACGAAACGAGAGACATAATTATGCCAAAGACGAGTGCTGAATGTGTTTTGCAAATAAACTCTTTACGAAGCAATTACATGCATTATTTTGTGCTACGAGTATCTAAAAACCAACAATGAAGTTCCGATTTTTAGGTTAAAGTGTCATTACACAGTTTGAGTGAGTTATCTTCGCTCTCAACTCCTAACCTGTTTATACAATACTTTTAGCATATGTATCTGATTATATGTATTCAACAAAAGCGACCATGGCTCAATCGGTAGAGTGTCGGAATAGTAATCTAAAGGTCCTATGGGTTCAAGCCTGACACTTGTCGATTTAGGGACAATAAAAATAAATATATATTATATTTATATCATCTCATTATTAATACCTAAACACCAGCAATTTCGTACACAGTTTTACTAGACTCTACGTGTATCCATGTTTTAATATCTCGCCATGTTTTTTAGACAATAAATGCTCGGTAAGTATAATTAATAATGATATGTAGAAACCGCCTACTTAATAGGTTAAAAAGCCTTTCATTTTCCCCCAAAAACTTCCAAAGAAAACCGGCAAGTTCTTAGATTACATGAGTCAGAACTTCTTATTAAGGGGATGTCGTAGCCAAAGTGACTATTTGTGACCACATCTCGGGCCGTATTTCTCATTGTTTACTTACTATTCATTTTGCACCATCAAAAATCAAATTGGTAACTGTTTGTTATTTTGCATAGTATATATATTGCATAGGCTGCCTCGGAACACAGAGTTTTTGTTGATTCAGTTAGTGAAAAATTTAATATTATTAAATATAGTAATTAATTGTGACGGTCGTCTTACTCTTCCATCTCGTGACCTATTTCTCATTGTTTTCAAAAATAACACAAAATTATACAAACGCGAGACTTACTAAACATAAATAATTATAACAGCTACCTCGGAATACTGCATTTTTACGCAGGGAAGAAGATTATATACTTATTATTTATGATCAAATACAATTTTTGAGGTTATGTAATACCTCATTTGATTTGCATTAGCTTCGATATCCCCTTAACTATAGGATTTCTATTCTACCTGGGTGGTTGTACCGAAAACACTTCCATATTTACTCCGAGAAATACCGTATTTTTCGGAGTAAAATATTCAACCATCACAACTATACAACATTACGCGCGATAACTCGTTAGCCATCGACAGCTCTCTCCTATTTTCCATCTTTTTGCACGTATACCCACACTGCGTACTTCTCGCTGTTGAGCAGCCCAATGCCGATTTGCATACGAGAATTCGCGACTGTGCGCAGCTCGTCCCAGCCGCGGGCAGAGCGTCCGAGAGAAAAGTAGTCCGCAGCGAAATTACATCTGATGGAGCGTTTATGTAGAGGCGTAATGCCAAGTGCTCGAGAGGCACACGCACATGTACGCACACGTGTAATGGGAAGAGCCGCTGCTGCGCTGAACTCGACTGAACGACCATCAAGTGTACCTATATGTATACGTGTGTCTGTGTACGTTTGTGTGAGTACACCATATTGCAAGTATATATATATATGTGTAATTGTGTATATATACAGCGAGCGGAGATAATACACACTCCTCTCCACCGACTACATGTTTAACCGCAAACTGTTTAATGGTCTATTACGCTAGATCGCATAATCTCATTCGAAGCTGGTTATACGCGCGAATGAAAACATCGAACCAAACTCGAGCTCTCGATACTGGCCTTCTATGTGTATTGTGTATGCAATAATATGTTATAAGTTTGTCTTTACGTACGCGAGTCTAATAACCTGAAATGTACACCTCGTATAATAATAGAAAGAAAAAACTGTCCTACGCGCGTCGTCGCAGCCCGCTGTAAGCGCAGATTGAATAAGTCACGCCTGTCTCGCGGGTGTATTATAGGAAACGAGACCGAAAAAGAAATCCATTTTCCGGAAAAGTCGTCGCGGTCAAAACCGAGACGACGTGCATTATATCCGTAATGCATAATTCCGACTCGTCGCCGCCGACGTTTCTCTCTCCTTCTCCCCGTTCGAAAAGCGCGGATGATGCACGTTTTGTTTTTCCGCGTCGACGTCCGCCTCCGCGCGTCGAACCGGAGACAGGAGTGAATCCAGGGTAATCTCGCTTTTCCTGCCTCCTTCCCTCCCTCGCGCTGCCTCTGCGGCCTGGCTCTATTTCCATGTAATTCCATCTCCCGCCTTTCGTTGCGGCAATACGGACGAGCTGCCGAGCACAAGGCGGACTTTTGTCTCGTCGACGCCGCCGCGGCTGCTGCTGCACGCGCCACGTGCAGCCACCCGCGCGCGCGCTCGTATTTACAGTCGGGTATTTTGATAAGGACTTGGCGCGCGCGGCCACTTGGTGTCCTGGGCCCACACGCTCCGCTGCACGCGCCACGACTCTGGCAGGCTAATGTAGCGGGATTTACATAATTATAGGCAGAGAGTATTTTTTCAGGTTCCGCATATATAGACGGGAGCTGGATGCGCTCGGGGCATGTGTGCAGCGGAGTGCCGTCGTCGCGGATTATTTAGCGCTCTGCTCCGGCTCTCGAATTTTCTTACAGTATATGTTGGATTTAAACAAAAGGAAAAGTCGGCTATTCGGTTTTTTTTTTTAACGGGTATAACTTTTGATCAGAGCATCGAATCTGGGCATATTTTTATTTAAATTAAAGCTCTTTTGTAATACTTTCTTGTAGTGCAATTCGAAATTTTATAAATGCCTCGGAAACATTCGTAGTTGTTATTATTCTAGTATTTTGACATATTAATTTTTTGTAAAGAAATCATAAAATGGCTCAGAAATCGGTTACTATAGTAACTTTTTCCATGTTTCTCTGCACTTTTGACTATCTTTCGGCTTACAGAAGAAGAGCTGATCGGTCCGAAATCTCCAGCTTTAAAATAGTATATTACGTGCCTAGGGAGGAAAAAACTTGGAGAGTCCATATCTCGTGTATATTGATACCCGAGCCGAAGGCGAGGGTGGCAAACACGAGATATGGGCTGTCCGAATTTACTCCCGTGGTGCGTATACTATTTTTCTTCACACTAGCGCCGAAATTACCAATTTCGCTCCTGGCGCCCGGGAGCGAAAGTGGTACTTTCGGCGCAGTGTGGAGAAAAAAAATTTTCGATTTCTGGACCAAAGATAGTGCAATTTTATATGTGTAAATCTATCCTATTTCGGAAACAAGTCACACGAACAAGTCGCAAAAATTTTTTTTGAAGGCACCCTACCAGACCTGATATTTCTCGTTCCTTAGATCATTCTGAAAGAGAAAAAACTCAGGTACATGGTCTATCGAGAGAAAAAAAAGAATTTATAGATTTTTTTCTCTAAAACTATGGACTTTTAAAAAAGTTTCGTTAGAACAAATATGTCTTAAAATTCATCAAAGCAGGCTCTCAAATTGTTTCAGATTGATCTAATGCAGTTTTTAATTTTTCAAAAAATTAAAAAAAATCGAAATTTCGAAAAAGGTCATTTAAAAATCTGAAAACATTTCAGAGTATATTCTTCGATGAATATTAAGTCATTTTTGTTCTAATGAAATATTTTTAAAAGTCCACAGTTTTCGAGAAAAAAAATCTATAAATTCTTTTTTCTCAATTACTTCTCGTTTTTCGAGTCGTTTCTGCTCCGGAACAAAGTATATCCTGCGATCGGCCATGCACGCGAGGGTTTCCTCTTTCAGAATGACCTGAGGAACGAGAAAAATCAGCTCTGGTAGGCGTGCCTTCAATAAAAAAATATTATATACCAATACGCGTTTTCCCGATGCGGCAAAGAGGAGGTCCTCCTTTATCTAACGCGCATACAATACGTATAATACACAAGTGCGTATAAGGCGAACGGGGGGTGTAAGCACCACGTGCCCAAGTGTCGTCGGGCGCACTCGACAATATATATATTGCATACACGGCGCGCGACAATCCGGAAGCGGAAGCTATCTCTTCGGGAGGATGGTGTAGGAGCGACGTGCGCGCAGAGGAGGCACTTAACCCCTTCGGCGGTGGCCGATACGTGAAATTCGATAGGTTCGCCGAAGGCTGGTCTGTACTGCGGCTGCTGCTGGAAACGGAAGCCAGACTCGCAGGCGCGCGTGCCTAACCGGCAGCATCTGCGAATTATCTCGAGTGAAAATTTTTCGAGCTTGGATGTGGACGGGGACTCTGCTGTGGTCTTTGTGTTGGGCGCACGTGGCGGATTTTCTTACTTGTCGTTCATTGTTTTATGTGGACTCTGTTTGCGTCGGGAGATATGCTGTGTGTCGGGTGGATGTTTGAACGTATTTGAGTTTCTGAGCGCGAGGCGGTGATTGAATTTTCAATGTGCGGCTGCGTAAATGCGATTGTTATGTTGTGTTGATTAAAATAATTTACTTATAGAAGGACAGTTTATAATTATTGGGACATAATTTTGCAAGCGTCTATATCGTTAGAACGAAGTATGTTTTTTCTCTGAAGACACGTTAACTGGCAACCTGGTGCAATTGTTTGAGGGGAGCGTCACTGGCAGTATGTTTACTGTTATACGAAAAAAGTCAAAGAATGTAATTGAGACTTTGAATTAATAATTTTCTACGTTTCTGATTTCACTAAAAAGTTCAGTATTAATCTTAGAAAAAATTATAGCTCATAGAGTAGAACTAATTTTTTTAAAGTACTTTATAATGGTAGAAAATTATTTGAGTTTAAGATTATGAATACGTTCAATTTATATATTAGATCCAACGTTTTACGCGCAAGAGTTCTGTTTAGGTGAGTGGTTAGCGTTCCTGACTACGGTCCCGGAGGTCCGGGTTCAGTCAAAAATTTTTAATTTGCGTATATCAATTTAATTCAATGAATAATCAATAAATAATGATAATACTCATCAAATAATAATGTTCTACAAAATTAAAAACAGATAAACAAAAGATAAATAAATTTTTAAATTATTTGAACCAAAATAAAAATTACTATATTGGATTGTAAAAGTTAGTGTTTGGGTAGTCTATGTATGATTTACTATAATTTTTTGTAACTTTTAGTACTGAAGGTTTGAAAAAGTAATGCCTATTTCTCCCAGTGTAGTTATCTTATAGCATAGAGAACTCAAAAGCCAATTAAATGAGTCTTTAAATCCAATAATGTATGGTGCAAAGTCTCCTTTTTTTTAACAAAAAATAGATAGGGATTAATTCTAGAAAACTGAGTATAGCGGTTGAAAATTGGTTTAGGAAAGCATCGCTGATTTTTGACTAATCTTACAGCATAGATATTTTGAAAATATATCGAATAAGTCCTTCAAATCCGGAATTGTATAGTGCAAAAGGTCTGTTTTTGAAGAAATATGATGGTGGCTATAAAATCCCATCGTTATTACGCATAAACATGTTTTTACCTTAAAAATTAATCATTAAATGTTTTTAAAAACGATCACACAACTTTTTCAACAACGAGAAAGTAGAGCGAACGGTGTGCACAAATCCCAAGCAGTTCGCCTGAACCGACACGTCTCTCCAAATTCCGGATTCTATACCTCCAATGTCAAAATCTACGCATAAACCAACTGCAACAATAATTCCCTAATACTGATCGATGAGCACAGCCCTTATTGACACGAATTTCAACAGTGCGGAGATCTCTCCTCCAAATTATCCGAGATGCACTCCAAACGCACTTTTCCAGTCAAGCGAGTCGAGAAATCTTCGGACCCAGCGATTCCATCATTGGATCCCGTGATGGGAAACCCAAAGCAAAATTTCCACTCACACAAATATATGGTATGTAGTATGTGCACCTTTTACGCTACACACAACGGCGAACGCGATCGTTAATACACGGATTATACGTGCAGGCCCTGCACTGTTGGGTCTCACGTGTCGCGTATAAAGTACACGATATTGTCCGCCGTACACATAAACGCCTGCGTGCGCGTAACTCCCCTAAATCTATTTCCGAATAATCCCTTACGCAAAACAACAAACATCGACAGCTGTTTACGTCGACTGCACGCAAAAGATCCGATTAGAAACTCATATGTATAATACGACACGTGTATATACTTACGTTGTAGCTCGTTTTGCAATAAAGTGTCCTGGCAAATCGACGGTTTAAAAAAAAATGCATATACACTGAGAAAAAAATTTGTTAGGTGTAAGCAAGCTTTTGCTGTTTTACACTAAGTAATTATTTATTTAAACTAGATACATGTTCCTTCCATTAATGTATATATTTCATTCTTTGAATTTAAGTAAATATACCATTGGTACTATCCAAGAAAATTATTTATTTAAAACAGCAAAACCCTGCTTACACCTCACAAATTTTTTTCTCAGTGTAAATATATTTTAACTATATTTTAAACAATTAATAATATATTACAGAATATTTACGTATTCATACCCCGTGTGTTACACAATTCCTAAACGTCCGCGCGCAGATGCTTTTTTTCTCTCTCTCTCTCTTTCTCAAAAGTTTAACGCGCTGCAGCAGGCCAATCTGGCCGCACGTCAGTCGCAAATGAGATTAGGCCGCTTCGCTCTCTTTCTCTCTCTCTCTCTCTCTCGGTGGACGAGGCTTTGGAGGCAGCTCATCTTTGACCGCAAAGCAGATAATTGTCAACCGTTGAGGGACGTATTTTTCCCCGTCTCAGAGTCGAATATAATAGGGTTATAACGTGGGCTGTATAAGCATTTGCCAAATCTCGGCGTAGGTGGTCCCCCTTTCCCTCCTCGCGCAATATTGTGCGTATTAACGAGGGACGTAACCGCAGAGCCGAAAAACGTTCGCCTCTCGCTCACTCGTGCGACGACGATTCCGTTGCGATAATCGCGGCATTTTTCCAAAATAGAACCAGCCGACTGGACGTAAGTGTATTAAGTACCTTTTGAAATTTGCATTTTCGTACACAGAAAGTTGAGTCGCTTTGTCCAGTTGATCTGTAATGACGAATGTATACGTGTATTGTATACACACCCATTTCCAAACTCGCTTCGCGCTGACACTCGGACCGTGAAACCGGATTAAAATTTTAATTCAAAGCAGCCGATAAATTATTCATGTACACGGATATCTGTATATACACTGCGTATAGCGGCGTCTCGTGTATGAGAGCCGCAAAATAGCTATAAACGCGTACAAATGTATATATACACGGCGACACGTGATAGAATCTTCGGAGAGAGAGAGAGAAAAAAAATGAACCCTCGCGGCTCATTAAATTTTCTCCCAAAAATCCGAGCGGCAGCGGCGACGGCGGCTATACATACATATAAGTGTGGGAGAAACGATCCGATGTCTCGCTCTTTGGGGATTTTCGAGAAACGGTGGCACTTTCACGCATGCCCGAGCACGCGCGCGAGCGACTTTGAAAATCAAAGCCGCCGAAACGTACGTTACACACGATACAGCGCGGTTTACTGCCGGTACGGATATTTACGTAGGTTTATATTTATTGATTTTTGAGAAAGAAAAATTTTCGAGCATGTACCGGAATACTCGACGGTTATAAACACTAAATGGTGTTACGTAATGATTTTCTAATAAAATAAATGCAATTATAAGAAAAAAAATAGGAGTGGAAAGGTAAAGAATTTAATGAATTACTTTAACATTCTTTCCTTCAAATTTGCTCGAAGAGATCATTAAATTCTTTACTTTTCTAAACACAATTCTAAGAGCCGATAGATTCATTGAATTAAATTGAAAAATAAGGAGTAGACATTCGCATGAAATTTCCTGTCTACCACGCGCTCATTAAAATAGCTCATTAAAGCAGTGTACATCGCAAAGAATACTTCAAATATCACCCAGAAACGAGTTCAAATTTCGTGAGTGCCTCTATTTTCCCAAGCTTTCCCTCTCTCTCTCTCAATCTCTCCACTAATGACAAAAAGCGGGGCTTTCCTTTGAAGATCTCTGAAGACATCGCTCAATAAACCCGGCGATCGAGCCACGCGGTAAGAGCAGTATGGAGTACGCGCGTGAGTGCGAAGAACACCGCGAAAAACAGCACCTGGCCGAAGCCTCTCTCTCTCTCGGGCTCTTCCGAGCGAGTATACTTACGCGCTGCAACCGAGAGAGATCACTCGTCGAGATAATCGCGCGGATGCCGCGGCTTATCGGCTCCTCTAATCGCCAAAAGAGTTTAAAAGCAAGAGTGAGTAACGCGAGAGAAAGAGGTGTGCTCGTACACACACAATATATGTATATAACGTATAACGTGCCCCGGAAAATCTCGAGCATCTGTTGACACGAATGCAGCAGTAGCAGCACGGCATCGGAGCCTCAAAAGGAGGATCTTACGTCTATAGCTGTATACGGTCCCCTATATACGCTCCGAACGCTGCAGATGCAACGCGATCGAGCTAATCTGCCTAGCAAATATTTGGATTGTCGCGCTCAATGGCATTGATACATCGAGTGTGTGCTCTCTCTATATATACGTGAGGCTACTGGTTCTACTTGTGAGAGTCGCGCATCAGCTGATGGGGAGACGAGAAACGCGCGTATTTGCGCTTCGGATCTCGTAAAAATCGCTCGCCCAATTCCGGTATTTAGATGCGTTGCCGAGATAAGTTTCCTGCGTACGTACGCATAATACGCGAGGATTTCCGAGCGGCAGAGCGAGAGAGAGATCCGAACGGCCGATTCGCAGCGCAGAGCCTGGAGAGAGACGTGCGTCGGAATATATGCGCGCAAGGCGCAGATGCGCCGGATGGAAAAAGGCTGTCAAAGGGTTTCCTCCTTTTTCCGCGTCGCGACGACTGTCCATTCATCTCTCGCTCGTGTCCTTAGACGCGGATCGAGTCTCAAGTGTATATTGCATTCTGTGCGCATTACAGTCCGGATAACCGCCGTGGAAACAAGGCGAGCCGACAAGCGGAGAGGCACACGCTCAAATGGAGCGGAAAAACTGTTTTATATACGAGAAAGGAAACGCTTGCCTGGAAAATCTACGGAAAAGGGATAGGAACCGGGAGGTGTCCTTTGTCCTTAAATGCGCGGACTCGGGCGAAATCGTTGCGTCTCCGTATCATCGGCCACAAAGCTCGTCCCTCCATCCGAGCAATAATTTTTCTCGAGGCGCATCATACCAGCCGTAACAAGCTCGTCCTGTGCCGCAACGACAATTGGATCAACTCGCAAGAATGCGCGGCGATCTGCTTACGAAAAAAAGTCTCTCGCTCCCTCTTATACGCGTACGCATGCATAAATACGTCCCGGGCAATATTCGAGCGACCTGCGGTGGGAGAGAGAAAGAGAGAAACGTGAATACCGATGGATATAGATGCACTCGTTGGAAGAGAGAGAGAGAGAGAGACATATCCCTTACGGCAGACCGACAAAGATTAGCTTCTCAACCAAATAGGCTCTCGAGCTCTTCTCGCAGCTTAATGCCCGGCCGGCAGCACCTCTGCATAGCCATCCGCATGTATATAGGGCTCGCCGACACGAGGAGAAGGATTGCGCGTTTGTATAGTAATCTGTTTAGTTTCGTCGTGGTCGAACGGAAAACATCGCGTTTCTCCGTCTCGTCGCTCTCTTGTGTTTGACTTGCTTATTGCGGCGCGGATCGGTCAGTTTGGGTAAGTCGAGCGGAAGCCCGTTGACATTCCGGAAGGATTTGCGCTTTGAGCGACCTGTTCCCACGTTACCCAAGGTCTATACGCTTATGTATCTGGTATTCGAGGCGGGGATTTCGGATTACGCGCAATCAGAGTAATCGAAGACGAGATTTATTTTTGGAATCTGGGTTCGGTTGAGTGTCAACCAGTTTTCTTGATTAATTTTGATCGCGCAGGCCTTGCTCGTTGATAAAATAGATTAAAGATGTACTTATGGACAAGAATTTCTTATCGTTAATGCAAGAGTGTTTCGACAGATTCTGGTTGTTCGAAACGCAATTACGTTGAATGGAAATGACAAAACCACCCTTCGATTTCATCAAAGAACTGATCTTACTTAAAATCCTAAGTATTATCCTCATGAGATGTTGCAGTTAAGTTACTCTATTTCTAATTTTGTCAACAATTTACTAGATTTCTTCAATTTTAACCCTAATTCGAACAGGATTCAAAAATTAGGCACATGTATGCAACATCTTCAGTAAAAATTTCTTCATGAACACTAGCCATCAAAGAGTGCTTTTAACGCTTTTAGACACTACTTTTTGCTATTAGAATACATCAAAGCAGAAAGGTCAAAGCAGAAAGGTCAAAGCAGAAAGTCAAGGGCTTTTATAACATTAATGATTTCAAAATTAATTAACAATGAACCAGCACATTTCTGAATTTTTCACCAACAAAAGCATAAGCGGTTAACGTGAATTTCAAGCTTATATAGTACGATCATTTATGCGATTCGGCACATAAAGCATGAAACCGAATCAAGCTGTTTTGAAGCTCGACGCAATTGCATATTTACGCAAAGGTTGAACACAAAGTTCAGAGAAGAATACGTCACGATGAAGAACATCACGACTCGGCGAATCAAGATTAATCCGACAGTAATACGACGTCCGTCTCGTAAATACGCGAGGAACACATCGTACCACCCCGTCTCTCGCCTCTTTTTCACCAGGATCGACTTCGTAATCCTCAACGATTGCCGATCGATCATGTGGAATATTATTCCCACAACTCGACGTTAATCGAGAAAAGTCAGTATTCGGAAGGAATCCGGACAGAATAACAACATTATTCGGTTTAAATTGAAAATCATACTTGATAATGTTATATTTATGAAGATAATCCTCGTAATATCTTAGTTTGCAATTAAATCTGGTGAAAAAATTCGCGTACAAACTTTCGCTCCAACGATAGATAATTTTCAGAACATTCCTTTGCTTCAGAATGAATTTCAGGATTATGAATTGTTGATACGACTGTGACCCTTGAAAAAAAACTGAGCAAACAACGACAAGTCTTTATTACTAATCAATAAAAATGTTCGCCACCACGAAATCAAAGCTGCCCTGACTTACACCCAGAAAAAGCTAAAGTAAAAAGGGAAAGAAAGAAAAATCCGGTCATTTTATCACTACACTAAATACACGTGACACGCGAGAACATCTCTAGAGTCACGTAACACGGCGTGGAGCTCGGTCGCGTAGTGGTACACCCCGACGCTTCGTGAATCATTGATGATTCTGGTCGGGAGGTCGCGGGGTGACAGCTGCGATCAGAAACTTGAACGAGTATTTGCATCTATTGTATACAGCTATACGTATATGCATACGTGTGTAATTGTGTATACTGGTATAGACAACAGAGCCGCAAGACAGAGATAGAGACTATAGGTTGGAATGAAAGAAGAGCCGGATCGCGTGCGTCGCGGCCACCGCCCACTCGATAGCACCGCTGAATCGTGCGTGGCTCGGTTGAATAGATAGCTCGATATCAATCGCTCTACTACTTGCATAATGTATGCGAAAGAAAACGCCGGACTCGCCGTGACGCTTATTGGCTTTGTATATCAACTTCAGGTGCGCGTGTGCATGTATGGCTATAGGAAATAATATTCCTTGAGAGGTTGAAATCTTGCGAGGAAAATCTGGATTTTTTTTCCATTTACGGGCTGTGCGTAAGACATGATTTTTTTTATCGTAGAATTATGAACGATGTTTCCTATCTGTCAGAGTGTGGCAATAAAGATTGGAACATTTTCCATCCATATGCATAAAAAAGTCATGACCGGATGTTGTGAAGCCGCTGGAGACAATCTGTGATTGGCTCATGTCGTGCGCAAATGTCGAGACTGTTGAGAACTATAGACTAGACATTCGCTTTGAATGTCAAAATTATTTTAATCAAATCTAAATTTAAAAAATGCTTCATATAGGTATTCCTGTTACGGTAAAGAGTGTCCATATATGAAAATTATGGGTTTTAACATAACAACCCCATATAAAAATCTTAATGCAAACTTAGCATCAGATTATATAAACAAACATCTTAAACAATAATTGCTTTCAATTATTAATTAAAATCATTTCGACATATCTTCAAATACCTAAAAATGTTGCAACATGCTTTCAATTATCATTAAGTTTCACTTTTCGATTTAATTAAATACCCATAGCAATGACAATATTAAAATTATGACAAATGTATAATGTGGTTAAATTGAAGAATGCGTAATTATCTTTCAAACCGTATTAAGAACATTAAAAATAGATGAAAATTAAACAACAAATTAGTAATAGAAATCCAAAAAACACGCAAAATCGGAACGACGACACACTTGACCTTAACTTGACATTGACGTGATCAGTGACATATAAAAATTATGATCATCTAACGCGGTCAAATTGTAGAATGTTTTGCGAGATGTTTTGTTAACTTTCAAAATTTATGAAAAACGTTACAAAAAACGGAATATTAAAAAAGTTTAGTAATTACTGAATCTGAAAAAAAGGATTTATCCAATAGATGCCGTTTAATATAATACTGGACTATCAAATTTTTTGTTATTTTAAGTGAACTATATGTAATATTGTGTTAATTCCATTTCGAGAGTATTCTCTCGTCTGTCCCATTTTCATACTTCATTACAAATCTCGTCGATTAACGACGATTTTTACGGCATTGCCCCGTCTAAAACCACGTGTTATTTGATTGTATCGACAGAAGAATCAATTACTCGTCGTCAGTTCGACTGCCCCATAAAATCGCGCGTAACGACGATGTAGCCATTGTAAAAGGCCAAAATGATTGTCAGCAACTGTCACTATAAATACAAGTCCTATAATACGAAGCAGTGGAGAAAAAGCGTCATACACCCCGGGAACATGTACACAAGAGGGAGACGCATCGAGCTTCGTCGTTACAAGCCAAGCACGTAAAACGAAAATATTATATCCTGCATTATTGATGCGGGAGCACGCGAGTTGTCTCTTCCACACACATACATACAGATATAGACGCGCCACGTGTCATGCGCTTAGCTCAAACGCCGAGTACATATGCACGACGAAATAATATGACCTGCAGAGTATGTAAGCACGTGTGTTGCGATATTGCGTTTAGAGAAAATATAGCCCTCGTGCTTGGGGTGGGAGATCAGACAGTGGAGCATCGACTGAATTTGCATAATGCATACGAATATATATAGTGAACGCGGGGCTGAGTAAATCGATTTGTGTTTACACAGAGACGGCGTTTGCTCGATCGGTCGCGACCGACGTTTGTATAACAAGCAAGTACACACTCCGTTCTTTCTGCGACGCTAATTACATCGATTCCGGGATACATATGTATACGAGTATAATAAGCGTGTGGTCACGGCAGAGCAGATTAATCGCTGGTTTACGTGTCCTCGGTTTCCGGCTTTTATATATATGTGGAACACGACCAGTCGGCTAATCCAGCGGTGGCTTTGTGTACACACAGAGCATCGTCGATTTGGCACTTACGGACGCGGCAGTGGATGGATATACTTATACTGTTTGAGGCATGGATTAATTATCGTTGCTCTTGTATGTATCCTTTAAATAATATACACAAACAGAAATTGTATAATAAAAACTGCTAGAACTGTACCAAAAATTATTAAGTTACACAGTAACTTAATAATTTTCTTTTTATAATTTTTATTATCCTTGCCCCAACAAAAATTACTACGTCACTTAGTAAAATTTCCTTTTAACGAATTTTGCTATGTAACATAGTAATTTTTTTATATGTGTTCGTATAATATTTATTAAGAAATGAAACCATTTTTATTTTCATTCTAATAAATTTTCTTATTTGGTTATTGTATAACGTAATGATTTTTGCTAGACATTCATAAGATTTATTAATAAATAATCCGTGAATGGATAATTAAATGATAATAATAAAAAAAACAAAATTTTTAAATCTTTCAAATGTGATAAAAATTACTAAGTTAGTTAGTAAAATTTGTTAAAATGCAAGTATGTCCCTTCGTTACTAAGAAACTTAATAATTTTTCGTAGAGTTCTAGCAATATTTATTAAACGATTTCTCTCAGTGTAACGAGCAAATTGTGATTGTGATCAGTCAAAAATTTCCGAATTTATATAAAGTAATTACTATTTTAATTATAAAAAAATAATAATCTGCTGCAGTGAACAAATTTACAAATCATTGATTACAAACAGTGAGAAAACTCACATGAATCAAATGATTTAAACTCATCCGTCGATCACCAGTGTCTATATTTCAAAGAAAAAAGCATGTTTTCTTCTCAATAAAGTATAGCATACAAAAAAAATTCAATGCACAGTCCCTCCGTACCCGAGTCTGGAGTATATATACTAGTACAACGTAGATCGAATTAACGCGCGTACGAAAGGGCTATATGCAGCTAATAAAATCATAAGGCGAGACGATCCGTGCACGAAGTGTATGCTCATACCCCAGTCCGTCTCTCTTCCTCCTGCTTCCTCTCTCTCTCTCTCCCAGAGACGTCTTTCACGAAATTCCTCGGCTCCGCGCGCGGCAGAGGCGAGTAGACGAGGATCGAAATGGAATTCCAAGCGGTCTTATAAATGCTGCGTGCGCAGCGCTGAAAAAGGAAGAGCGCGCATAATACGAGAGAGTGAGCCCGATAACACGCGAGCCGTCATCCGTTAAATCGGCTGATTCAATAAATCCGAGCACGCCTCTGACTCTTTGGATTAATTCGAACGAATTAACGCCGCAGCCGCCGCGTCAGAGACGCGCCCGCCGCCGCCGCAGCCGCTTATGAAGTCGTGAGGCCGTTTCGCTTGATTGGATTTATTAGGTATCAAACATTAAATTAAACGCTGAATCGATCCCCAAGGCCCGGCAGAGAGAAAGAGAGAAAGAGAGAGAAGAAAAACGGGCCGATTGTCGGCGCGACGGCGACGGAGACCGAATCATCGCGCAAGTGGTACACGTGATCGAATCGCCATACGTATAAGCGGGCCGAAATTTAATAAACTCGTTATAACAAGCGCGCAGGATATTTTTCGCCGTCGCGAGGCTTCCGCGATATATGCTGTGTACTGCGATCTCCGTGTCACAACAGAGAGAGAGATGAGATGCTTCTCGCGCATTAAATCTCGCGACGAATTTTCTGCTCGTATCCGTAGTCCGAAAAATCGGCGTAAAATACTCTCCGATGTGTAGTAATACACGCGTATAAGAAAGGATATCTCGGCGCAACGAAATCCGCAATAGAAATAACACAACGAGCGCCGTATACGCGGAGATCCGGAGCAAACGAGTTCCAGGAAGGCAGATCGTCCCGAGACGCCCATCGCAGCCGATTAAAAGCCTTATCGAGCGCTCGCGATCGCTTATCCTCGCCGACAAGGTCGCTCATCTCGCGCGCGGAGTCTAAATGCACGTATACACACGCTTCGCTCTCTACGCTTTATAGACTCGTGCGTGTCTGTGGGCAGAATCGTATAGAGGGAGGGAGAGGCGGTCTTTCTTGTTGACTCGTGTTGACACCGCGGTATAGGATCTATACGCGATCCGAGGGGGTCAAGTGGTGGCGCATCGCGCGCCCACGCCAGGTCGCATAAGCTATACTCTCTAGCGTGTATTATAAAACTCGCGGCTGTGTGCCTGATGTCACTCGTTGTGCGACTGTAATAATCTCGTTGAATTGCGGTTGATGGAGAAAAAAAGGAGAGAGAGAGAGAGAGAGACAGAGGAAAAATGAAGGAGGGAAAGGAGGGAGAGGCTCGTGCGCGGAGAAACGCGGAAGCGCGAGCGGTTGGAATATGGAGAATATGCGCTGATTTGTGATTGTGCTGGGAAGTATAAATTAGCTATGGGATGTGTGTATTGAGGGGACGATTGCTGTAAATTTTAGCGGGATTATGGGAAGGGAAATTTGAGCTGAGTCCATTACGTTTTAGTGCGTATAAGGGAAATTTTACTGTTATTGCGTGCGTGAAAATACGTGTTTTCTAGAGTAGGATGTGCTCGCTTATAGTTTATTTTTGGATAATTTTGAAATTAATTTAACAGTTCTACGGAATCAACTGGTTCGCAAACGACTTGCACAGCGTTATCTCAGATTTTAGATTCTTCTTTTTACTGTTAACCGCAGCTCCGGTGGTTATATATTTACGCTTTATGAGTTAATTATTTAGTTATTTCTGTCAATTAGCGAATCGAGTTTTTTTTTTAAAGATCTATATCGTCATCCTCTGCATATCCAAAGTCTATTCGTAAAAAGAAACCCGTGCAGAAAATCGAAGACAAATTAATTAATTCACATAATACCCCTGTGGGAAAATTGAGGCACTTCTGTACAGAATCTGTTAAAATTTCTGTGGAGTGGGCAGATTCTGTACCAGACCGTGCCCAGATTTAGCAGCTGTGACGAGACGGCAACCAGAACAGAATCTGTTAAAAATTCTGTTTATCTATTCATTTGAGGTTACAGCGTATAAGAGAGAGGGAGACAGAGAGAGAAAGAGAGAGAGAGAGCGCGAAAGCTTATGCGCACACGCAGCGCACATCTCATGCGTATATACAGCTGCTCAGTATATATAGCTATACTCTCGAGTCTTCATACGCTGTACTCAGAGTGTAGTTTATACAGGCATAATTGCAGTGCGGAAGGGTCTGAATAAAATAATAATTAAATAACGATGACCGCGCAATGTATTATATCATGTTACATTAATATAAAAGGTCGATAACTCCTATGATTGAGTACGTGAAGTTGAGGTTATGTTATGGGATAACTCAGGACATGAAGCCCTCAACAGAATCTGGACCGAATGTGGGCACTTATCATACTAGATAGTGTTCTGCAATTCTGCGCAGACAGTGTTCTCGAGCCCATATTTTATGCTCAATTTTCCAGCAGGGACTTTTGGGATACTTAACACCTTTTTCCAGCAAGTCCGACAAATCTAGCAGCGCCCCCACACTGCACCTCAGTCTTTTTTTTATTATTTTAACAAAGTTAATAAAAGAAAAATTAGAAAAATTAGAGTTTCGCCACCTGTAGTAGTTATCTAAGAACGCGGTAAAATTATTTTTATGGTATAATAGAGTCAAAATTAAAATTTTATTTCGTCGAACATATTTGTATCACTTGCGGACACTTTGGGAATTACATTTTGATTTTGTCCAACGAATTACATCGTTATTATTACATTTTATTTAATACAAATTTTTTTTAAACGTTCTTTGATATCCAAGGCAAGTGGCGAAGCTCGATTTGTTGAGATAAAGTCGATCAATTAATTGTAATAAACAAAAAACGTTTTTTGAGGTAGATGGCGTGATGATCGCGCGGTGAAGCGCTCTCAAGACGTTTTTAAAAAGTCTTTAAAAATCCTTGCAAAGTACAAGAATCTATTTCAAAAAATTATCTAAACCGATCCATCAATCGAGAAAGTGAAACAAAAATATTGCCACCCGCGCGCACAGTATTGAAAAATCGGAACAACTTAATAATCCTCTCTCTGTACACACAGTTTGCTGAAACAATGCGCCGGCGAGAGCGAAAGCCGCGCAATCGAGCGCAAGATAAAAGGCATCATATTAGTGCAGTACACAGCGGCGCTTATACGTATATATATAATACATATATGTATATTGTATAATGTATAACATACAGTGGGGGGAGGGACGAATCGCGCAGCAGTGTGTGGGTGTCAACTCGGCGACGCAGGCCAGCTGAACGGCGCGACACTGTATATACCTATGAGCAAACAAGTCGGGGAGAGAGAGAGAGATGAGAGCGAGCGGGCATCAATCTATTTGACGATGCGACCGCCACCACAGCCGCGCAACTACAATTACGGTATTATTTGTCTCCATTTATGAGTACACACACCGCATCGCACATACAACGTGTGTACATATATATATAGTATATATACTCTTGGAATTGGACTGACGACTCAGCTGACCCCGACGCGGCTTACACGTTTTACGCGATGTATCCAGCATCTCGATCCTTCCTCCCCCGCGCGACACTTTTAATGCCCGCGGCCGGGTTTAATTCTTCTTTTTCATCTTCTTCACAGTCGTGTATTCTTTCCTCGTCTCTCCTTCACCTATACGAACTCACGTAGCGCATACTCGGCAGTGCGTGGGGGAGAGACTCGTGCGATGCGCTGGATGCAATTTCTTGCCTCGTTGCTCGCGCTGTTTCATGCGTCGGTAATACGAGGTTTGCTATATTTTTGATGAATTACTTTTGCTAGTGTATAATGCGTACGATTTTCGCGTTTCTTGACTAGCGTAAACGGATTAAATCGAAAGATGAATCGGTTACGAAAAAGTCAATGGATTCGTTACAATGTGGTATAATTATATATAGGATTTTTGAACTCCTGTCATTGCGATTCGAAGAAAGGCCACTTTACACTCTGGGAACACATCAAATTGTTATATGCCTATACCTTGAAATACTCTATGTTTAGTAATATTTTCGAAACATATGTTAGAACAAAAAACATATGGACTAATTCTCTTGGAAAAATTCACTTGTCGAGGGTCCAGAAATCGAAATTTTTTTTCAAAGCTAGAGATTTCGGATCAATCAGACTTCCTACTATGAGCTGAAAGATAGCCAAAAATGTAGAGGAACGGGGGAAACAATGGAACATAAGAATTTAACATGGAGAGGTGTATGGAAAAAAAAAGAAAATAGGCTATTCGGATTTTTATTTTATTTTATTTTTTTAAACAGACATAACTTTTGATCAGAGCATCGAATCTTGGCATATTTTTTTCAATTAAAGCTCTTTTGTTGTACTTCATTGTACTGCAGTTTGAAATTTTATTTGTGCCTCGGATATATTCATAGTTGTTATTATTCTAGTACTTTGACGCATTAATTTTTTGTAAAAAAAAACGTAAAATGGCTCAGAAATATCGTTACGAGTAACTTTTCCCGTGTTCCTCAGTACTTTTGACTATCTTTCGGCTTACAGAAGCCATCGGTCCAAAACGTCTAGCTTTAAAACAAAAATTTCGATTTCTGGACCCCCCGAAAAGTACATTTTCCTAGGAGAATCGGCCATATAATATCTAATAATTTCATGCATCATCACATAATTCATTTTCACCTATACAACCGCACGCAGATTGCAGTACAAAAGCTATTCGAAAACGTCACGGTTTTCTCGCAGCAATTTCCAAGTATCTTCGCGGCCGCTCGACAAACCGAATATTTCCAGCCAAGACTCATCGTCGAGCCAACATTGCTCGCACAACCGGGAAAAAAGAAATTGAACAAACGATCAGAAACAACGCGACGCACGAGCGTCATTTATATTGAGACAGAGTGAGCTTTACGGCCGCTCTAATAGCTCACGTGTATTATGACTTACGCGCGCGCGGTTAAAAAAAAAGAAAAAAAAATAAAGCGCGCGCCTCTCATCTCTCGCCTCCATTTTTCACGAGCAGTGCATCAATCAGAGGTGCGATAAACACATGAATAACGCAAGCGGTTCACAAAGTCAAGTAGGTCGACCCACGCGCAAGTTAACTTTGTCGCCGCGCACTGGCATCTCGCACACACACACACGCGTACATACATAGTACACACTACACACACACACATATATAGTTATATGCATTACACATAATATGTATCTCGCTCGCGGCAAACGCGCGTGACAAACATAAGAACACAATTATACGTATACGTCGCCGCCAAGAGACAGAGAGGGAGAGCCTTTTATAAAAAGCGCGCATTCACACTCGCCAACACCGACACTCTGTGTGAGAGAGGAGCTCTAGCGCGATACCTGCGCGCACATTATGTATACACTATACATATACATATGGCGCGGAAATTGAACGAGATGAATCCCTCGCGCGCCCGGCGTTATTGTGTGTCACTCTCTGCTTTTTTTCTTCCTCCTCGAAACTCTCGCTGTAACGTGTGATACATCGCCGCGAAAGTCTCTGTATACGTACGTATACCTATATATATATATAGCTGTGCGCGCGCATAGAGACGGAGAGGAAAATGTTCTACGATATGGAAAAAGGGCGAGGTTTTTGTGTAAGTGTGTAGTGTGTACATTATATTATATAGTTATGCCCTCGAGCGTTGGCTGCGAAAACAGATGCCGCGATGTTTATTCTGCAGCGCAGCGGACTCCTCTATGGATATAGCTCGTGAGCGAGAGCAGTTGATTTTTCAACTGGAGTATAGTCCTGCGTGTGTGTGTGTCCGTTTCAAAAAAGAAGCTGCTCTGATTATTGTGCGATGAGTATATATATAATATATATATGTAACTATGGGGATGAAGTGTTACGAAACTCGCGAGGCTGGAATGGGAATAAGCTTTGTCTCCTTTACAAACATTCGAGAGGTTCGGTGCTGTTCGAATAATAACAGTAGAGTGAAAAGTAACTTTATAAAGCTGTGCGAGCACATTTTGATGAAAATTTAACTTTATATTTTTGAAATTTTGTTTTTGAAAAAAATCATGCCAATTGTGCACAAGTACAACGACTGGACGAGAAAATAATGATAAAACTACAAGAAGCAATTAATTCTAAGCGATTAATTATTTCCCATTAGGATATCCGATAACTACAACTCAACGTAAGCTCAGAATCAATTATTCTCAACCAAAGCAACAACAACAAAAACTTCCCACGACTTCCCCGTCAAAAACCGCTCCCCACAAATTTCTCCACCAACACGCCGCAGCTCAGCTGAGAATCGCCCGAGTATTGCCCACTGCGCGCACGCTCCGCTCTCTCGGGAAGAGATAGCGTTATCCCGTCCATATACGTACACAAACACACACACAAGCGCTCGTGTACGCGTATAGGTATACCCACACACAGATATAGGCAGCGCGAAAGGAAGGAAGCGGCTTGGCGCGGCTTGATTCGTGCGGCTCGACGTCCCTTGGGCGTATCGCCGAGTCGCGATTGGCGGGGGCGGCGCGTTGGCCAGGTATTCGCGTCCGGTTTGGGCCGGGCCTATCGCGCGCGCTGCGCTCTTTCACTCGGTAATGCACACGCACTTACGTATGCATACATTTACGTGTCCCATAGGCGCGATACGGACACGACACGATTGTATTCGGCGATATGTGCGCGACGGTCTTTTCATTCGCAGCAGACGATCGCGCGATTGGCGGGAGGATCGCTGGTGGGTAACGGTTGTGTCTTTGGGACGAGTGGTGTACTTACTGCGGCAATTGTGTAATGATAAATGTATGTACGTATTGTGTGATTTCTTGATGGGAGTAAGGTGGACGATAGAACTCGGATTATATAGTCGGTTTCGAGGCGAACTTGAAAGAAGGTTAACGATACTTTTTCAGAATGTAACGCTTGATATATTTACATGTGTGTCGAATTTCGAAGAATGAAATCGCAAAAAAAATTTTAAGCTAGAGCTGTTTATGGAATATGAAAATTTAACATGGGGAGGCGTATGGAGGGGAAAGAAAAAATTGGCCTATTCGGATTGTGATTGATATTTTTTTAACGGGCATAACTTTTGATCAGAGCATCGAAACTCGGCAAATTTTTTTAAATTAAAGTTCTTTTATAATACTTTCGTTTAGTACAACTTGAAATTTTTGTAAAAAAATCGTAAAATGGCTCAGAAATATGGTTACTACAGTAACTTTTCTACCAGGGGTTCCTCTACCCTTATGACTGTCTTTCGATGCACAGAAGAAAGTCTAATCGGTCCGAAACCTCTATAGCTTTAAAAAAATTTTTCGATCTCTAAACCGAAGAAAAGTGTATTTTTCTTTTTTTTTTAAATTCGACCCATACTCACAGGCGCATTTTCCAAGACCTCGCCGTCTCATCAGCTGCAGCACACACGTATAAGCCCGCAGTAACAGCAACAAGCAAGCAATGACGAGAGCAATAGTCGACGAGGGGGCTTGATTTACGGTGTTTACATCGCTAATCCTCTTAATGAGGAATCATTCCCGCTGACTATGGGCGGCGGTCGGAGGGAGAGGAGCGACGACAGAGGCGGGGAAGGTGCCTTGCGGTTGCATAGATTAGCGCTTCTGCAGCGCACGCGCGCTCTCTCAACTCTTTCTCTCTCGGCGCTCATTAGCCGATTTATTGCTCGCCTTTCCCTGGGCGCGCTAAGTCCCCGCGTGCAGTGTACCGTATACTGTACACTCGGCGGAGCTCGTGTACGCCCACTTCTCTATTATTATTGTCTGTGTACATGACGAGAGCTTTGGCCGATTCATCCCGACGGTTCAGTGTGACTATCTGTATAATTATAATATTGCCGAGGGAGACTCTCAGTCGTTGAGATGAGAAGAACATGATGTTGGTGTTGGTTGGGAGATGTGTACTGTTATTAAGAATTTTTAGAGGTTCTATTTTTTTGGACTGTGCTGTGTTCATGCGTTGTTATCTAATCTCATTGAATTTCAAAATAACTTGATTCTTCAATAATAGATTTCATTTTTGAAGACAACATTTGATGATTTTAAGATTATTTTTACTCAGTTTTTATTACAAGAAAGATCAACACCTTCGATCGCTATTAAACGAAGTCCGAGTTTCTCTAAATTTAACATTCATAAATACCCAAATCGTAATAACCATCCCAGACACGATTCGAAGGCAACTGGTCACAAGCTTGTAATATTTTTATCGCTTCTTTCCTGAAACACCTGCTTTGTATTGTAAAACATTTTAAGGACGTTCTAACCCTACTGCACTAGAAAGAATGCAATCTTCTTTTATTATGGAATATTCATAAAATATACTGCTCTCAGTAGCTTCCATAAATCAACTTTAATCAAATAATGATTATAAATTCCATTAATATAATTCTATTTATCTTGATTATTTATAAAAAGTTTCGTGTCTTCGCTGATTTGACTCATATTTTGAGGTTAAATGATTTTGGTGTACAATGAGGTTTAATTGTATATCCGAGCTAATGAACAATATTTTTGAAAAGTAAATAATGTTCGTTATGAATTCACTTTCATTCACAGTAAATTTGGACAAAATCTCAATTTTTAATACTTTATGGTGGATAAGTGTAATTCGCTATAAGAGTCCATGCTAATCTGGGCAAAATAAAAACATTCATATCTATCCGCTTCTACGCTCTGTAACAAGTGTACTTCTGAGATTTATACCTCTAGCAGCATAAAAAATTTCAATTCTATCTCAATTTTAGTTCTGTTACGGCTAATCCGCAAATCCTCGACCACCGCTATACGTAAGTTCTACTTATCACCGATATAATTGTACGGATTACTGTAAAGACCAGCAAGAGACATACGTCCCGAGAACAAAGAGACACATATATTGCACGTTACGCCACATATAGAAACCGCAGAGGCGCAACGATTATCAAGCCGTCGATTTCCCTCAGTGGAAAATCGAGCAACAATGTGCACTAAACATCGACAAGCTATACCCATAGCTATAGGTATATAATATACCTCCCAACTAATTCATCGAACCTCGAGCCTCCTCACCGTCGTAAATTAGCTTGCGGTTTCGAGTGTGACACTTGTTTTGAGAATACACGCGCGGCGGTGGGCCCCCAATGAGATGCGCATTTCCGCACATCTCCCCCCCACCCCTTTACACACATAATCCCTCCTAATTACTCAACCCGCCGCGTCATTCTCGCCTCAACTGGTCCACGCGGGGTATATTTAGTCGGATGCGCAGCTCGTAAATAACCCTGTGGTTTCCACGGACTAGGTGCGCCTATAGTACTTGGTTTCTCCCCTGTATATAGCTGTATACACACACTCGACAATGCGCACGAACGTGCGTACCTATGCACAACACGAGGGGGCGAAGCTTAATCGGGAAGATACGCGCTTTTCTCGAAGGAGTTGAGAAAGAGCTGGGCTGCCGACTGTGTATACTGCTTGAGCCTCTAATCCCCGTCCACTGTCCTGCCCTGATGGGAGTTTTGTTCGGATGTTTAGGCCTCGCGAGACAAAGACTCCACGCTGCGAGTTTTGTCTCGGTACCTGTGTGTGTATATATGCGTCTGCGTCAGTCTCGCCTCCTCTATGTACGCGCATGTATACTTTGACGGTAATATAATACATATACATGTCGTATAGTGTATACATACTATACATATACGTGCAGTGCATTGCGCGGCGAGCGCATTTTTCGTCGTCGACGACTCGTTCGCTCGGCTCGTTCGAGCTTGAAAAGATGATTTTTGACACGGGTGTACCTGTGTGCGTCTGCCTAAGTGCACATATAACTCATTATACACACGTACATCTACATATGTACGCCAACGCGAGAGACAGAGAACGAGAGAACGAGTTATATGTGTTTTGATAAGAAAACGAGTATAGAGGAAGAGTTCGACGCACTCGCGCGGTCGTCAAGCTCAATCGAGCGCACCGCACAAATGCTTTATAATACACACCAGAAGAGACATCCAAGAGTTTTGCATCGAACGCCCGAAGAATTTCAATGTGTCTCTCAACCCCCCTCGACAACAGGAAGAAGCCACATCAGACGCAACTCACGGACAAACATTGCGCACAATAAAGAGCTTGTACGTGTGTGTGTGTACGCGATCGTGCCGGCGCATTATTGCTCTCTCTGTGTACAAGCAATGGTACAAGCATTGTTGAGGTCATGCGGCGAGGGAAAAAAGGCTCCGGGAGATGTCATCTTCGCGAATGTAACATCAGGGGTGAGAGGGAGAGAGAGAGAGAAGAGCTGCGCTTGACGAGATCAAATTGAGATGACACTTTGTACTGCTGCCGCCGCAGCAGCAACCCCAAACATCTGTCCCCTATTTATTCCGTATTATTAAGCCCGTGGCGGCGGCGGCGGCTGATGCTGTTTTATTATTTATAACGACTTTGCTGTCTCCTTCTCTCTTTCGCTCTCTGTACGGATGACAGGGAAAATTGGCGAATGACGATTGTGAAGATACCTGCCTCACTCGGATCGAGCGAGACGCATGAATGCGTGCAGTGTGACCCTTTCGCGATCGCTTGTCAACACGCGATCGAGTGGATTTGATTTCGGTATAGGTCGGTGTCGAATGCTGACGTGTGTACTTTTTTAATTCGAAATTTATTAACGCTGCTCGGGTGTTGCTGTGAAGCTTTTGTCTTGAATATTATAACTGATATTTGTTATACACATAAAAATAAAATTCGCGTTATTATTATTGTTTTGTTATTTTTAGAAAAAATTTGTTGGTAAAGTACAACTTTTACAGATATTAAAAGCATTAAGTGTTGATACGATCGACCACGACAATCGCAATTTTTTTTGTCACGCATTATTTCTATAATTTTATCTTGACGTGATCGGAGCAGCCTCGTAGTGGACGTCATGAAAATTGAATTATTAAATCTCGTTCATCTTTTTACCGACTATTCTTTGATTACCATCATAATAAATCCAGCGTGTGCAAACATATAATTTTGCTTCTATACACACGGGCGATCTATTCTGCATTTGCTAGAAAGCGGCATTTTATTCCCTTCGGTGTTTCTCCTTACTTCCCTACGACGCAAAGTTCTGACTTATTAATGAGACTCCAAATCGATATTATATGTAAAGAAATACGTGTATAATGCGCGTTAATTATTCACGGGATGGAAATGCGTTCGATGCGTTGAATTCTTCAATAGTCCGGGGCCAATAAAATATACGGCATATACCGTTAAGTTTTGTTGAATGCACGCAAAATTAATAACTAGATATATATATTCCGCGTTTGTTGTACTGCATTATTTACACTGCGTACATGAAATGCTAATATGAAAGTTTGTTACGCCTGTTCATAGATTTTACTTATTTATAACTATACGTTTTACAAAAAAATGTTGAAATACAAAAATAGCTGTTAGTTACAGCTATTTATATCTATTTATCTAAAAATTTTCTAGCCATTGACGTTGGACATCTCTATGAATAAGTAATGAGTAAGTTCTAGAATAAACGATTTAATATTATAGGATGTGTTGTACTCAAAGTTTCAACAGAATAATTAAGGTGTACAAAAATTTTAGATTTTAATTTTAATGAAAGAAAGAGGTGTTTAGAAATCTCTGTAATACTATTCTGTGAAAAAAGAACAGACCATATACTTATTACGCAAAGATCTTGTCACAACTTGGAGAATACCCAAGCAAACGGAAAATAGTATATTATGCAACGTTGCCAGTTCCATACGATATTTTATGCTACTATAATTTGAAAATCATAAAAAAGTTGCGATTTTTAGGTTAGCCTGACATAAAATACGAAGTTTAATTATTTAATTTCTTAAATAACTAATCATTATTAATCAATAATAATTAATAATAATTTATTTAATACTCATTTAATTCATTAAATGATGCATAATTTATTATTTAATAATTTACGCAATTTTACAGCGAAACATTTCTATTAGCAATTAACACTTGTTACTGTGAACTTATTACAGTTTTATAAATAAAAAAAAAGTGAACTGTACAGTGCGTTTTAAATGAATGCAAGTGAAATCCAAGAAATATCTCCAGTATCTATTGAATAAAATTAATAATTATCTATAATATTATCAGGTAACTATACGATCGCTTACATCCAACAGCTTGTGATACAGAAAACTCCCATGAATATTTCATAAACTTTCCAAAGAAAAAGAAAAATAACTATCGACAACGCGTCTCAGGCGAACAATCCCGAGCCATCGAATTCGCACGGCAATTTGTCGCTTCGGTTTTCCCGTCACTCGCGCGTCGAATAAAATGCCCTCGAGAGAATCGGAGTAGCCGAGGAAAACAAGTGCACAATACATATAGCCGCCCAGCCAAGCATGTACAAGCGAAAAGCCCTCCCCTAGACACTCCAAGTAATGGGTAATTGCGAAGCAATCGCCAAGAGTAATTCCATCAAACGGCGATCTTAGGCAGCCAAAAGGGTGTACGAGCGCATTCGCGTCCGGGAACTGCATATCGTAACGTGCAGTTGGGAAAGGTATATAATATATATATAGGAGCACTCGAGAACGCGGCTCCCGTGAAAAACTCGTTTTTGCCTCTCATACTCCAGCGCACACATGCTTGTGTGCAATGTGGACGTGTATATAGCTATATATATGTATAGGCGTCGTAAGCAAGGTGCGAGAGCAAAGAAATCATTTCCGTTCAGCTGGGCGCGGCTTTGTGCCGCGATTAAGCTTAATTCCGTAAGCGGTAATGAAGGCTCAAGCCGGCCGAGGACTTCCGAGACAGTGATTTCCTTGCGTCCACCTTCGGATATTAGGGATAGCTGTACAATGAGGAAGAGATTGGAGGTATGGGAAAATTTATAGGAGATTTGAGACGATAATCGCTGGGTAAGTAAGTACGAGTTGAGTAAGTGAGTATATAAGTGTGGAAGTATATTGTGATTTGATTACAGAGACGAAAGATTTGTGTTGTAGTTGAATGTTTAATATTATGAATCTTGTAACCGGAGTGGATTTTTTTAACTGATTTCTCTACACATTGTGACTAAATAGTTTCAAAAATTTTTTCAAAAATTCGTGAACTTGATCCTACACTTACACGCGTGAACATCTTTCGAAACAGGCTTCATTCTTCAGAAAAATGTTCATCACAACTCTATCTCTATTATACATCTCCCGGTAAAATCTCCCGAAAATCCCTCAATCTTCTTCCACCCTTTTAACACAGCCACCGCCGAAAGCGCATCGCTCCACATGCTTTTTTTCTCTAATACTCCTCTTACACACTGCCACACACCTCGTGCGTCGATCTTGTCTTGGCCGATGCACATCGCGTGCGTTCGACGCGTGAATAAACAAAACCGCAGAATCGCACCCTCTCTCCCACTCTCTCGCGCGTAAGTCTCTTATTACCCCGCGACAAGAGAAAATTTCTTCTCCTCGCTGAAAGCCAACAATAACCCGCACGCATCTCTCCCTCCCCTCCCCCTATCTCTCAAGAATCGCTACCGCTTTTGCCACTGTTATGTGTCCTATAGCTGCTGCTGCTGCAACGGGATCGTGAGAGTAGACGACGGCGGCGACGGCGACATTATTGGCCGTAGATTTTTCTTCTCTCGCAGGCCTCCTTTCACGGAGTTTTGACGGGGCACAAAGCCCCGCGAAAAAAGAGACCCCATTATGTATTATCCTGCCTCGCCGCCGCCGCCGCCGACGCCACCGAGTACTCGATCTCTCTCTCTCCAACTCGACGAGTATAAGGGGGGGGGGGCAGAGAGAAGTGTAGGAAAAGGTGTAAGCCTTTTGTATGGCAGTCGCCAGATCTTGTTTCGCTCAGTCGGAACGACGTGGTTAAGCCAGAAAAAAGAGGTGCTGCGCACGCGTAAACTGCGTATACCTATATATACATGTATACATGCGTCGGCCGAGCATGTGTATTGTACATGTGTACACATTATGCCGTGTATAGGTATAGAACGTGGAAAGGGAGGCCGAGAGGAGAGACGGAGAGAGATGAGCGGCAAGAGCGCACGTAGAGCGGGCTAATATGAAAGGGCGGCGACTGCCGCTGCGGCTGGCAACCCTTCGTGAATATTATCCGATTCACGGAAGCGGAGCTCATATACCTGTGAAGAGGGGAAATCTGATTAGACGGGCCCCGCGCGGGCTTACTTCGCGAATATCCTCGGCAAGCCGCGAACGGGGTGAGGTTATCCCCCCCCGGTATTTTCCGGATAAACCTCGCTTTCGAGGAGAGAGAGTCCTCGGCGGCGGCTCTCTCTCAGCACCTGGACCCTATCGCGTCCAAACTCTCGCTGTAATCCTGTAAACACTCTTATTGTTTGTTTGTTTGTTTATGTCTCTCGTCTTTCTGGCCTTCTCACTCTTTCTCCAGTATTCTTTCTCTCGCATTAAAAACTTGTGCATAAAAATATAGGACAGTAGTTCACATTTCTATATTACTTCAATAATTTAATTGTAAGTATGCAACATTAGCGTACATAGTGTCCAATATAGTTTGAACATAAAGAAATACTCGCATCCGACGCAACGATTTTCCACCAACCCACAAGACGCGTATAATATAATCCCTCGCAGGTGATAATGGCCCACGTATACCTCGTTGAGTCCCGAGCGCGAAGAAGCTCCCACAGCTATATACACAGAGCAATGACACGCCGGGGTATTAAGAAAATCGGATCAGAACACAGCCCCCATAGAGCTCGCGCGAGAAAGAGTTTCGAGAGGCCTTTGATAGGGAGGACGCGCCGTACAAAAGCAAAGTCTCTCATCGCCGCGGAGCTTTCCCGCCTGCCGACGAAGCTCTCGCGTATGCGCGTGTATACTTTCGGAATCTTCGCTTTGTGGCTCGAAAATATTGTCTGCGCGTGATTCCACACATCGCAGGCGACAAAGGAGGCGCGCGCGCGAGATGGAAGCGTATAATTGCCTCTGCCGGCGCGCCGCGGGGTGAGAACGAGAAGAAGCGCGACCGGGAGTCACAAAGGTGCAGAGCGCAATGCAGTCCCGCGTCTGTATACACGTGGGTATATATATTATGAAACTGTTGAGAAGATGGGGTTTAGAGGATTTTACGCGATAATCCATTGTGACCTCCTTGCTTATGTAGAGACACTCTCTGATTCTCGGGTGTAGAAAGTGTTGCCGAGAGGGAAAGAAGGGGGGGAGGAGGTATTGTTGATTTTCTAGGCGTCACGCGTAATTTTTTCGAATTAAGCCCGCGCGAGAGACTCGCTTTCTACACTTTCGGAGGTCTCGAGAGAGAAGACTTAGTGATTTCGGAGTGATATTGTTAAACTAACACAGATCGTGTGTGGGCGAGCCGAAAATTGATGCGCGTGAAAATTCTTGCAGGACTTTCGGAGGATTGATCGAGGCGATTTTTCACTCGAATTTTCATCTCGTGATACGATTTCAGAGTATAATGTGCGGTGAACTCGTGAGTATGAGTCATCGCTCTGTAGTGCAGAGATCCGATGGGAATTTTCGTTTTATTAGTTCGCTGATTCGCCGCACGATAGTCTCAGTAGCCAATCAGATTACTTACTCGGTCACGTGACTGCACTGCCAACTTAAATGAAGTAAATACCCTATCATCACAACTCATTTTTATAGCAGTATACTCTGCAATTACTATTTAGAGATAATAAAAATAATTGTAGTATTTCTTTAGTTACTTCCGCAGAGTTTCTATCGATCTTCTTGAGGCAATGTAAGATATAAAAAAAAAATTACACCTCTTTCCTTAATTAGTTATACCAATCAGTGTAAATCATGTTGTGCATCTTTGTATGTACCTTACGGTTGGTCTTCAGATCCTGCACTTTGTCACAAAATATGAAGTTAAAATTTTTTTTTGTCCGACTCTCCCGCATTTCGTACGATCTGCCCCCCCCCCCCCCCCAAAAAAAAACCATGAAACTCGCAAGACTCGCTGTATAACACGCGCGCGCGCTAAGAAAACCTGATACGTCCCAATACACGCGATGCCCCAGTCGATTTTCCAGCGGTCAACTGTACACTTTCGCGGTGCGCACAATGGACGCAAAACCCGTCGTAATTGACTTGTTTATTTCGCGGCATTGTGAGGCAGCTCTTGGACGCTTGACCGTGTTACCGCAAATGCGCTATAGCTCGTACATATACACACAAAAACTTGACACACAGCTGTATTCTCGAAGGTATAATACATGCGGCGCATTCGATTTGCCATGCCTCTGTACGTGGTGTATATAGTATATACGTATGCGCTCACACAGCCAAAGACGCAGAGCATCAGACTGCGCGCGCACACACACGTGTATACGCGAGCGTATAGGTATTATGAGGCAGAAAAGAGAAACCAGTCCGGTGGTCCCGATATCATAACACACAGCGAAGCCTCTATTTGTTACCCGATAAATATGTAACTGGAACACAATGTCGAGCTCTCCCTATACGCACACGTACATTTGCGTGCAGGGGATGCGCGACGAGTGTAGGACAACGAAGTTGGCGATGATGTCGGGGTATACCAATACATATATACATATATGGGTGTGTGCGCGTAAGGGGCCTAGTCGCGCCGGGACATTAAATCACGCCAGGACGAATCCGGCGACTCGCGACACGTTGATGTATAGAGGAAACGAGCGCAGAGAACTACATATCGTCTACTACGTACGGGGCAGATGGCACTATAACGTCAAAGTCAAAAGTGCGCGCTCTCGCTTCTCGAATGGCGCCCAACTCGGAGCATTGTCTGGCGCGTAGAATATGCATATGCCGACGTTGAAATTAGGCTGCTGCCGCGCGAATGTTATTGCTGGGCGGAGCGCACATTTCCATTTACGATTTCTTTATGCTCAAAATGTACATGTGCGCCGCCGGTTCGAGTTGGCCGACACACAAAAATTTCCCGGCTTTACTGGGCTGCGCGAGAACAAATTTACGGGACTGTCGCAGGACGTGTGAGAAGCGAGGTTTGTGTAATAAATTGGTAATCTACGCCTGTGGATGTTTCTGATGGCTTCGTTTGAGACACAGAGTATTTGAACAAATGAACAAATTAGTGTTAGAGTTACACGAGGAATACTTACATTTGACGAAATATACAAATATGAAAAAATTCTTTGGATCCAAGTTTGTTGAATTTGATTAAAATTGTAGGGACTCCAATCCGATTTTATTCTTTTTTGCAGGTCGAGAAGTTATGAAAAATCTGAACGAACATTTGAACAGTCACTTTAATACTTTTTATTACAAAAAGTTGTGACGAAAAATATGGGGGGATGTCAAAATCAATTAAAAAATTGCAATTTCGCGCCATTATATAGGAGACGAAAAAGTAGTCGCAAATAAATTGCAAATAAAAGTATTCATCGATAAATATTTATAATGCATATGTAATATATGTATTTAACATAAAGCTAACATACTTCAAAATTGAATGAAAAGCCAGTAACCGCAACCACATTTATGGGTGATACAAAAAAGTCTCAATACAACAATATACTGAGAATCAATTCGACTCCGATGTTAGACGTACAATAATGACAGAGTTCTATACCTGCAGCAGGTGACAACATGTCATCAACGCGAAGTTTCTGAACAGACATAACATAATTTGCTTACACAGTATCAATTGCACAAACTTTCTTTGACTTATAGAGTACAGAAAAAGAAATGGTGGATATAATCAAATTATTAATGATACATTATTCAAATTACCAATAAAAAACTGCGTACAGTAATTGCATGAAAATACTTAAAGAAACATTAGTTTTGTAAGTAAAATAAAAAAATGTTCAGTAATTCGCATACGTCAAAAATGCTTATTAATTATGACAACACAAAATTTCTAACCTAAAAACAAACTTTTCAAACACGAATTTTATTTACTCAACACGCAACTAGTTATCTAAACTTTACCGTTTTCCGCCTAATTCCAGTACAACCTCGTAATCTTTATCACAAAAAAAGTATAGATCCACGAAAAATAGGCTGCCGCGCGATCAAGCGGTAATAGCCGGTCAGAACGGTATAATATAAAAGAATCGAGCAGACCTAACAGCAGCTTGCACGCTATATACCGTTCTTCAAACTGTCGACAAAGTCTTCTCCGCGTCACCCTCATTATCTTCCGAACCTCCGGCACCGTCCGTCCGCCACTTCTAGACTCGGAAAAAAAAAAGAACTGCACTTGGGACGAACTTCAAATAATAAAGCCTGCCATTGTCACCCAACTTCTGCTTCTATTCCCTCCTCCAGTACATGACATTCACGAAAACGCCTCGGACACGCGCCTACTACACGACCGCATAATTTCGCGCAAAAAAAGAGAAGAGGCGCACCAGTCCACGCGACATATTGCGCAAATTTCTCTCTCTTTCTCTCTCGCAGCTGGAGGCATGAATTCGCAGCGTGTAATACGCGCGTACGACACTCGCCCGCGCGGTATACACAGCGGTTTGCTCGAGCTGCGAAGAAGAAAAAAAAAGAGTGCATCCATCGGTGTCGCGCGCAATATTTGCGTCGCCGTCGACGTCGTCGTCGCGCGACACGAAACCACGTATTACACGGCGTTACAGGATGACACTCCTCGCGTTGTACGATGTGTGCGGCCGCGGGCATGTGGGAAAGAGAGAAAAACGCCGTGGGCTGCGCAGCCCACCACCTGCCGCGAGACCGGAGGCTCGGCAATAACACTCCGGTGTCTATATACATTATATTATACACCATCGTGTGCATAAATGATAGCAGCAGCGACGCGATATACGCAGAGAAGTCTCTCGGGGGGTTTTTCCAGCGCTCTTTCGACCGGCGCGAATCAATCGCATTAATTATTCACTCATTAACAACAATTAACGGCGTTGAAAGTGTCTCGGGAGGAGCGTATAGCCTGCGGCTCATGGAATATTCAAGGCTTCCATTATGCGCTAATTATATACTCGTTACGAGGCTGGGCGTCTGTTTATACGCGTGGATTTCAGCTGGTCATGATTATTTAACGAGGCTGTATCGATGTACACGTGCGCGAACGCCGATGTGCGCCCCCCGCTATATTTACAAAATGCAAAAGGCTATTAAAAATATTTACCCTGTGCATGTAGGAGAGAGATTTTTTCCCGTTGCGGCTCTCGCTGAATTATTCAGGCTTTCATATACGCGGGAGGATATTACACATCGATGCGGAGTGTGTATTGTATTGGCGAAAAGCGGATACAAGTAATTAGTGCGGCGTAGTATAGGTGGTCATTATCGCGGAGACTTGAGAAATCACGTTTGAGCAAATATAACAAGTGGCGAGTAAAAACACGATACAGTCACGCGAATGTAATTGTGTTACGCGTAATTATAGCCTTACCGCTATTAAGCGCCGATCAATATTTGTACTCCGATCGTTCGACGCGAGTAATTTCTATTTCACGTGCGCGGGCGATGTACTTGAAATTCGGACGCAGAGGTATAATTCCATGAAATTATCGGGACGATCGATGCAGCTTTAGGATACGCATAATTGTCAGCGTTACAACAAAATACGACGATGCTTAATCTTCGATTATCGCTTCGTTTTCCCCCTCAATAATTACAGCGAAGTCAAATTATGGAAAATCGGGTGGGTAATCTCAATCTTAACGCACAGTTTCGAGTTCAATAAAGCCTCCCATATATCACGCGAGAATCCCAATCCAAGCTAGAAATTACAAAAATACCGCGTTATAATCGATATATACATGAGTCTCAGTCGTTATTCCGTATATATATACCTAATAATCTCTTACAAAATGTAAGCCACTCGAATACATACATATGCATGTGTGTAATGTGTATGCAGGAAGAGAAAAAAGAAGCCGAGTCCATAAACTCCATCACGCACTTGTCAGATGCCGCGCGCGGGTCACTAAACTGCGCCGCGCCGCGGCCGCTCTGCCGCACACACACGGATTTATCGAAGAGTTGATATATCGTATTTCGGATTACCTCGGCGTGCATTAAAAAAAAAAAATCCAGCGGTCCCCGCGCAGCGCAGCGCTGCGACGTCGTCGGCAGCAGCCCGTATTCGCCCATAAATCCTCGGGGCCCCGAAATTCGGTACGCCTCCTCCACCTCTCCGCACATCGACGCAGCGTGTATATAGATATATAGGTATGTGTATAACACACTGTGCTATACGGGGCTGTCGCCGCGGCCCAATACTCCTAATAACGTCTCTATCTCGTATACATACATACTCCCTCACGCCTTTACGTATATATAAATACGCTCGTGTATGCGTATAAGTGTATACGTACGTGTATAATATACACGCCGTGGTATTTTCTCAATCTCCGAAACTCACCGGGGTGCATCTCTCGCGTTTGCGGAGAGAGAAAGAGACTTTCTTTTTATTGGGCTGCGCAGCGGTACCTTTGTATCATTTAATATTTAAAAACAAGCCATAAATAACGCTCTCTCTCTCGCGTGTGTGCGCGCGAGGGAAGGAAGAATATATATTAAGTGTATATACTATACTACACGTGTATATATACTGTTGCGAGAGAGCCGCGCGCGGCGGATTAAGCGACGCTCAAAAGCAGAAGACGAATGCTGTGTTGAAATCGCGGGGGTATTAGCGCTATTGCCGCCATCCTTCTCTCCTTACTTCTCGCGCATTCTCGATGCGTTCGACGGATTAATTAAGATCGCACGCCAACTGCCCTGGTGAAAATATCTGTATCATTCGAAAGCTTAGTAAAAGCCTTGTTTTGTGAGAAATGGGCACAAAAAATGGGACCGTTTTTCGCCTTGTGATGAAAATGCTTTTTCGAATCTTTCTAAGCCATTTTAAAAAAATGGAAATATGGACGAAAATGTTATTATACCATCCCTGGTAGAAAGTTAACGATATATTAGCTAATTTCGTTATAAATTAGCTAATTTGTAACGAAATTAGCTAATTTATCGTTAAGTTTCTACCAGGGCTATTACGAGGTATTTTCAAGCTTGCGAACATAGATTATACTGAATAAAGTAGCCTATAAAAAATGGCCAGTAAATGGCTATGAAAACGACATTTAACATGGAACCGATCGAAAAATTAAGTAAATCACAAATATCTTAGTAATCGACGTATTTACAGCTTAAAACGCTTGTTTATTCCATACATTGTGTCGAAACTGACTGAAATACGTACCCCCCTGTATTTAGCGTACAATGTAAACAGTAAAATTAGTGCAATAATTTCGAGGTTATGGCTATTCCATGAAATGCTCAAATAATGGGAGAAAAAGCGTTTCATCGCAAGTCAGTAACCAAGCATTTCTCATAGCCATTTTCCAGTTTGCAGGCCATTTTAGATATTCGGATTCCCACCAGGGTTTCTTTCTCTCGTCATCACATCACACGCCCCAAAATTTGACCACATCGACGAAATACACAATCTACATTAACGCCGAGATTAAAACTCACTCGCCCTTGACTCTCTATATTTCTCTCTGTCGACGACGAGCTCGAGACCCCCGTCTATATGTACACACACGCGTCATACGCGTCGTACGCGCACAATGTATATACATCAAGCGCGCGTAAACGCAACCCCCTTTTCACGGGGCTTTGTCGCGTATCCCGCCGGCCGTCGCCCAGAGAAAACCTCGTCGTTTTTCCCAAGAGTCCCCCGCCGCCGCTGCGCAGAACGAGCTGTCGCACTATAATATACACATGTACATATACGTATATACATGCGCGCACAGCCGCGAATATAATATAGAGACATCAATTTGTTGCGTTGCGAAGCCCGCCGCGCCGGAAAGAAAAAGAGGCAGGAGAGCCCCCTCCACCATTACACGGAATTATTTAGTGCAGAAGAGCAAAGCGAGAGAGAGAGAGAGAGATGTATCCCTCTCCGCGTGCGGACCGTAGCCACCGTGAAACCGCCCCGCCTAAACAGTGCGTTAACCCATGATTTACGAGCCGACCCCACCTCCTATCGGGGCTCTCCCGACACCCGCCAACCCCCTTTTTTACACTCTCGTCCACATGTGTGTCTATACGTGTACGTATATAGTATATACAGTATACACTATATACCTATATATGCTATACGTGTACCGCGCCGCATACGTCTTTATTCTCTCGCGCGACGGCGGTCCTCCATCGCGCGCGCAACCCTTTGATGGCTCGTCGTCGCCGCCGCTCGGCAGATCTCGACGCGCAGCGCAGAGCAATCCATTGTTGGTTATATGTGCCGCGTTAGCGAGGGCTTGCGCGCACATTATACATCATGTCCGCGCGCCGCGTGTGCGTACATCTTACGCATTATGTACACAATCTATATATATATACGCGTGTATACATCAGCGAAAGCATATATATACTATACATATATACATATTGTGTGCTGTATGCGCTAAAGTACTGTGTGTGCGTGTGTGTTACATACTCTCCGAGAGAGCCGATTCGAATCGTCTACTATATGCTATATAAGCGACTTTGGCTCAACACACCCGTCAGGGGGGGTTGTACACGCGAGGGGATGAACAACTTTAAATTTCGGCTAATTAACATTCGACCGCGCTGTGTCGCGCGGTGCGCGCACATACCGATGCCCCCCACCCCTCCTCCCCACCACACCCTTTAATTTTTTTTTTAATTAAAAAACCTTTTACGCGACGCGCGAAGTCACCCCTTGCACTGCCCGCGATACCTATATGTACGACCTATTGTTGTTATTCACTCGTTACACGGTGCATCTTCCACGTGTACGTATATTGTATATATGTATATAATTATATATATATTAATGTATACAAGTGGCACATACGTCTTGGCCGAGGCATCGGAAATGGAAACTCCGGAGGAAAAAAAGAGGACGCGGTCGCACAAAAGAACGAGCAGCGAATTATGAGGGGAGGGCGCAGCTCTCCGCGAGAAAATCGAAAAATGATCACGGAGACTCTCGTCTCGGCGCATTCTCGCTATACGTAAATATAGATATATACGCTTGTTGGGGTATACGTATATGCAATATATATTGTATATATATACAGCGCAAGCGAGCAAAGTGGGCTCCAGTTAAAGGGGCCTTATGGGAGCAAATCGGAACGAAGGATCATACATCACTTTGACTTATGAGCCGCATTATCGGCCGCCGCCGCGGCTGCACCGTTTGAGAGAAGAAGCGAATCGCCGCCGCCGCCGCTGCTGCACGGAAGGAGACACGCAACCGATCCGCTGTACATATAGTCGTTTTGTCCGTATCTTTACAGCGCGTCTCTCGTTTTTTTTTTCTTTTTATATATACCTTCTCTTTTCTTCGACGCTTCGCTCTCGCGATATACTTATAATCGCGCACACATGCAATTAAAATATCATCTGGCGAACACACGAGAGGAGAGCAAGTTGTAATTTAGCCGCATATACCTTGTATGCGCGAGCGCGCGTATACAACAATATTCAGTGATAAGCCAAAGTAAATATTGAGCGTGTGTAGGTATAATAAATTAAAACATTTTTTTTCGTTTCGATGAGTACAGAGGGGGATCGTCCGAGCTTCGAATCGTGGGTTTCATTTTTTTCCTTTTTTTTTACTGTACTAATTCAAATGAAACTTATTGTGCAGATTTGAATTTTTTTATAGAACCAAACCCCAAAACACAATCTTCTGTGGATCCTTAATAAAAAAATTTACACTATCAAATTTCAGCGTCGCTTTCACTTCAAGGCGCCATAACTATATAGTTTTTTCCCAAAAAAATTACCATAAAAAGTCTGGGCACAACTCACATAAATTCTGTACTAATTATACGTATCTACAATTGATTACCATCTAAAAAAAACATTCGGATTACGCAAGATGAAACTTAAAAAGTCCTCTCCTTAAAAGGGAAAATCACCCAGCATAAACAAGTATATACCCAAGAAGCGCTTAATACATAAAATCGTTACTTCCCCAGATTTTTCTTATCCGCACAGGTTTGACACTCGAAGCCGAGTATATTTCTGAGCCTCACATTCACTATATGCACACTTGCGCATTCGTATACGCTAAAAGCGTCCGATAACGACGAGCCTTTATAATGACCCTAATCAAAGTGTTAGACAGCCATATAAGAACATAATGTATCCTAGCAGTCCCCCCCCCCCCTCTCTTTCGCAAGGTGCGCGCATCGAGTAACTCTCGCATTAGCCTCACAATTCTTTGTATATATATATAGCATATACCTGTATATACAGTTTATACACAGAGCCGTACTCTACTGCACTCGCACACATCGTGCGCGCGTACAGCGCTCGCAGAGAGCAGAATTACGAGGAAAGATATGCGATCTCCTCTCTCGAGAGAGAGTCTCTCTCTCTCTCTCTCTCAAAAAAAAAGAGGCAGCATCGGCAAGATCGAGGAGTGAAAAGAAAAGCGCAGCGCGCGCGCGAGCGACTTGAAAGGAGCATCGGCATCGCATTGAAGACGACGAACCGACAGCTACTCTCAGTGGCTTGTATTACCATTATGTCGGGGTTCGCTGCATTATACCTGCAATTTAGCGTCTTATCGCGGGGTCCGATCGCGACGCGCCTCTTCGAATTCACGAGATGTATTATGTACACGTGTACGTGTGTATATATAGTTTGTGTACAGCGTATATATAGACGGGGGGGTGAGGATCGGGGGGACCTAGGAAAATATTATCAAAATATAGATATCGGATGTCATGCGCGCGCGCGCGCGCGGAATGAAATTAGGCGGGTATCCGGTTTGATTCGCCGGCGAAGACAACCCTTTCGCTTGTCTCGCGGGGCAGCTCCTCCCTTTTCGCGCAGTTCCGTCGTCGCTTTTGCCCTGGTGTGTGTTGTAGAGAGAGGTGCTGGGGTGTAGAGTGTAGTTGGTGCTCGGTTTGGCGAGCGATGTCGCGAGAGAGATGATTTCTCAGAGGACAGATCGGATGTACGGTGTACGCGCGGCTCTTATTTCGGCGGTTCTTTCTTCTTTGCTCTCGCGCCATTATTTGCTGTCGACATACGAATGACAACCGCATAGTCGAATTATTTTATTTCTATATAGGAATGAGAATCCAACTCTCTAATTTAATCTGGATTTTATTTCTTGAATTAGCGTCGCTTACAGCTACTGATATGGAAACATCCAGCGTCGCCATATTGCGATATAAGGTGAAATCCGTTTTCCCGATAATTCACAGCTTTCACTTTATCCAATCTCACAAGCCTGTAAGATTCGGCTCGACGAACCGCAGCCTCTATACTCCCGAGAAAAAAAAACTTTTCAGCTTCGAGTGTCTTAATTGTTAATATATCGCTTTTATCCTGTAATGGGATGAAACCCGAGGTGAAGAAGCCGTACGCCCGATACACACTGCGAAAATTCAAAGGGAAACACGAAGAAGCCAACGCAGCACAAAGCGCAAATCTACATCTACATTTCCCGCATTATATTCTCTGCAGCCCAAAGTCCGCCTCGTTTCCTTATTCCGAGCTTATCCCGAGCGTCTTGACCGCAATGTAATTCGAGCGTCAAAAGGCTCGCGCACGACGACACACACCAGCCGGATTGATGTAATGCGCTTTTCCTCTGCTCCGCTATTCTCACGGTTTTGTCCGATTCGCAGTGCGCATTGTCGGTCGTATTTTCCTCGTATTGTCACGCTACTAACGCAGATATCCGATTGCATCGTCGGCGAGGATCGGCCGGCGCGATTGCAATCGATTCCAGCGCGACGGGATACACACTGACCAGTGTCCGAGATTTTTCCTCGTCCTATAGTCCTGTATGCACATATACATACGTGTACACTGAGAAAAATGAGAAAAGTGAGTAAAAATTGATGAAATTCGACTAAAAATTACTATAATCTGTAGCAACTGGGTGACAGAAGCGAATTCTGAGAGATTCTACTACAATTTTTCTACATAATGCTGTAGCCATAGTATAGTTTACTACGAAACATAGTGGAAATTATACTCTTTTCGTTGCGCGATCGCGTCAGAGCTGTCAAATTAAGCTGAGTAAAAAAAATGGGTTGGCAGCATTGCTTTCGCGAGGTAAGCAATGAGTCCACGCCGCGGTCCTTGCAATAAGTTCACAAATTTGAATGTAGGTGGCGCGCGGCATATAGGAAAACTCGCAAGCGGTAGGATCAGTCTTCGATTGTTATTGTAAGTTGATTTAAATTAACAACAAACAAAATTGAAAATTCCAGTTTCTCTAGGGGCTGATATAATAATTTCCGTACAGCTTTCTCCGCGTTTTTTTCATTCGGAATTACAATAGATCTGTAAAAAGTATGTCGACTTGAAAAGGCATAAAGAAAGTCCTGCATAATCTGAACTCATTTTTTTCATTGCAGAAAACAAGACTGAAAGTGAAAATTACTACGTTGACACATCAATTTTTAATATTCCGACAGTTGGGTCCTCCAGTTACTATACATTATAGTAATTTTTACCCAGATTCTGTTAATTGTTACTCACACGTTTTTCTGTGTACCTGTTTATTGTGTAAAAACAGGTCTCGAACGCAAAAAATTTAATGCTCCACTTTTATTTCGCCTCGAGATCCTCGAGCGTCACATGCACGCGATGTGCGCGCGCCGACGTTGTTACAAAAGCCCATTGAAAATTCAGCGGGTCTGTTAGTGCTGTGTGCAGTGCAAGTGTTGCGGTAACTTGATTGAACTGCACGCCCCTCACGCGCGCGCTCGCGGACAAGGGCGATATGTATATGTATATTGTATATAGTACGACGAAGGCGCATGAAATTTTCACGAGCTCGCGATATACACCTATAGCCAACAATCATCCAGTCGGATCCGTGATTCCGCATCAATACGATCGTTTGAATCAGAGATATCTTATACTATACACTATACAGTTATACACCCGCTCCCTAACGATACACATCGTCGCTGATCGCACTCCTATACCTATGTACCGTATTATAGTTGAGAAGACTGTACGGGAGGGTCGTTACGCATATTTTCCGATGCAGTCGCGACAATTAAACTCGAAGCTACTGTACTATAATTTATGCAGGGACAAGTTTGCAGCGCATTCGCGTATATAATTGTCCGACGCTTTTATGCCTCTCGGAATCATACGAAGGCACTGCGCTGTTCGTCGGCTATCTCGCGGCTCGCTAGTATTTTCTCGGACGATCGATACATGTATGCTACATAAGCGGACATGCGGTTTCTCCCTCACCCCCCCCCCCCTCCCTTCTGCTTACAGCTCCCGATGGCACCGGCAATCAATCCGGGAAATTTCGTGCCAGAAGGAAATTCGATCCTTATATACGCATTCGTATTTATTGCATATACGGAGTCTATATACGTATTAGCCGGTCGAATTCAGCCGGCCAATAAATGTAGCCGTATACACAGCCCCGCGAGAGCAAAGCCCACGTAATAATCGGAATACATACACACAGGAGCTGCTTCGCTCCACTTTTAACGGGGCTGTCGCTCGTTTACAAACACATTTATATACCGTACACTCCCTTGTCTATATATACCTTGTATATAGTGTACGTCCATTGACGCAAAAGTCGACAGATGCATCGCGACTATGGGACGCCCGCGGCTATACGAGGACGTGTACACGCGCGCACGTACCATCATCGTCTTTTGCGATTATGTTTCGAGCCGCTCAGATAACGAGAGGCTCGGACGATAGGGCACGCGTTTTGGATTTCACGCGCCGGGGGGTGGCTCTGGGTTTTGTACGTGCACTGCCACTCTGCACGGTAGTGCATATAATATATATAGGACACATGCGACACATCCGAAATTCCGAGTGCGCGCGCGCGTGTGTCTATACAGTTGTCGAGTGCGTTCTTTTTTTTTTTTGAAGTTCGCGCGGGGGGTCTGTGTATTTTTACATTGCCGCGAGAGATCGTGAGGACTCGATCGCCGGCACGGTACTGTTTTGAGGGAGTGAGTGTGTGTACATGGGGCGAAGAGTCGTTTTTTCGTTGTTGCGCGCGTGTGTAGTGCCCGAAACTTTTTAACTCGATTACGGAGTGCTCGCTCGTGGCTTTTGCTGGATTTTGGTGATCTGTATAGGATTGTGTGTATTGTTTTCCTTTTCTTTTTTTAATTTTTGTACTTTTTGAGATTGTTATATACGTTTGTTGTTTTCTTATTCATTTTGGGTTTGATTAGTCTTTAATTGTTTCAGGACGTTTTATTCCATACTGCACTAGTCAACATGTCATCTTCTTTTATTTATGGAATATTCGTGAAATATGCTGATCTTAGAGGCTTCCATAAATCAACTTAAACCAAATAATGATTACAAATTCCATTAATATTATTCTATTTATCTTGATTATTTATAAAAAGTTTCGTGCCTCCGCTGATCTGACTCATATTTTGAGGTTAAATGTATGATTTTGGTGTTTATTGAGGTTTAATTATATGTCCGAGCTAACGAACAATATTTTTGAAAAATAAATAATGTTCTTTGTATGAATTCATTTTCATTCACAATAAATTTGCACAAAATCTCAATTTTTAATTCTTTATAATATATAAATTAGTATAATCTGCGCAAAATAAAAACATTCATATCTCCGTTTCTATGCTCTAAAGCCTTCTGAAAAATTGAGTGTTTTTGAGATTTATACTTAGCTGTATACAAAATTTCAATCATATCTCAATTTTAGTTCTAATACGGGTAGAACCTCGATTGACGATGCTAAGAATATAAAACGAGACTTTTTTGCATGTAATTTATTGTAAACCGCAAAATACAAAGCAAATAAAACAAAATATTTCCAATAGGCCAAAAAACTTATTACACTAACGAAAGAATGCGTAGGACTTGCGAAACTGTATCCCGACTATTTCCTATTACGTTTACAATTTTTTACACCAGGAAAAAAGTATAATAATAAAGCTCTCGCTATGAATGCACACACCGTCCTACACAAGTATACCTATACACTACACAAGCTTTCGAAATCGTCTGAATTATTCGAGTAAATTAAACAACGCTAAGTCTCTCGAAGCATTTAAAAAGAGGCATAACTACACGATAAGCACGTTCTCGCGACGAAACGTAAAGCTCCTGTTTTTTCAAACGTCTAATTCCGTGCTCTCTATTATACCCACATTCCCGTAATACAACGCGTCACGCGTGTCCCAAACGACTCTTCCCTGGCGCGCGCGCGCATCACGGCCGGAATAAAAATAATTGTGGTTTATCGCCGAAGCCGCAGCCGCGGATCAGTTTGTTATTTCGGTGCGCGCAGGCGGATTCGGAAAAGCCGGAAAAGCCAAGTTTTACTGTAATCTCCGCTGCGCGCTACCCCTCTACACTCCGCACACACACATACGAGAAACATGACGGACGGCGTCAGGTGGCGCGTTTGTATATATACCGTATCTACCGTATACATACCCGCGTATATAGGTATACGCGTACGTGTGGGGCTCGTCGGGGCACGTTTTATTATAATACGCGCGGAGCGCAACAGGGCATCGATCAGCGCATCCTGTGCTCTAGACTCCCGAAGCCCCCGACGCGGAAAACAAATCGTAAAGCACATCGCTGTTTGTTGTAGCTCGTAAAGCTTCCGCTTCCGACGAGAATACGTATACCGACACGAGCCAGCGAGAAAGAACAATCTTAACGCGCTGCTTTACGAGCTTTTTGCGAGAAGCCAGTCGCGGAGACAGAGAAAAAAGGCGAAAAGGGGATCGAAGACGCTGCGCTTCGTGCCATTGTCGCGATACGTATACCGCGCGACAATCGGTGCTTTACGAGCGGCCGCGAATTACTTCCGGATGCCCGGACGCATTCGCCCGACTATGCTCGCGTGTACGTAGGCAACATAGGTGTAGCGCGGAGAGGAGAGAAAAAGAAACGGGGCCGAGAGATTTATACGTTCGACACGTATACGCAGTACAAGCGCTCTCGATATTACATGTGTTACACGGCGTCGAGTGCCGTATATGTTAATAGGCGCGTAAAGGGAGTGTCTGGATAGTTATTTTAGGCCAATGTCTCCATTGTGCGAGCGAAAGGGATGGTGACGCTGTGTGCCGGCGTTTAACGTAACGACCGAGTTGTACCTTTGTGCTCTTGATATACTTTACGGCGACGCGCGCCTGAGCGTCTTGGGAAAGTGCGAAAGAAGACTTTGTGACAGTTGAAGAGGGGCAACGCGTAGTTTCGAGGCGTAAGAAAAAAAGAGCGTAATTTACGATGAGTCGGAGAGTCGCGAGTCGACGGTTTTCGAAAATTTTGCTTGAACGTTAATTATCGAGAATTGCGATCGCCGTTTCTCTCGTTTAAAAGCCGCTGCCGCGACGTCGAGTCTTACGTACATATCTATAGACCGTTAATTATTCCGAAACAAGAATTAAATAAATCACTGTTTGTTTTCCTCTATTGCATCACCATATACACATTACACGCTATACATAATACACACGTAAACCTATATATACATAACGGCGCGTTTAAAAATAAAATTCACGCAATCACCGCAGATCGAATCAAGGCCCACACGAGTACCCATAAATCTTGACATATTATATCCGTAGCTCGCGACATTAGTTTGGCTCTCAATCTTGCGCGCGCGCGGCCCGACTTACATTCAATTTTTCCAACTTAGTCATTGACTCGATTGCTCGCCGACGTCTAATTGAGCCTCGCGTGTGCTGCGCGCCGCTGTTTGACCTTAATCTATGCAGCGTCACGACAGAGAGAGAGCCTAGAATCGCATACATAAGGGAATTAAAACAATCAGCGTGATTATTAAGAGCAGCCGCGCGCAACTCGTCAGCCTGACGTCTCTGTGTGTGTGTAAAACTGCTGTTCCCTCGATTCCCTCCTCGACAGGTTGAAACTCACCGCTCTTCGGACGATAATCGAGAGAGTTCTTTTTTTTCACGTTATTTCGAGGCTCCGTCAGCAGAAAGAAAAAAAAAACGGAAACTCGAGCGTGTTGGCTAACAAACCGCGCTTTTCTCGGCTGACACGTGACGCGCGTATCCGGGCCGTAATGATACGCGAGAACTCTTTCTCTCGAGTGCTTCCTGACTTTCGTAACCTTCTTTGTATACGTGTGTGCGAGGGAGAGAGAGAGAGCCGGGAGAGATCGATGAACAAAGCGCTTTTAATTCGATTAAATCGTCGAGAAATTTTAGACGGCTTGCAGGTAGGCCGATTTCTACTACGCGTATATATATGGAGTGTCCGCGTGTGCTTTATAGGGAGACCTGCAGCTTTATCGGAGGGGGTGAAAAGAGCGCGCAGCGCGTTAACGAGGTATAAAAGGACATCCGTTTTCGTCAGGTGTTGGATGGATTGTATTCATTCGGTCTGATGGATATTATCCCTTTCAAATTCTTTATGGTTAATGTGCAACGCGATATCGACTCAGTTTCAATTATGCGTATTGTACGCTCGTCTGATTATCTATATACGTTTCTATGTGTGCACCTACTTGTACAATTAAGGGGAGTTCATTATGCTGTTGAAATCCATTTAATATATTTTTTTGAAAAATCCGAATTTTTCATTAAGCAACGCAAGCGACTCCATTGACTTGAAAGACACGAAGATGTAGTTGGTTAAGAGGTGAACCACCGTGTGTCTATATATAATATATATCCCTCCCGAAAGAACGACGTCGACTACACAAATAGAAATCAAAGATTCGCCGCGATAAAGTACACTTATATACCCGCGGCGCACTACACATACCATTTACATTGAAAGCATTGTCAAGAGTCATCTATTATAAACCGTTCGTTTCACACAAGACACATTCTTACTCTCTCGACCTCAGCGCGTCAAAAGCACACAATGTTATTGAAATGGACAATCGGAGCACGCAATACCGCTACTCAGCAGCAGCAGCAGCAGCAGCAGCAGTAGTACATCGACACACAGATACCAACTGGTACAATCTATACACACTTACACGCACACAACGAGCCAATAGTCAAATTCCATCGAAATCGATACAGAATCGATAGTACAAAAATCGAACTTCGATCATCGCTCGATCATCTCTCTCTCCTGCTCGGGGATAGACACCCCGCAGCGCCGGATCGATCGTTGACAAGAGCAAACTGCAGCTCTCGCACGCAGCGATCGAGGAACAGAATGGAAAAAAGAAATCAATAAATAAAAATCGAACTCGCTCGTTACATTCCGGGCCAAAATCTTGTCGCTCCACCTTCGAGAGAGATAGAGAGAGAGAGAGAGAGAGGAATGTATGTGCTGTACACGTGACCGCAATTCTCCTAGAAAAATGCACTTTTCGACAATTTTTTTTTTAAGATAGTCAAAATGGGAAACATGGAATATGAGAATTTAACATCGGGAGGTGTATGGAGAAAAAAAGAAAATCGGCTATTCGGATTTTTATTTATTTTTTTTTTTAACGGACATAACTTTTGATAAGAGCATCGAATATGGGCATTTTTTTTTAAATTAAAGCTCTTTCGTTGTACTTCATTGTAGTGCAATTTGAAATTTTATTCCAGTATTTTAACGCATTAATTTTTCGTAAAAAAATCGTAAAATGGCTCAGAAATATGGTTACTAGTAACTTTTCCCCTGTTCCTCTGCACTTTTAATTATCTTTCGGCTTACAGAAGAAAGTTTCATTAGTCCGCAACCTCTAGCCGTAAAAAAAAAATGTTTGATTTCTGGACCCCCGAAAAGTGCATTTTTCTAGGAGAATTAGTCGTATATATACATGTGCGCGAAGCAGCAGGAAAGACGCGCGTGTACGCGTTTTTGATACCCGATGTTTCTCAGGATACCTAAGAGGCTTAGGCATTAACCGGGGTAACTCTCTCTTTCTCTTTCTCTCGCGGAAAACAGAATGTCGGCGGCCACAGCTCTCGTCGTCCAAGTCCCCCCCTCCCCCTCCCCTAAAACTTAAGACGCTTAAAAGTTAACCCCGCGTGTCCGTCTTGCGGTGCGTCCTAAAGTAGATTAGCCGCATATAGTGTAACGCCGGCCCTCATCCTGTTACATCCTGTCCCGCGCGCGCGAATTTTAAAAATATTGCCCGGGATTGCGTTTAAGTATCCCCCCGCGCGCGTATACGTCGAATTTCAAAAAATAAATGCACTTTTCTTTGGTCTAGAATTCGCAACAAAAATTGTTTAAGCCAGAGCTTTCGGACCAATGGGACTTTCTTCTGTAAGCCAAGAGATGATGAAAAATGCCGAGGAACATGCGAAACTATGGAATATGAAAATTTAACATGGGGAGGCATATGGAGGAAAAAGAAAAAATTGGCTGATCGGATTTTTATTATTTTTTTTTAAATGGGCATAACTTTTGATCAGAGCATCGAAACTTGGGATACTTTTTTTTAAATTAAAGCTCTTTTGTAATACTTTATCATAGTGTCATTCGAAATTTTATTGGTGCCTCGGAAACATTCGTCGTTGTTGTTATTCCAGTGTTCTGACGCATTAATTTTCCCATATTCCACTGCACTTTTGACTATCTTTCGACTCACAGAAGAAAGTCCGATCGGTCCGAAACCTCTAGCTTTAAAAAATTTTTTCCGACTTCTAGACCAAAGAAAAGTGCATTTTTTTCATTGAAATTCGACGTATAAGTATACAGCGTTCGCTCCGCTGTCGTCGAAATTTTCGAAAATTTTTCAGAGCCGACCTCTCGCGCGTTTCTACGTTACAATTATACACAAGCATATACCCATTAGCGGGTATAACGTAACGGTACACGGCTGTCTAGCGCAAAACTCGTTCGACACCTCGTCCACACACACGCTCATGTAGACAGGCGGTTCCTCGACCTTTGCTCGTTGCGAAATCAAGAGTGTGATCCCAGCCGATCGGAATAAAGAGATTATTAATTCTCGACGAGCGAGAGAGAGATGGAGAACCGCGGCGCGCGCGCGCAGAGAGAGAAGCTTGACAGTCGGACTCCTCTTGGCGTATCGGCCCCCGACGATCTCTCCGGAGTCGGCTCTGAAAAATGCGAGAGAAAGAGAGAGAGAAGGTATTTATCGATTCGAAGCTAATCTCCAGCTCTCGGCGCTTTTTATATTACGACATATATATATACAGGCCGCAGACGAGTGTACTGTACAATTTATCGAATACAACGTATAATACTTATAGATACGGCTCGAGAGACTGTCACTAGGCGCAAGAGAGAGAGAGAGAGAGAAAGACACGCACGTCTCACCGGTATTTACCTTAACGAATCGCTTTGGGAATCGAGAGTCTATATATAACGATCTGTGTCGTTATACACACACACGCACACACTCAACTTTCTATATACACTCAAGAGGGCCAATTTGAGGCATTGTGCGCGCGTCTCTGAGAATACGGTGTGTTTCTCTCTTTCTCTCTCTGTCTCTGTGGCGCGAGAGGAACGCGATGATTAGAGGGCCGCGGCGAGCCGCGATGTGCAGTGGGGCCTCTTCATTACCGGTCGCCGCCGATAATTGTTTTGATCTGTAACGCAGCGTGACTGGGCCGCGCGTGTAATCCGTCGGCCGAGAGAGAAGAGAGAGAAGAGGAACGCACCGTCTCTCGTTCGCCTCGCTCGACGTGTCGATCGCGTATCGGTCGTGCAAGTCATCGCCGCCGCCGCCGCCGCGATATGCCCGCGCGATGTGTATACGTCCGTGTAATTGTGTATGTGCCATTACGGGATGAGCCTGATTGGGACGACTCGATGCTCTCGCGAGGACTAATGGATCGTTATGTGCGGCTGAAAAATTGTGACGCGAGAGCAGGTTTGAGAAAGCACTCGATGTATTGTGTATATGCATGGGCTGTTGGATTGGGCTTCGACGATTAATTTGTGGAATTTTATTGGTTTGGGAGTGTTATTGCGACTAATTAAGGGAAGAACGTAAAATATTTTGTAATCGGGTGGCGAATAAGCGAAATTGTCAATTGAAAACGTCAATGGTCGTTTTATTATTACTATAGAGTTGGAAGAGCCTAATTTTGGTTTTGTAGTTTAGTTGCCGTTGAACATTACTATTGTTTGAATGATAAATTGTTTATATAAACGTAATTTTTATACACAATATATTTTATTATTCGACAATTTTAGTAGTTTTTAAATTTAGAGCTATTTAAAACGGATATCTCAGTTCTTGACGCATGCGCACAATATGAGCCATCTTCACAGCGGCTTCACAACATCCGGTCATGACTTTTCTTCTACAGGACAGGATTGACTACGATCAAAACAACAAACTTATCGTAATAAATATTTTACGCGCTCTAACACATCGTCACAATAATTAACTATTTCCTTTAAATTTTATAGGCATAAATATTTGGTAAAAGTGTCTCCATTTAATTAACACGTTCACGAACTAAGTCGATCATTTTTTGGCACGACCGCAGCGCGGGAATGTCTTATAGTTGATCATCGTAAAAATTGTAACCTGCGATATCTCAGCGAATTTTCGACCAATCGGGCTGAAAAAATTATTAGAGTGCAGCTCTTATATATACAAAAAAAAATGTTTTTTTTTTACTTTCACGATTACCGGCCAATTGTTCAAATGGGAGCTCTTTATGCTTAATTTTACATGTATTTTTAACTAAAGTGTGTTGTAATAAGCTATTATCTCAATCAGATAAGTCCCAATCGATCCAAATGTTCTTTTGTAAGTTCTACTTATGTTAAGAAAGTTACAGTATAAAATTGGGCAACATTCCATCCTATACAAAAAATATGCGAGTATTTCTTAGATTTTCAAAACACGGTTGCTTAACCACAACTCAAATTCTAAGCATTTTACACAAAAAAGTTAAGTGGAAATGTAAATTTCAAAAAAATAGAACCTCTTCCTCTTGACAAGAACAATGAAAATGCTTAGAATTGAAGTTAACAAGCTGAAATCAAATTTTCACATTAAAATAATTCGTTTTTCATAAAACTTTTCAGGTATACGTTTTACATAAAAATATGGAAGATAAAAGTTGTAGATATTTTAGAAATATGCTTAGAATAATTCAAGGCATTTTAAAACTCAAAAACTGACTTTTTTAAAGAAAAATGTCAGTTGGCCATGATTATTTCTGCGAAATTAACTCCAATCGATCCAAATTTTTTTTATAAGTTCTTCCTATGTTAATATCGTAACAGAATAAATTTGGGCTCGATCCCATATATACAAAAAATATGCGGACATTTTTTAGATTTTCGAAAAACGGATTTTTGGCGGATCGTTAGTCGATCGTGCCTTGAATGCAAAACTTTCGATACACATACACCGCGTTTAAGGTTGACAAAAAATGTGAAAATTGAAAAAAATACCCTCTACAAAGCGCATCCGATCGGCGAATCAAACGACCAATAAATTCACAATAGAACGACCCCACACCTATACCCAAAATCCGTCAGGAAGAAAAAAAAAGAGCCACACAACCTCCCGCGACTGCGCACATCAGTCGGGCATTAACAATCCCAGGGAAAAACAAGCGAGAACAGCCCAAACAAACGCGGCAGTGCAGAATCGACGATTGCACCCCAGGGGCCGCGCATCTCGATCTGCACACTACACGAATCGAAATGATCCATCAAAAAGCCGAGATAGAAACGAAGACTTTCCCCTGTCTTTCCGGAGACCGCATAGCAAATACACGTATATACATAGTAAGCAAAGTCGGCGTCAGTAGCACGCGAGCGCCTATATATATATATCCTCCCGAGAGGAAAGGCCGCATCGCCGTGGGCGAGAGCTCTGCGCATACGGGTTATAATGTATAGTCACACCTCCGTTTTCGCGGCCATTGAGATGTGTTGCGGCGGCGGCAGCACCCGCCTACGGTGCCGCTGCCAAAACACCGTTCGCACTCGCGTCAAGGTAAACAATGCCCGGGGATGATGGATCGCGCACGTCTCGATCGGCTGCTGCCGATATACACGCGTGTGTATATAGAGATATTTGCACGTTGACGCGGAGGTGACTGTATCACGCCTTTGCCGAGACTTAGGCTCTGGAGAGAGGATTTTCACTTTCGCCAGCCCCGTTGAGGCTACGCCTTCGAATATAATAACCTTTATATGACGGCCGTGTGGGATTCACTGGAGATCCCGTGTTCGACAAAACGGTGGTTTGTTTGTTCGTTCGAATTTCGAAAAATTTTGAGAGATAGAAAACGTTCAAGGTTTTTGAGCGGCTGCGTACGATTCAGTTGAGAAACAAACCTGTGAAACTTAAATCTCAAATTCCAATCATATTTTTTCGTTTTTTGTGAATTTCACTTTTAATATACTTGTTTAATGTCGAATCTTCGCTCATCCGAATGGAAGAGATTTGTACTTTAATTTCAAAAATTATAGAAGATATTTTTTTTTTATTAAGGTTTTCTTCGACACGGGATCAATGCTGGCAATAACTCAACATTTTTTCGAGTACCTATATCCTTCAAAAATAATTTTGCTTCATAGATTGATGTCATTCCCTTAAAACACACGGATTGTATCCACGAAAAACATTTTCCTTCGTCAATATTGTCGAAAATCAGTCAAAACCGCAGCTCGATCAGTAGTCCGGGAGTCCTGGAATTGGGACTGGAAGTTCGTGCCACTCGCAATTTTATTGTTGGATCTGGTAGGTATTAGTGTACTGATGATAACCTTAAATTCTCTACTCGCAGCTGCCTCGGAACATTGTCATTATTGCAAAATAAAGTTCAAAAATGCGTTTTTTTTAGTTTTTCATTTGTAGTTTTTTTATTATTAACTTTACGTCAAAAAGTTGAGTATAAAAATTGTTCACAATTGAATTTCCTACAAGGTACACGTATTCCCGAGTGCGAAATTAACTTTTTTCATCGCTAAATTGTTTAAATAAAAAAAAAAGTTTTTTTCTTCATGTTGCCGTAGCTTATGCAAAAATAATTATTTTTGATCAAACTTTCACTCAAAAGGTCTTGACAGCTCATACTATATAAAAATACATGCCCGATCTCGCTAAGTTAAAATGGCGGCTTATTGCAAAATAGTTATTCTATTATTTCAAATGCATCTCTATTTGTCGCATATAACAATAAATCGATGCGACCACCTGGAATCGCTAGCTTATGGCATACTTAACAAACGCTAAAAAGAACTTTTCTTCGAATTAACATTTAACAACATTTTTAGCAATAAATGTCGATTTCTGGGTTTGTATCTCGGCCAATTTTAAAGTTCGAGAAACGCGGTAAAATCCATCGTAAAGTGTGTAAAAAACGATGAATTTTCGTATAAAAAACATTAAGATCGGACAAATAGGAGCCGAGATATTTTTTAGATGAAATTTATCACAGTGCTTGTTGAAGAAATAGTCTAGAAGATCATGTCTGTCCGAACAGCTATAGACAACAGACCAGCTACAGACCAATAATCGAACGAGCGGAAACTGCGCACGTCCGTCGATAATCAAAACGACTCTGTATACAGCCGCGCACTGCTGCAGCTCCGATCTCGAATCGCCAGAGCCCAGAAGCGCGCACTCTACGGGCGTACACGGCATTGTGGGCAATATAGAGAAAAAAGGTGGAGAAACAAACGCAGTCCCCCCGGGGATGGCAAGACTGCCCGAGGGCTATGCGCGTACGGGGTACATCGGGCGTGTATTGACTGAAGGGGCCCAAAAGGGCGCGACGCGCGAGTCAAGTCTCCAGTGGGCGCTACGGAGATATTATTGTCCCGCGGTAGACAAAACGGCCTTACGCACACCCCGACGACGCGGCGCGATTGTCACCGAGAATCGCAGTCCTCGGCATGATCGAAGGTGATGTATTGATCGAGAGGACGCGCGTTTCGTCTCCTTATAAAACGTCCGAGATTGGCTCGAAAGAGATGTCTCGGACTTTTCTTTTCGTGTACGCGTATACGTGTTCGGTGAGATGCCGATGTGCGGAGGCACGAGTCTTTGGGAAGAAAAGTTTTGTGTTGTTGCAGAAACGGGACGATCCCCAGAGTCGCATCCATCGCTCTGTACAGGCATTATCTAATTAGACTTTTCGAGGTATTTTGAGAGAGAGAGAGAGAGATCCCGCATTGGTTGGTTTTCGTTAACGGGGAAGGAACAGTAAATATATAGAAAAAATCAAATGGTTACAATGTTGTCCAAATTTATTTCTGAACAAGGTTGAAAATATATTGATTAAAAATTTAGCTCCATAATTGTGTACAGTAGATGAAAATATAACTTAGATTTTGCCCTTCATTGTATGCATATACATCTATCGATTTGCGAATTTTCGCATTCATATATGAATTAAATATATTTAAACACTTGACTGTCATGAAAAAAATTTTGAATAATGTCTAAACATTACGTTATTATTCTTTCAGATACCAGCGGTAATGGAGCAGTATAATAGTTGGAACAACTGCGTTATAATAATCCAAGGGATTAAAACTTGCCGCATATCTGCGTGAAGAATGAAAGCCGCTCGTAAATACTTGCCGATCAAAATGACATTATGATGTAGCGCTTATAAGATATAAATATACGAATTTTAAGAAATAAAGGATTTTGCAGAATTATATTTAAATATAAAGTGAAAGCATGGCCATCTAATAATTTTTGTTTAGTTAATAGAAAAAGTCGAAGGCCAGATTGTAGACTATTCACAGAAAAAATTCAAAGCGACATTTACTTTCTATACTATCCCTCGTACAAACTTAACGATAAATTAGCTAATTTATCGTTAAGTTTGTACCAGGGACAATATAGCCGATACAGTCGCTACAAAATTTTCAAATACAAGGAATAACTTCGCAATTATAAAATTTTAATATTATCATTAAACGCCTCTCGAAACGCATACGTTTGAAGGTATTTGAGGCTCTCTGGCGTGTCGAAGATTACAAGCTCCCGTCCCTCTCGGCAAGTTTATCTCCGCCTATGCAGAGCGAGCCGCGGCGGTGCAATAATCTCGGGCATCGATAAAGATTACACGGCCGGACGTTCCCGATAAAACAGGATTTGAGTCGAGCTCGACTTTGTAATTGCGCGCGACGACCACTGCAAAATGGCGAGAGTCGAGCTATAGATAGTTTCTCATCCCGACGAGGGAGACGCAGCTAGAACAGCGTCGAAGTGTACTTATATATATACGCGTGGTTTAATCGTTCATTGCTATATTATAGTTTCACTCGGCCGCGCGCGTGAGAGTCTTCGCCGACGATTCTCGTGAGAAATTGCGCGGAACAAATCGAGTCTACGGTATAAAGGGTGTATACGTACGCGATACGCACGTATACGTATATACGAGAGAGTAGCTAATGGCTTAATTTCGAATTATTCCTGGCGCGGAGCGAGTGGAACGAGACATAACTTTATCCACGTGCGAATCGGTTTATTATTCCGATATTTTTTTTTTGCAACTCTATTATGGTACAAGAAACCGCTAAATATTGAAAGGGAATATCGTGACGACTTAAAATTGGCGTTGGCGAAAACGTTATCGTGAACAATTCTCTCGTGACAAAATAAACATCACATGCACGCTCGATACGCTTGATGTATATAGATGAACATATCCACCGAAATCGGAAACAACTTGGTCGGAAAAATTGCAAAAATGTTTCACTAGACCTGTTTCTTCTCGTTCCTTAGGTCGTTCAGAAAGAGAAAAAATTTGTGTACATGGCTAATCGTAGGGTAAACAGTTTTCCGGAGCAAAAACGACTCGAAAAAACAAACAATGATTAACAAAAAACGACAAAAAACGAAATCATAGATTTTTTCTTCAGAAATATGGACTTATAAAAATTTCATTAGAACAAAAATGTCTTAAGATTCATCAAAGAATACTCTGAAATTTTTTCAGATTGATCCGATACGATTTTTGATTTTTCGAAAATCCAAAAAAAATTGAAATTTCGAAAAACGTCCTTTAAAAATCTGAAAAAATTTCAGAGCATTCTTCGATTAATTTGAAGTCATTTTTATTCTAATGAAATTTTTACAAAAGTCTCTAGTTTTTGCGAAAAAAATCTGTGAATTCCCTTTTTGTTAATTATTTCTCATTTTTCCAGTCGTTTTTTGCTCCGGAAAAAAGTATACCCTACGATTCGTCGTTCACGCGAGTTTTTTCTTTTCCAGTATGGTATAAGGAACCAGAAAACATAGGTTTAGTAGGTGTGCCTTCAATAAAAAAATATTGCAATTTTCTGAGGTGAGTTGTTTCCACTATTTCGTGGATTAGCACATGTATAAAATGCGTAGGGGGGAGGTGGCACGCTGCGAGCTGCCGCGAAAAAAAGGAGCAATTCCCTCTTTTTCTTCTCTTGCACACCTTCAGCCCTCCTACTGACTGTAAATTAAACTCGCGGTTCTCTACGTGTATGTATATATAATATACATGTATTCCACAAGATACGCTTATAACGATATGTTCACGCTTAACGCGAGATTTATGGCGCGTTCTTCTACCGCGCTTCGCAACTTGTACACACATTATACCACACCGGACGCGTAATTCGTGATCGGAAGTCGTACCGATGAAAAAGAATCATGATGATGATGATGATGATAATAATAACTCGACCCCATCTACGTATTTTCCACATCGATATTATATATCCTATGAGAACATTTTTGAGTCTGCGGCGAGGTCTGCGGTGCAGTCGTCTCGCTACAATAAAAGACATTTATCGTGGGTTGGAGCATGCAAACACGTGTGTATATATATATAGGGTTGCAACCCGGAGTGTATATACATCAATTGATTATCCCATTCATTTCTCACAGGTTCCAGCCGTATACATGTACATGTTTATTACGTATATACAGACGCGAATCGTTCGCGGCTTCGTCACGCTTTCGCTCGTGAGGTATATCAACATCGATCAGGTTGGCTTCTGCGCTTTGTTGCGCAGCGGCTATATATCTATGCACATTGAGTTAACCCATTGTCATTTTAATGTTTTTATCGACGTCCGATGTCGTACTACACTAGTGCAGTTGTTACGTTAACCGCGAGACTCGAGCGATATGTGTATTGTAGAGACGCGACGACTATTGTATAGGGGACTAATCGAGTGTATAAAAGATATGTAATTTTGAACTACATATATGTGTGTAAATGTATGTGAAACATGTTTTGCGGGATGCGGATATAAATCTGAGCTGCGGTCATAAATTGTTGCGCTGAGAAGGTAATTCTGTCAGTCGATACATATAATGGATTCGCGTACTTTGGATTTTATCGCACACTTTGCAGGCCGATCGAACCTACAAATTAAGTTTTATGGATGTCTCGCAGAGGACTTAGTTCAGCTGTGCAACAATTATATTTGTACACAGCACAATTAAGTTTACATTTTTTCAAATGTAAATAACATTTTTTCAACTAATGTAATACAAATTTAATTTTAGTTACTGAATTGAAACATTTCAATATTTAATGTAAATTGTATATAAGCTGTCAACAAAACGGCTTATTTCAAATTGTCATTGAGAGTTGCCGAAGACTTCATGAAAATCTAAAATTCCAATTTTACGAAATGGTAACCAAAGACACTTTCCCATAAAAATCTTCACACCCCACAAATAATCAATGAGCCAATTCATTATACACCGCAGGTATGTGCATAAAAAATCATAAAGTGTGATCGCCCATAAAAAATATCCTGCACTCGTCCTCCACTCGGCTCTCACGCTATCGGGGAGGCCCCCATTACCGAGCAATATCCCAAATCCGTTCGTCAATGGCCCCGAAATTGGGGTTAAAAGCAGTTCGAATGATCGGGAAAAAAAATTCTTCTAATTTGGCCAGAAAAGCAGCGAAAAGGTGCGCGCAGCTGCGACGGGCTGTACATCGCATCGCACGCAGGTAAGGTTGCGCGATGGGGTGGCGTGCGCGAAATGTAGAAAAAAAAAATAGGAAAAAAAAGAGTTCGACAATATATACCCATAGGGATCCGGGTACTTTTCAACTGGTTACACTCGCTTGATTACGCGTAATGATCGATTTGATTTAGATGGAAACGAGTATCGCGTTACTCGCCCGGCTCGACCTGTAAATGGAGCAATGAAGGCCGATTTAGGCGCGAGCGGAGGTCGTGCGCTCGAACTTAAATTTATAGCGTCTACTGCCGCACGCTTTACCTTTTTCCGCTGCTGCTGCAGCGGGGAGGTTCGTTCTTTTTTTTCAGTTCATTAAAAAGCTCGATTTCCAGAGCTACCTACACAGCTATACCGGTGCTCTGCTTCTTCGGCGAAAGAAAAAAACCGTTGGTTCGACGCAGAACTACATATTCTTAGGATGAAAATTAGATTCTGCGCGAAAGACGATTGGTAACTCGAACTTTTTACTTTATGTAATGTATTTCGAATTATCGATGTAGACTGTAGAGGGAATACTTTATTCGCCGTAACTTTTGACGACTGCTTGTATATACATGTGTGTGAAATTTTCGAATACCGTAGGTAATGAGATAATAGTTGTGATGATTTTTGTAGAAACAAAATTATTATGAGCTGAGGTGATATTAAAAATGTTCCCAATAAACTACTGACAGAATGCCTTATTGTATCGTCTGTCAGTAGATTATTTGGGAAAATATCGCCAGAAACCCCGTCACCTGACGAAGTTTGCTGGGAACGCTATGCCAAACTTATCGTCAACGATGTATGAAAGGTTAAAATATTATGAATATAACGATGATTTAACAGTTTTTTTTATTGAAATACAAAAAATAATTTAAATTAAACCAATTTATAATTAATTATTTTGAAGAAACATTATATTTTTTCTAAAAGTAATTAAAGCATAGGATATTATCGGTAACTTATCGGGAACAATTTTACCAGGAATACGACCTACACGATATTATCTCGACAGTTCATCGCTACATTGTATCGCGACAAAATATGCCGAGTTGCTAGTTTTCAATTCTATAACTTACAGGCTATTTTCTACTAGGGAATTTATAATAAAACATAGAGTGCCCAAGGCTGTCCGATTTCACATAGCATATAATAAGCATTCATTTCCTTCCAAGCATAAATGTCGCACATAAGAAAACCAAAACGTATCCCTCAACCCTGACTTCCATAATTCTAATTTTATAAAAATGTCACCGCAATAGACTCTCCGACTTTAATATCAAAATTTATCCTCCGCTATTTCCCAGTAACTCGATCCCACTGTGTCACGCGTAGCCGTGACGTTTCGAATTTTTTGCTCGTTTTTGCAGCCGAAAAAAAGTACACATACATACAACACACCTCCGGGAACAGGTTTGCACGCTTGCGCTTGCTCAAAGAATTTTATTAGATTTCCAGTAAGATTCGCACATTTCATGTATAAAGTGCCCTACATATACATATTGTAATACCCGCGTACATATATACATATACACAGTGATACAGCGAATGCCGGTGCGGAAGGAGCGACGGCGCGACCGATGATGTTGATGACAAACGCTTGGGTAATCCGATACGCGGCCATATGCCGGCGAAACGACCCTCGAAACGTTACTGCCCTCAGCAATATAAGTGTACGCCAGTATAACTGCGTGCGGCAAGGCAACTTTGCTTCGCGTATTATGTCATGCTTATATATACGCGTATACGCGTGTGTTCTTGCTCACCGACTTGAGACCATACAGCGAGTGTATTACACGCAATATGGACTCGTGCGAGAGCCATTGGATTATATCTATGTATACCTTGTAACATTTACAGTGTCTGGAGAGGGTTGCGTTTACGCAATATTTGCTTACATGTGTGCAGCGACGACTCATTGAATTAGGATTATTCCTGGTGGAAATCGATGCAAATGAACGAGATCAAACGTGTAAGTTACAAGTAAATAAAGAGAAACATTGATTTCTTAAAAAGGTTGCGAAGCCTAAAAATGAAGTTATGTGAGAAAGAAGTATTGTATTTTAATACCGTTGACATTTCAAAAATTTTCGATCTTGCACGAATATCTAAGTTTGTATTTAATAATTGCTTTACGAATTTTTATCCTTGTAATTACACAAATTTAAAAATGAAATTTTCGTAACATTATTGTCCTGCCAACTTTTTTATTAACCTCGGTAGATATGTAGCGGATTCATATAAAAAAGGATTGCATCGTAATAAGCCGATATATAATAAAGTAAACAATGAGGTTCCATATACTTTTATCCTTAAAAATTAATGAGCACATAATTTATTACATAGAGTAATGTTTTAAAAAAAATTAATTAGATTCACAAAGAAACTTTCTCAATGTCAAACAGACATAACAGCGTTATATGATAAAAAAAATACGGCGATTGTCAAAAGTGTCCTGAAATATCGTAACGTTCGTCTCTCGCTCGATATACAAAATGTCCAGATGTAAAACTTCGTTGAAATCTCGGCAGGAACAACACAATGTGTCTAGCTGTATGTGCATAGCAATTTCATACGGCGTATCGATTCTGGAAATGGAAAACCAGACCGCTACTTAAAGGGTTTCGGAGCAGATGCGAACGAATTCCCGAAAGAGCACGTGGACAAATAATCTGCAACTGATCATCTGCTCGGCCCGTGCGCCTCGTGTAAGATATACAAAAACAAAAACTCCTCGACTCTCGCGCGCACTTTTCGCCCATTTGGTTAGGCGCACTTGTTGATACAAATAAACACGACTCCTCCGGTGAACAAATTAAATTTCGAATACAAATGTAAATCTTTCAACATTCGGAGCCATAACTGATTCATCTCCTGGATATGGTGTGATATCAACCTCCATAAACAGTGGAGGACGCGAAATACATTTTTATAAGAACAAAGTATAATCCAAGGTGTGCGCAAAGAAGCTGCAAAAAGGGAATACTCGAAACGCATGCAGGCACGAATAAATCTAATATCGCATGCTCCGAACGCGAGAAATCAAAATGCCAACAGAGAGTCGTTATTTATCATGATTAGTCCCTTTAGTCACGGTGATTTCGCATTACGAGCGTTACGATCCGGACCGCAGGTTTCTTTGAAAATATTACACGACGCGGCGATGCAATAAAGTCATTAAGCGCGATTTCCTCGAATAGATGTTTGGTTTAACAAGCTTAACGCATTATAGAGATCCATAACTCTCGTACATATCGTTTCCCACGTAGATCAGCGCTTGCATCGTGTTTGCCGGAAATTTTTCTCGCCCGGAAAGATCTACATTACGTATATACGACTACGAATATGTTATAGGCGTGCAGCAAAGGGTACCGGCCCAATGTCAATATATCAATCGATGACATATTCGAATTGAGACGTTCGGCAAATATTATAACAGTATGCGCGTCGACTACTTCCTCGAATGTTACAAAGACTGGTCTCGAACTCCACAGCGGAAGAAAAAAAAACGGGTGCCGCGCGTTGCAGTGCGCTGTGTTTACTTTCGAAGCAGCTGTAATCAGGTCCAACAAAGGCAAAATTGTTTTCGGCTAATCCATAATCCCCCATAAAATTCAAATCTGGGAGCTGTACAGCTCCAGTCCGAGAGGAGGAGAAAAAAAAGCAACCAGTACACGCGCTCACCAAACCGTGTACGATACACATTACACATATATACACGTACACCGCGAGCGTGTATACACAGACATGAAAAAAAAAAACCACTCGCCTCGACCATCGCCATCGCCATATCCTTTCGCGCAAGGGCCACTGTACTCATCCAACTGATAAATGATTAGTCTGACAGTTTGGATTTAAAAGTGAAGTTCTCTGTTTGGGCCAGAAGTGCGCGCGGCGAAACAATGCCGTGTATACGCCTATTATATATATATATATATATATGCGATCGCGCACGTTCGAGACTACCGTTCGCCGCTAATAAAATAAACAGGGCATTATTCGCGAGAGCCTTGCTCCTAATGTGCCGCCTGTGTCTATGCGTGTGTGTCTGTTGTACTCCGCGGGATGGCATAGAAGCTCCGGCGGATAATCCGGAACAACAACATCGGCCCGGTATTGTGTACGCGGCTACTGCGAGGATTGTGCCTCGGAGGCCTCTAGACTCGCTCGGTATGTATAATGTATATGCGCCAACTACACAAACATGCGGAGAGATGCGCGCGCGACTACGACGACGACGACGACGACGAGACACCGATTCCGATGTGCCACAATGACGATTTCGCGTATTTGCATACATTATCCTTTTCAGCCGCTGGAGAGAGAGAAAGAGGGCCGAGCTTCGATTGCGATCTTCATATGTGCCATGAGAATTCGCCGCTCGCGAGTTGAAAGGCGATCCGTTAATTTTTTTTTTCTTTATACTTTCTTTTCGCTTTGTTTGCTCATTATTTAAATTTGGGATGTACTGAGTGCGTTGACATTGCACACACACACACACACACAGTGGCTCGGAAGGCGATATTTTTTAACTTCGATTTTTTTCGATAGCTGCGTATAGGGATGAGTGATAATAAATAGACATTAGAAGTATGGATTTCGATAGTGAAATTGAAGTTACATATACGTATTCTTAAAAGAAAACTTTTAATAGGAACTTTTAATAATTTAATTTTTTTTTAAACTTTTAATTAAAAAAACTTTTAATGTTTATGCGGTCTCATTTTGTATTTTTGTATTAAAGGGTATTTGCCCGTTAAATAATAATAATAAATAAATAAACAATAGTTACTCATTCTCCCTTTCAATAAAAACATAATTATGATTTCGTTTTTTTTTAAGATAAAGCTTCTAATTATGATAATCATTAAGTTTCATTATAAGTAGCTGATCTGTTGAAAAGTGAGGAAATAAAAAATTATCAAAATTGCTTTATCATATTGCTCTGAAGAAACCTGTTCCATTAAAAATTACTATATCAAACAGTAAAAGGTGTGCACTTACTTGAGCACAAATTTGACCATATAAAATGGTCAAATCACGCTATTTAAAAAAAGAACACCTTAATTATTCTATATATAGTAACTTTTAATACGACAGTTTTCTCAGTATAAAAATTGCAACGTAATTTTATAAAACAAACGATACAAAGTTTGCACTCAGCTCTAGTAGCGCTCGGACTGCAGCAAATTGCCGAAAAAGCCGTGAGTAAAAGAGTCGAGAAGCCAAAGCTGTTATTTTAGGTTTCACTGCGGGGACCCGCTCGCAAGAACGAACAAGACGGATCGAGAGAAAGGTTTCGCCGCGATCTAAACAAATCTCTCTCTTTCTCTTTCTCTCTCCATGTATGCGGTCGAGGCGCGTCGGCGAAGCTAAAAAATTTTGACGAATCCGACGAATGCCCCGCGCGATGCTCGAGTAGAGCATGAATCTAATAACAAGGATTTCCTCCCCGCCCTAAAAAGAGAAAGGAAAACAGATGGGCGAGGAATTTACGCAGGAAGCCAGTGAATCGCGAAATCTTACGCGTTTTTCTTTCAGCGGGAACACAATACCGCGGCGCATTTTCTTTTTCTGTCCGTTTGGAAAAATGATTTTAATATTCGTCAAAAGTATCCGTTTTACGGGCTGAAATCAGAGATTTCGAGCGGATTGCTATACGGCGTGTATTGAAATCGTTCGAAAACTCATTTTCCAAATTTATTACCGTAGACTCTCTATACACATTGTTTTCGTGTATACATCGTGCATCGGGTGCGTCGACTGGAAAACATTTTTTTTTTCCTTTTTTCGTAATCCGACGCGCGCCGAGCACCGTTACGAAATTAAGCGACTGTAAATTGCCAAGGGCTTAAAACGTAATAATGCAGTTGCTGCGCTCTCCGCTTTGCATTTTTCCGTGACACAGAGCCCCGGAGGGGCGACGAGTACGATATACGTACATACGGTAGTCTCGAGAGTATCGCGTTACAAACGAGAGTGGACTGTTATCTCGGCGAAGCATCGGCAGCTCCTAGAGCTACGTACAGCCCTTACAGCATGTATATAATGCTTATATAGGCTGTTCACTGTCAGGGATATAAACTTTGAAAATCACACGTCCAGACAGCGCCACTGCCGAGATGTGTATGTAGCCCGGTTGTGAGTGACGAAGACGAGCTGTGCGCATCGGCTCTTATTGATTTTGTACATTATATAGCCGAAGGAAATCTGATAAAATGATAATTTACGGATTATATACTGGTGTAAATATAGAGGCATACAGAGAGGAGACGAGCGATTGGTATCTGGACAGAATTCGGGATCTGGAAAGTGAATGGGTGTAAGTGCGCGTTGATGTGTAAGTATATGTATATCGAACGTTCAGTTCCCATCGTAGAGAGAGAATATTCTTCGTCAACCGAAAATTCTTTCACTTGATAGGTGTCACACGACATTTAAGATCGGATATTTAAACTATATTTTTCTGGATCTTTTCTCAAGTTTATAATGGATTACGCAGCGATTAAAAATTACGATAGACGGCAATAAAAAATGCGTGATATTTATAGAAATTGGTATACCAAATGTTTTGTAATTTTAATTATTATTGCTACTTTAAAACTAAACGTACGATATTATTCAAAAAATAAATCCGATATAGTTTACTTCGTCGATCAATCTTGTCGCTTACCATTATTATTATTAATATTATTATACCAACGCTTCTCTTTACAGAGAAAAAAAATCGATTTAATAGTTACCTCTCAACTTCTGCATTTTTTTTCCCTATATTGACGAAGTACGCAGAGATAGCTTTCAATAATACATTATCTACGCACTATACGCAGTAAGGATAGTTCCGCACATTATTTTTTTCCCCCCCTCGCGCGCAATTATAAATGTTGAATGAGAGAACTCGCTTTCTTCCGTGTATACCAAAGCGTATAATATTCGCATTCCACATTTCTATCGCGCGCGCACACTTGCGTTTCTCCTATATACATCAGACAATCAATACGCATTACGCATACATATATCTATCGTCAATACACCTCGTCCAGGGGCTAATCTCGGCCATCCCAAGGATTATGCACTGCGGAAGAGGCGCCTCCTCGAAATCCGAGCGAAGACCTCCCGAAAAAAAGTGTCCTCTCTCTCTCCCGCATTATAGAGGCGAGAGTCGCGCGTAATTCCCAGGATCGCCCCCAACAATGCGCTTCACGCCCTCGGGCGTAGGATTAATAGGCCGCATTCGAGCAGTCGACTAGAATTACCCGTCGAGTCTTTTCTCCGCAGCGCGACTTTTCCCCGCGTGTATATATAAGTGTACGCGTGCGGTCCACCGCGCGTTACTCGAGCTCCTCTCTCGCACTAAGGCGTCGTCTCTTCTTATACGCATTGTGTATTTACACACACGGCTCTTGTGTATACAAATAACGCGGGGCACAATGGAGATGAGCTAGAAAAAGAGAGAGAGAGAGAAAAAGCGACGATGGAAAAACTTGCCGCGGATTATTTTCGTATATGTACGCTACGCTCGGCAGAATATCGTCTCCCGTTGCACTTCCGATGCAAACGAGCGAATAATGCGCGCGTCTCAATTTTCCGGCCGCGCGCGACAATGCATCCATCAACGTCGTCGTCGCGGAGAGAGAGCCATACTACACCGACGTGGTGCTCTCCGTTAAATTAGCCCGGTTTCTTTTTTTTTTCTTCTTTTTTTAGACGGGCAAGCCCTGCGCGCGCGCGAGAGAGAGAGAGGCGCACGTCGTGTCGAGTTAGCGGTGCCTGTGTATACACACAAAGGCACGACGTGACGCCCGCGGCAAAGTGCCTGCTCGCGCGATTTGTTTTAATACGTTTTGGCGCGATGCTCGCTGGGAACGTCAGCTGCGACGTCGAGTGTGCAAGTGTGCGTATATATGCATGTGTGTATCGTCGCTTCGAACGAAGACTAGCACAGCTCGGAAAGATGGATTTTCAATGGTTTATATTATAGATTGTAGAGCGTTGAATGAATGAATTTAAACTTCTGCAACGTGATAGATATTGTATGTGTGTTGGACGAAAGTACCCTGGTAGAAATCCAAATATCTAAAATGGCTTGTAAACTAGAAAATAACTATGAGAAACACTTGGTTCCTAACTTGCGATGAAACGCTTTTTCTCCCATTATTTGAGCATTTCATGGAGTACTCATAACCTCCAAATCGTTACACCAATATTACTGCGTATATTGTACGCCAAATACAGGGAGGTGTACGTACTTCAGTCAGTTTCGATACAATGTATGTAATAAACGAACGTTTAAAACTGTAAATACGTGGATTACTAAGATATTTATGACTTATTTAATTTTTCAATTTTTCGATCGATTCCATGTTGAATACTGTTTTCATAACCATTTACTGGCCATTTTTTATCGGCTACGTCATTCAGTATAATCTATGTTTGCAAGCTTGAAAATACCTCGTAATATGGTATAATAATATTTTCGTCCATTTTCATTCTAAAAAATGGCTTGGAAAGTTTCGAAAAAGCGTTTCATCACAAGGCGAAAAATGGTCCCATTTTTTGCCCATTTCTAACAAAACAAGGGTTTTACTAGCTTTTAAATGATATGGATTTCTACCAGGGTACAAATTTGTGGAAGTCTAGATAAGTTTATATTATTCGCAGACATTCAATTTAGGCTTATTTTGAAGTGTGCTAAAAGAATTTTTGCGAAAATTGCAAAAATTTTTGTTTTCGAAGGCGCACCTACCTGCAGGCCTGTTTTTCTCATTCCTTAGGTCATTCTGAAAGAGAAAACACTCGCGTGCACGGTCGATAGCAGGGTGTACTTTTTTACCGTAGCAAAATAGACTCGAAAAAACGAGAGATAAGCGACAAAAGTGAACAAAAATATCTTAAAATTCGTCAAAGAATGCTCAGGACTTTTTTCGAATTGATCCAATACAATTTTTGATTTTACAAAAATCCAAAAAATCGAAATTTCGAAAAATGTTCTTCGAAAATCTGTAAAAATTCCAGAACATTATTCGATGAATTTTAACACATTTTTGTTCTAATGAAATTTTTGTAAAAGTCCGTAGTTTTCGAGAAAAAAATCTATGAACTCTTGTTTTTTAATTATTTCTTGCTTTTTCGAATCGTTTTTGCCCCGGAAAAAAGTATACCCATCGAGTGCCCGCGCATGAGAATTTTTTTCTCGTTCAGAATGACCTAAGGAACGAGAAAAAGTGTAGCAACAAAACAAAAAATTTGCAACTTTTGAGAGAGATGTTTCCGAAAATTGTTGGATATGCACATCGGCTGTGCGTACGTTCGTTGCTGAATTTCTGGAAGGAATAGACCGCGTTGTGGGATATATGTAATATGTATGTATTGTATATATATATAGCTACTGGCATAAAGGGCATATGCATATATAGCGCGCGTATTCTGATTTTAATTTTACTGCGGACTTTTTATAGTTTTCTTTGTGCTTTTTTTTTCATTTTTTTTATTGACTTAGGTCGAGCTATGAACGAGATTTTGGATTTAATAAGCTTTTTACGAGCCGAGAGAGCTGTTTCCTCGTATTTTCAGCGTTCTGACAGTTTAATTACGGAAGTTTTAATATAACGAGCCAGAATGAAGCTGTTGTATTTCGGGTGCGTTAAGATTATCCAAAGCTATAGCTAGAAGTAAGCGTTACGGGCTGAGTTTTAGAAACTTTTCGAGGTCGACATTGATTGTGACATATTTCTTCCAATTTTCAAATAATCCTCATACTGCGCAATACTAACGTACATCCGAGTGTGCATAAAGAATTTTTCCAGAAATTTAATTTCAAGCGACATTTATTAACGCGTATAAACACACTTTTGTATCAATAAACCCCTTTTATAATTCTCAGAAATCAAAAATTTTCCAACTCACCGAGCGTTTTACCATCGTGTACTTCTTAACGAACAAATATTACGTACTAAACGTAAAAATTTACTCGACTCGACGATAAAAAGGAATCCTAACTCGATTTTGTCGTCTCTCGAACGCGCGTTTACCGTCTTTTCCGGAAATCCATCAGTAAAGTCTTGAAGCTTGTATATACAGCTCTGTCTCATCTCTCTCGTGCGGCAGTCGTGCGCGTCGGGGGTAATAAAAAAACAATCGGCCGCACGAGTAAAGCGACGGCGTGGAGAAGAGAACGACAAAGCCGCGGAACACGTCCGCGATCGATGTCTCAATCGCGCGCCTCGAATAAAGCCATCAGCTGAGAGAGAGAGAGCAGTCGAGGTCCTCTATTCAACCCCCTCTGCAACCGGTATATACATGTACGCGTGTATATAGCGACTCCCCATCGGCGCTGCAGACACGCTTACACCTATATACATTATACACATAAAATTCGAAGGAAGAGCCGCGGCGAGTCGCCGTAAAGTCCGCCGCATCGAGAAAAATACACGCATATAGACAGACAGCACAACAGACGGACAAGGTGCGAAGCAAATGTAAAAGCGTGTATAGAGAGGACACAGGGAGAGCACAGCCGCAATAAAGGGAAAAGAGAGCAGCGAGACTGTGCGTGCGATGCTGCTCTGGGATATATATAGGTATATATATATTATACGTGTCCGCGGTGTACAAGCAGCAGCAGCAGCGGTGACGACGACGACGTTACAGCAGGAACCGGCCCCCAAAGTGTCTGCGCTATATACGCGTATACAGATAGACGTATATAGATGCGCATACGCGGAGGGGGAGGCGTCGCACAATAGAATCGCATAAACTGCGCGTCAGCCTGTTGTGTGTAAACTCGTGGGGCGCAGCGCGCGACAATTGCTGACAACACGTCGTATATATATTGAAACGAAAGAGAGAGAAAGAGAGAGAGAGTCGAAAACCCCAGCGGTCGACCTGATGCTCCATATATTCGTGTATACCAATGGAACCCCCCCGAGTCATCTCTCTCTTTCTTCCTTTTTCCTCCCCATTTCTCTCTCTCTCTCTCTCTCTCTCTCTCTCTCTCTCTCTCTCTTCTCTCTCTCTCTCTTTCCCTCCCGACAAACGACGTTTCTCCGTTTCTTAAATCGAATTACCGATCGATAATTGGAGAAGCGAGCGGAATTTGATTATGACGAAAGCGACGCGAGAGACGTTCCTTTTTTTCCATTTCGAAAATTCGAGCGCGCCGCGCTAAACCGTCGCGCGCGCGCTTACAACTGTATAAAGCCATATAGGTGTCGAGTCGATCGGTGAATGGGCCATTAATCACGTCCCCAGTTGTGCGCGCGGAGCATCGCATTCTCTGCGGGCAATAAAGCCGCTGCGGCTGCGGCTAATCGCAATAATGTACACACGCTGCGCGCGCGCGCGCCGTTCCTTTTTTTCCGCGCGTGAATGTGTACGTCTATATATAATATATACCTATATAGACGTCGTATGTACAGTGTATATACGCGAAATGAGAGCGAGAGCAGGAGAATTAGAGGAGGAGGAAAAATGCGCTCGCGTCGTCCAGGATGACAGATCGCAGGGGACATTCAGCGCCGCCGACGACGACGAGGATGACACAGAAGGCACTGCGGTATGCGTGTGTGTATAAACGTTGGCTCGAGCATTTGTCATGTACGCGCAGAGTGTGTGTATGTGTGTGTGTGTGTGTGTTTGTTGCGTCGACGAGGGATTTGAAAAGTTGAATCTTTGAGGTCTTTCATTTTGTCTCACGGCGCGTTTTTAAAGAGTGAAACGACGAGCGCGGTATATGCATAATTGTATATATATAGCGTTTATTACTGCTTTTGCTGCGGATGTGTACGCAGACGACAGGTGGGGTAATAGAGTACGGAGGAAAAAAAATTGGAGAAAAGTTTGCTTTCTTTGTATATCAGAGTATTTTTTTCTGATTTTTAAACGACGATTTAAATTTCGATTTTTTTGGATTTTCGAAAAGATTATATCGGACCAATCTGAAAAAATTTCAGAGCATTCATTTTTGTTCTAATGAAATATTTTTAGAAGTCCATAGTTTTCGAGAAAAAAAATCTCTGAATTCTTGCTTTTTAATTATTTCTCGTTTTGTCGAGTCGTTTTTGCTCCGGAAAAAAGTATAGCCTACGATCGGCCATATGCACGAACTTTTTCTCTTTCAGAAAATGCCTTCAAGAAAATGTTTTTGCAACTTTTCAGAAAATGCCTTCAAGAAAATGTTTTTGCAACTTTTCCGTCCGAGTTGTTTCCGAAATTTCCTGGACATACTCATAAGTGTCAAAATTTGATATTAAGATTTGTACGTTGTAGTTTTATCATGCGTGAGATTTGTGTTTCATTTATTTACAAGGAATAAAGCAATATTTAATAAAGCAATATTTAATAAAGCAATATTTGCAATGTATTGTCGATTGTTAATTGTCAGTTAAGAAAATGACATTGGATATAGTTTATTACAAGAAAAAAAAGTTTGTAATTAGTACTAATAAATTTTGAACAAGTATCTCTCAATAAAAAAGCAAGTTTAATTGTGTAGAAAACATAATATATTATATATATAGAACGTCAGAATATGACCTTTCTATAAAAACTCGAGAAGTAGGACGTGTATTGCGCTCGCGAGAGCGAGAAACCCTTTTTCTGCATAAGCATGAGAAGTCGGCAATGGTCTCTCCTCTCGTTGGTTAATATGGTCTTTCTCGCCGGGACTAATTTGAATTCCAAAGAGGCGCGCGCGCGCTCGCACGCACTCATTTGTATACGTCGACAAGTGATTATAATTACGCATGTGCTTGGTAAATAGAAAAGAAGCTTTTAACTCTCACCTCGCTCTATTAGCAAGGGTAATAAGTTTCTCGGGATGGATATGGCTTAATCTTTATTTATGCAAGACAAAAATAAATTAACAAATTATTATTGGTGATTTACGCTCTTTGTATATGTTTGTGTGTGTGCATAATGTATACACACAGACACTCACACACACACACACACACGCACACACGAAATTCTCTTCGGCTATCCAACGCGCGAACGGTACTTTTGTTTTTTTCTTTTATTTTACGTTTTTAAAAGTCGAATTTTCCTTGAGAGTTTCTTATTCGGAAAATGATTTTTGTTTAATTTTAAATTAATCAAACTACTGATTTATCAGAGACCAAGTCATTTTTCAACGAAATTGCAAATATTACAATGAACTTTGGAACACACGTTTGAACGAAGTGTCCGCTAATGTAAAATTCTATCTTAGTCTGTTACGAAAAAGTATAAATAATAATAGTTTGTTGATACTCTTCGATACCTACACCACACGTCGAAACTTAGGAGACATCCATTTTCTGTTTGTTAAAACCGTTCAAAATTCACAACGTCAAATGTTCAAGGAAAATCAGTATCGTTATCACAGCTCTCCAAATCAGCGGAGCAGCTGCCGCGACCATAGCTCGCGTCTCCCACATAAAAACGTCCTCTCGACATTCAATCTCGACAAACCCCCCCCCCCCTCCCCGCCTCGCAAAAAAAACAAAATACAACCGCGTAAATAGCCATCTCCGCAACAAAGCACTCAATATCGCATACGAGGGTGGGGGGGGGGGGATGATGAAAAAACATAAACCATATCGTGCACGCCACACCGACATAATGACACACAATATAAATGCGGCGGAAAGTGCAATGTCACGGCAGTTTACGAATCGCATTGTATACATCCCGTGCGCGCGCGTTAGCCATTTAAGGAAAAAACTCTGCGAGCACAGGCAGATCGAACATTACGGCCTTCCTCGTGACCACACAATTACGGGCATACAATATATATATATGCAGAGATACACTCCGCATAGCATAGACGTGCGGTATATATATATACGGCTGCATGCGTATAGAGAGAAAATCGCCAAATCACTTTGGCACGCACGACACGCATCTCTCTCTCTTATGTACGTGTCCAGCCCACAGCTGTATACACGTCTCTGCATCCACTGATGGATGCTGCACGCGGATTGAGATCAGAGGTGGATATATAGATGTCTCCACCCCTCGATGCACACACACACATACGTATACGAGTCCGCGGCAGCAGCAGCAGCAGTCCGTACAGTCCCTCTCTTTTTTTTCTCTCTCCTTCGCCTCGTGTGTGCGGTAAACATGTTGTGTTGGCAAAAGTAATGATGGCCTATCGTTCTATTGATTTGTGGCTCCATTAGTTCTGGGCTGGTAGCTAGTCTCGCGCGGCTGCGTGTTTTCTTCTTCTCTCCTCTCTGCTTCGCACCTGGCCTTTTTTCCGGCTCCGCCTGACACGTCTCTCTCTCTCTTTCTGTGTCTTCTCTCTCTTTTTTTTGCCGCCAGCAGCACCGCCGCCGCTGCTGCTGTTATAGCTGCACCACACGGTATAGTTTGCACGTCGAGCAACGATCCACTCGATAAATCCGAATTATTTCCCTTCGGAGAACTGCAATGGGTATGTATAAGCTCCGCTTGCGCGCGAGAGAGAGACTCGATGAAAGAGTCGGCTTTACGAGGCTGCAGCATCTCTCTCTCTTTCTCTCTCGTGCGTGCTATGACTTTTCGAGTGCGTGATTCATGGATTGTTTCGAATTAGCCGAAGAATGGCATTGTCCCGCGTGTTTAGCGCAAATTGCCCGAACGCAGCGGCGGCTGCAGCGGCGCAGTCGTGTCGGTTACACGTCGATGTGTGACGACGTGCTGCGAAGGAAGATGTTTAACGGATATAGCGATGTCCAACAGTCGGGAGATTTGCAGAGGATTTTTTTCTTTTTTTTTTTTGTAAATTTACGATTCTGTTATTCGAGCATACCGTGTATTTTTTGATCCAAAATATTTTGATGCATTTTATTTATCGCAAATAAAATTTGGAGAAATTTCGAAAAGAATTTTTTCTCAAAATTCAGTTACTTGCTTGTATATAACTTGTATAACTCTTTAATAACATGATATAACGAGTATGAATTCACTCGACAAATTTTGTCAATTTGTTCAGTGAGATAAAGACGATTGAGCGAGGGGTTTCACACTAAAGAACTCTTACGGGAACTCACCGAACTCTTTAGAACTCTGAACTCTTTGGAACTATATTGCACTACATTTTGCACCATACGATTTTGAATTTCAGCGGGTAAATAGATAGCACATGAATTTACCTATATCCTACATCTAATTTTGAGTAGCCGATGAAACCCTTTTGTATTTTATTAGCCCATTGCGCAAAATTTCAAAACTACCCCCATCATATTTTATTTGAAAATAATTCACTTTGCACCATAAGATTTTGAGTTTTAGCGGGTCAATCGACAGTTCTTAAGATTACCTACGTATACATTCTACATACTATGATCAATCGACAAACTTTATCTCAACAAATCGAGTAATTTGATGAATAAAATCAAAGTGCAGTTACCAAAGTGTCCGCCATTTTTAAAAATTTTTCCGAGAAAATAAAATGTTAACTTTGATTTTTATTTCATAAAAACAATCTTGCCGGATTCCTAGATACTTGTTACAGGTGGCGGAACTCGGTTAAACTAATTTTTCTTTTTGTAATTTAATCTTAAAAGAAGATTGAGGCGTAACGTGGGGGCGCTGCTGAATTAGTCAAGCTTGCTGAAAAAAAGCTAAAGAGCACTCCTACATTAAGATCTTTCCGCAAGGAATCAATTACTCAAAGTCTCCAAACTACAGCCGACAGACCAACCGCGAGTGCGACTATGCGCCGTCGTACAAGTCGCATAATCGCAAGAGCCAACAGATCAGCGTAATCCTTGTGCGCACAAAAAAAATCGATTTATCCCATCCACGCACATCTCCTCCCCGACTCCGATCCGCAACAAAGCCCCTGCGCAGAAGCCATCGCCGCAGACCACACAATACCACAGCGCGACGGGCGCAGCATCGTAGGTAAACCGAGAGAGAGGAAGAGCGATGAAATTTATGCGACAGATATAGAGGAGCTGTACTATACACGGATAGCTCGCGTGGATAGGCTGCGCTTCGACTGTGGAGGGTAGCTGCGGCGCGATCGCATTGGTCCTCGACGGCGACCAGCCACATTGCCCGCGGGAAAGATGAAAAGCACCGCCAGGCCGGCCCACCGTGTGAGTTTTCTGGCGGAGCAACAGAGAGAGAGAGAGAAACAGAGAGAGCAAGCAATAGTACAGTAGGCAATATGCGGAACCTGCTGCAACGACCACGACAGACATCAGGCACATCGGAGTAGGATCTTGGGATGAAGACACACACACGCACTGCACACACATCCCTGATATAAATTTCCGGCTTAACGAGACGATAATGAGGCCACCGGGTCTGAGAGTCGAGGGTATTAGTTGTACGACGACTGCGTGTGCGGTGTGTGCGTGGAACATTTGGACGCGACTCGTATATGCGGATATCCGAGGAGTGTCAGTTTCGATAATTAATGAGAAGTTGGCCAGATTGCAGACAGCGCGATATGCTTTTTCGTTTCAGACGATTCGCACCGAGAGAAGTGTCAGAAGTTGTGATGGATAATTTTGGGGAATTGTTGTTACTGATGTATTTAGTAATAAATTATAAGTATTGTAATGATTGTAACAGGACTTCGCACTGAGAGAAGTGTCAGAAGTTGTGATGGATAATTTTGGGCAATTGTTGTTACTGATGTATTTAGTAATAAATTATAAATATTTAGTAATTTTAACAGGACTCATTTTGTCGTTATTGAGCACTTCCCTTTAGAGCGTGTGTCATACGAATGAATTTGCTTACGTTCGCGCGGAAATCCTCCACACGAGAATGGTGATGTTGATGTCATCAGACCTAAACGCTTAAAAAACACTTCCGTTTGACGTATTCAAAAAACCGAGGATGCATAATGAAGCAGTTCCTTTTGAATCCGTATGAAAGATTGCATTCTACAGAAGTGCGTGCCGAGCAAAATATTGTTAACAAAAAAGCTGCTTTGAATTATTTAAATATTTATAGTTGATGCATTGGCTGAATACGTTGAAAATGTTAATTTGGATGATATAGATTTGTTTATGCATTCACCTCGTTTTTATCGCTATACACTTCGTAACAGTTGCATATATACCTACGTAATTACACACAAAGTAAACGAGAAATAAAAACGTCACGCTGCATACCGATAATCGTGGAAATCCGTGTGGTATTCCAAAAAGTGCAGCACCCGCTTCGACGTGAGGACGCATTAGCCCGGTGTGCGCATGTGTGGCACTGGAGAGAATCCCCAGTGGGCTCCTTACGCGATTCCCACGCGCGGCCGAAGATGAAAGGAGAAAGCCGAAAAAAAGGATAATTAATTTAGTGGCAGGGATGCTGGTTTTGGCTTCTCTCGAATATATATACAAGCCCTCGGTCCCCGGGCACGTCTCTGCGCGTATATGTTTTCGGGCGGGATCGAGCGTATAATCGAGTTTGACTCACGGGCTCGATGGGGTTTACATTTTAATTGGGAATGTTTACACTCCGCGAGAGTACTATTGTGGATAAACACGTACACCGATACACGAGAGAGAGAGAGAGAGAGAGAGAGAGAGAGAGAGAGAGAGAGAGAGAGAGAGAGAGAGTGAGTGAGATGCGCGATTGGAATTTCCGAAATTTTCAAAGTCATTGCGGATACGCGATCGCTCGAGGATTCGAATTATTTTTTTGTGTGAATCTTGTTGATAGACGTGTTGAAGGATTGATATTTAAGAATACTGTAAATGATAAAATCTTGTGGTTTGATTCCGGTTGAGGAAGAATTGTGTAATGATGAAGGTTTTCGAAATGTAGGTACTGAATGAAAAATGTTGCTTGAATGGTTATTAAGCAGGTATTAACGTTCAAAGAGTATTTATTATATCTATGCGCATGAGACAACCACATAAAGTGCTGTTAGTCAGTTTTTGTAACGGTACAAAATATTCGAGGTATTAAAATTTGATTGTTCGTTTGTGTTATCACTATTTAACATCGCATTCTAAATACAAGTTATTTTCTAATAAACCGTTAACTATTTAATTAAGAGAATTAAATTAATTTAATAAAATATTCTCTTAATTATGGACGTTTTACCTCTATTATACTAGTCAAAATGTAATCTTCTTTTAATTACGGAACATTCGTAAAATATACTGCTTCAGTGGCTAATATATTTCTATTTATCTTAATTATTTAAATAAAGTTTCGTACCTTGGCTGATGTGACTCAGATTTTGAGGTTAAACGTATGATTTTGGTATTAAATAAGGTTTAATTATGTGTCCGAGCTAATATTTTTGAAAAATAAATAATGTTCGATATGAATTCATTTTCATTCACAATAAATTTGCACAAAATCTCAATTTTTAATACTTTATAGTATATAAATTAGTGTAATTCGCCATAAGAGCCCAGGCAAATCTGCGCAAAATAAAAACATTCAATCTCCGCTTCTATGCTCTGCATAGCCTTCTGAAAATGTTCATGAATTTTTCTGAGATTTTATACCTAGCTGTAAACAAAATTTCAATCATATCTACTTTAGTTCTGTTACGGGTAGAACCCCCTTAATTAAATCAAAGAATTCATTAAATTAATTAAGAGAATTGAAAGAGATTTTAAAAAAGAAAAATTAATTAAAATAATTAGAATTGCAGCATTAGTATATAAAAATATCGATAAAAAATTACAATATCAGTAATACATTCCCAGAACTTCATTCATTCCCATTATTGACCCCGTAATGTCGCGCAGTCCAATCTCGCCTCCGAAATTACTTTCTGAAAAAGACGTCACAGTTTTGAGAAGCACAAAGCACAGCGGCGGCGGCTGCCACTCATTCTCACGAAAATCTCCCAAACACGGTGACGGTAATTGAAGTAGGAATGTCAAAATTCGATATTTTCGACGCGCCAGCCATAAAGCGACCCATAGAGTGTAGGCAGACCCGCGGACACGCATATACGTATATACATAGAGTCCGCCGTCCGAAAAACGACACAACACCGGGCATTATGCGTGTGTGTATACACCCGCGGCTCGGACTCAAAGAAGGCAATAATTCTAATTTCGAGAAAAGATGGCGACGCGCGCGTCGTAAACAGAAGAAATCTCCCGAAATCGAAACCGCACCGGCGACCCTTTCGACGATTTTTCATCCTCTCTCTCTCTCTCTCTCTCTCTCTCTCTCTCTCTCTCTCTCTCTCTCTCTCTCTCTCTCTCTCTCACTTTTGAGGCCTATACGGCACACACGTATACGTATAGTTATACCTATACGCTATAGCACACTAGGCAACGGGACAAAACGAGGAGAGAAAAGCAGGTCTCTCTCTCTCGCTTATAGAATGAAAACCATAAGAAGAGAAGAGAGAAATAACGACACACAGAGTGTGTGTGTGCGTGTGTGGGTGTATAAGTATCGACGGGGGCGAAGCCGAAAAAGCCGGCGAAGAAAGAGAAGCTCGGGCGGCTTTTTTCCTCTGTAGTTCGATTCGTGGGTGGAGCGTTGCGCGCGCGCGTGTGTGTGTTAGAGCAAATTGTCAATGCTCGGCATTGTCGGAGGGAAATAGAGAGAGAGAGACGACGGACGACTCGCTGTGCGCCGTATAATAAATGGCCGTTTTGTAGAAAGCACACACTGGGCGCTCGATGTCCTGGTTCTCTCTCGTCAATGGACTCGGTGCCGCCGTTGCTTCTGCCTGCCGGTGCGGTTGTGTCGGCGGTGTGCTGTCTTCTGTTTGCGTTTGTTTCTTCTCGGACGTATGGAAGCGCGCGCGCGTTGACGTCTAAATATCCGGGGCTATATACGTTGGTTATCCCCCCCGGTGAAGAGAGCAGGACTGCGATGGGCCGGTTATATGGTATACGATGATTCGAATGTTCCGAGAGAAAAATTGACGTTGAGCACACGATTTTTTCCGTTTCTGACGAAACGAGGAGAGTTCTGGGATTTTTTATTTTTTTTTGGGGGGGGGGGGTAGCGAATTGGTGGTTTATTTGGAATTATCGAAATGTTTGGAAATGAGAAGAAGCTGTTTTGGAACGGCTTGGAAACAATTGTAAATATTTGGCAAAGCTTCGAGGAAGAGATCCGTGAAAGAGAAGTAAAGAGATTTATCTCGTAAAACGAGACAGCGATCCCCATTACAACGCATGGTCTGTTTGCGAGGAAAAATACGTTTTACGCGGGAAAAATCGGGAGGCGCTATGACTGACGTCTATTGCAACCCTTCTTGCCTCTTTTCGGGAATCGGAATAGACTCTTCAGAGAAAGGATCGTAGGAGGATATCGTATGACAGAGCCGAGCGCGGTGTACAGCAGTCGGTTGGTTTACACGTGTGAAAGGATTTTCTCTCGACATCCGAGTAGCCTCGGCTCTCTCTCGTCTTCCACTGCTTTTTGTATCAGGAGCTCTCTTGGCAATTTTTTAAGCTAATCATTTTTCATTCATCTCGCCCCGATTCTCTCTCCACACTGCGTATTGTTCGATGACAGCTGATCGCTGCGTATTGTGCGCTTCTATATACGTATTATACGTTTCTCATAAACGCGCATGATATTACCTTCCGAATTTCAAACATTGAGGGAAAGGGAAACATATAGATGAGCAGATCCACGGAAATCGGAAGCGACTCGGTCGGAAAAATTGCAAAAATGTTCCAGTAGACCTGTTTCTTCTCGTTCCTTAGGTCGTTCTGAAAGAGAAAAAATTCGCGCACAACGGCTGATCGTAGGGTAAACTTTTTTCCGGAACAAAAATGACTCGAAAAAACGAGAAATAATTAACGGAAAAAGAATTCATGGATTTTTTTCTCGAAAACTATGGGTTTTTATAAAAATTTCATTAGAACCAAAATGTCTTAAAATTCATCGAAAAATGCTCTGATTTTTGATTTTTCGAAAATTCAAAAAATTCGAAATTTCGAAAATCGTCCTTAAAAAGTCTGAAAAAATTTCAGAGTATTCTGTGCTGGATTTTAAGACATTTTTGGTCCTCATGAAATTTTTATAGAATTCCACAGTTTTCGAGAAAAAAAATCTATGAATTCTTTTTTCGTCAATTATTAATTCTCCTTTTTGCTCCGAAAAAAAGTATAACCTACGATTGGCCATATACGCGAGTTTTTTCTCTTCCAGAATTACCTAAGGAAAGAGAAAAAGCAGGTCTCGTAGTTGTTTGTGCCTTCAACAAAAATTTTTCCGGTCGAGTGTTGTTTCCACAATTTCGTGGATTTACACGTGTAATATTCCAGACGTAAGGTTTCTCAAACCGGAGCTGAGAGCGCGATGAGTTGCTCCGGAGTTTTTACGGAAAAAGGAGGGTAAAAAAAATGAAATCAGCGCTCTTCTACGAAAAGGCGAGCGGTCAGATTGGAGAGAGCGAGGTGAGGCGAGAACGAGAGAGAGAAAAGCGTCGAAACGCTTGCCAAAACATTGAGTCTTATAAGTCAAGCGGTCACAAAGCCCGTCCGAATAGGATTTGGCGTATCATTCACCGATTCTTCACGCTCGAAATTCTCCGACGGCTTAATCCTCCCGCTCGCGTCCCGCGCGCATCCCCCGCGCCGCCGACAAAGCCGCATTCATGCACACACGCATACTTGCACACACGTATATGTGTATAATATGCAGTGAGGAGATGAGACACATTTTGAGTTTGAGTCGACAGTTCTTTCTTTTTCGGTGGGTATCGTGCAGTTGGCTGCTCGCGGCCTTATTTCGAAAGTGAGCGAGGCGCATATGGGGGGAGATGCCTGAAGAAATATATAGGGGAAAACTGAACGAAAAATTGAAAAATTGAGTTCGAAGGAGAGCGGAAGGATTTTAGGTAGAAGAATAATCGTGTGTTATTATTGCACAAAATATCGCGAAACTTTACAAAGATACAACTTTTAATTTAAATTCAATAAGGATAATTTCGTTTTTATATGATGTAGGTTTTTTGTAGGTTGATCGTTGATCCTCGTCGGTGTCACATCACCACCTGGTGACACCGACGCTGTTACAAGCGTTCGGTCATTGCAATAACTGGCGTATTCTTTGTAAAATTTGGTGTGAATTATGATTATAGTAGTGTGATTTTTTATCATTATTAAGCCCTGATGAGGAGTCGTAACGACTCGAAACGTCGGAAGATTTAATAAATACAGTGGCTCGAAGAGATGCTTAATTGTTCTTAAGGATAATTTCTGTTGCAACGACGCCGATCTGTGATTGTGCAAATTTTGCGATAAGTGAAAAATAAAAAAAAAGAATAAATAACATTTGTGGTTGAAGAAATTTTATGAGCTCAACATATTATAATTAAGACACAATTCATCTCTTGTAGAGTTAGGACTATATACCTATTCAGCAAATGCCTACAGCATCAAACCACTCCAGGATTTCTCTTCTGGAGTAAACGAATTTTTAATTACAAATAATTTAGGAGTATAACAATTCCAATATATACATAAAGCAGGCCCTTATATATATATATATAACACCAATATTTTAAATGTTACAGCCTTTCAGTACATTACCTTCACCAACATTTCAAATATGTTGACGTATTCAACTCAAAAACATTAATTATATCATCGTCTCTAATAAAATATCCCACATTAATTAATAAATTGTGTCACCCGTCCTAAATCAACATCTCCGTATATACACGCGCTTCTCCTTCCCCGCATGCACACATTAAAAATCAAAAATCCAGCTGCGCGCACTCTGGATTATGCAGCCTCCGAAAAGTCTCTCCCGTTCTCGCGATCATGGACATTAGCGTTTTACGAGAGGAGCCATCATTGGCGTCGTCACGCGCGTCAGTCTCGCCAACCATTGTCTCCGCACTTCCCCGGCGTCACTGTGCGCACCACCTCTATTCGAGTGCATTATACCTATATATACACGTATAGTGTGTACCAAGCGCATAGGAGACGCGTTTCTCCGCTCACCCACCGGGCGATGTCCGGTCACTGTCGGCCCTCTGCGCGCGTTTCGCTTTTTCGTGCAAACTACACAATGCAACAACGTTAGCCTGACGCAAGCCGAGGATTACGGATTTACAACATCTCTCCGAGAGAGAGAGAGCGAGAGCCACTCGTCTCGGGGCGTGACTCGCTCGCACTCGGACTGGCGCTGCGCGACAATGAGGACTTTTGCATTTTTTTTCTTCTTCTTTTTTCGCTCGACTCGCAACACTCGCGCACAATAATTTGTATACTCGGAAAACACGCACAACGAGAGCTCCTGTGTATAGCCGGTGACTTTTCGCGCCGACTTTTATAGAAATCGGCGCGTCTGATGTCGCGCGGGGCGGCTCTTTAATTCCTTTCGCATTTTTTTTTATCGGAGCGCGCGCGGCCGCTACTTTTACGGCTTTTCCCGGGAAAATCGCTTTGGCGTGTAATATACAATATTTTCCTCGATGTGTCGAGTTCAACGTGATTTACGCGCGTGTTGACGTGTCCCTGCGTACGAATATAACGGTAGCCGCTATACGCGGCATTTTTCCGGGTAAATAATGCATGTAAATTTTCCCGTCGACGATAGAAGAAAATTTATGTATAATCGTCTCTCGCCGGCCGCCTGTGGGCTAAAACGGACGTTAATATCGTGAAGCCCATTACCCGCCCGGAGAGTCACACAACTCAGAGAAAATGTCCTACCGAAATTTTCCTCGCCGCGGTAGCTTATCTGATAATTGAGACCTATATGCAGTGGAGGCCTATACAGACTCGTCGACCTCCCACTTGGCGACTCTCGTCGACACGCGCACAATAAAATGCGTATAAATTTGAATAAGCGCACCTGCGCGGACTTCCGTATCTCTCCCACCGAATCACCATATTCTGGTATATATGCGCCATTACCATTAGACTCGCATTCCCGAGACTGCAGCGCCTGTATACCTATACCGACGCCTTTTTTTCCATTTTCGTGGAAAACCCGCGCGCTCTCTTTCGCCCGACCGAAGCAGCAGCAGCAGCAGCAGCAGCATCTGCGCGCGGGCGACGAGGAACAATAGCCGCAGCGGATAACGCGGCGCACAACAATGGCCGAGCCGTGTTTTTCAATATTTAGCCATCATGACTTCTCGACGGGTGCGGCCCCCGTAGAAATCTCCGCGTCGAATTGGAAACTAGATAATTCAATTAGACGACAGCTGCCGCCGAGTTTTATGCTGCGGAGCGAGCGCGAGCTAAGGTTTTTGAGGCGCTGCGCGATGAGGCGGCAGGTATAAGCGGCCCTTTCGTCAAAAGAATATATATAGGTATATACAAGAGGGGGAGAGAGAGAGAGAGTCGGACGGAGGGAATGAGAAGTAGAAGGAGAGAACGGGAGGAGACAAAAGTTATCTGGATTACCGTCGTTGTTGGTTTTTATATTTTTTACTGAAATTTCTGAGCTCGTCGCTTCTCAAGGGGACATGTTGCTTTTCACCGAAAGAATATCGTGGTACACAGATATACAAAATTAATTTTGCGAGGCCGAAGAAACTCTTTTACCTCGAAGTACACTCGGTCGAATTTTCATTTCACACGATATTGTAAATGCGGTTCGAAGTACTAAATTATTTCCTTTTTTTTTCAAGAAATCAAAATAAAGTTATAGCCTCTCCGAGCGTGATTTACGATTCCTATTAAGCCGTTTGAATATCAAATACACACGTGTAGGTAGAATATTTTAACTGCGCGGTGAGATGTAAAAAGCGATCGAGACACGCTTTACTCGTCGTCGGAATGCATCTTCGACTTTCGATTTAAATAGGTTGTTAAGGCAACATAAATAGTGGTAAACAAAGTTAAGATTTTCATTGATCAGATCTCATCGGTCGATGCGGGCTAATTAACGGGAATAAAACGCGATTACGGCGTACGCTGTCCCGTAAAATTCTCTCCCATCCTTGTGTATTCACTGCATGAGTTAAAATCGTTAAAAAAAAACGACGTTAATAACAAATAATAAATTAAAAAGTAATAATGTTCTCGGTGTGTATTATTAAATAATAATAATAAATAATAAATTTATAACGAATAAACAATTCTTAGGATTTCCTGCTACTCGATTCGCGTTTTCGTCAAAACGCACAGATAACAAATATACTCCAAAAAATGAATTTCAATTTTTTCAATTAGCAGTGGACTCACCAAATCGATTGATACCTGTACTTTGTATTCTCGAGGAAAAGAACGAATCAACGCTGAAACAAAAGCGTCTCTACATATAAATTAAAAACAAAGAAGCGCAGACTCTCCCAAAGTGGGCGTATATAACAAGTAACGTATATCGCAAGAAAGTCGCGGACTCCGCTCACTATATCATATACATCCACGGAATCCAAAGCCGCTATACGCACCAGAAAAGGAGACCACGAGATGTGTTCATCTTCAGTTTGAAAGCGGGTTCTCACCTTGAAGGTGGCCTGTCACGTCAAGCTCGCGCAGCTATCAATCGGCGGCACTCCGAACAGCAATACGGACTCCTTTGATCTTTAATCTTTGCCTCCCCCCTTAAACCCTCCTCTCTTTTTTTCGTCCGTGTAGAGGTAATGCATACTCCTCTCTATATATATGTAACACGGCCATCGGTATAAGCTATACCTATATACGTATACATGTGACTCGGAGGAACGTTTTAGCGCCTTTCAGCCGAACCTTTTTTTTCTCTCTCTCTCTCTCTCTTTCTCTCTGCCACGACGATGACCAGTCGGCCGAATATTAATCGAGCTCGCCGCTGTTGTGTGTGGATACGTATGGCTACAAGTATACACACACAAGCTGATGCGTGCGCTAATGTTTTGTGTGTATAAATTTCGAAAAATTAATTAATCATTTGTTCGGCGACTACTGTTATACGGCCGCGTGGGCCTCTTTTCTCCGAGACCATCTGTCATAACGATACTCGCGTGTGTGTGTCTGTGTGTATGTGTATATGATGTAGCAGAACAATGCGGTGGTGGCGAATGATTATTATTGAATATACGGAGTAAAAAAATATATATATATATTTTTTAAATCATTATACACTCAGGATTATTGATGGTCCAAAGAAACAAATTATCCGAACATAACGGACGAGAGTAAAATTAATATTGCATTATGTAAACAAATTTTGACCTGCCACTCGGCAAATAACACACTCCTCCGCGGAGGAAAGGAATGTATCGTCGGTAATAAGCTGTCCTTACGCTCGGTCTATAGACCCGTCGAAAACCCTTCGACTCCGCGGTATATAACATATCAATTACGTCCTCTCGCGGCTGATCTGAAAAAATGATTTTCAAAAAAAAAACCGCCTCCAGTCCATAACTCACCGCCGTTGGAGGTATAGAGAGGGAGAGAGAAAAAAAGTTTTCAAAATATTTTCAGACCTATAACATTACAATACGCGCGCGCGCACAGCACACCGACGCAGTCGCGTAAATTGCATGACTTTGATTTTCCCCGCAACTTCCTCAAGCCTCGTTTCCTTTCATCTCGTGCCGCGCCCGCGCGCGAGCTTCAGCCCCGCCGAATCATTAGCGTCCGTCGACAAAAGCACGGGTACCGCCCCGGACGACTCGTGGAAACGGAGAATAATAATCCGTCGCCGCCGTCTCTCTTTCTCTGTATACACATACACTTTCTCGCATCGCATCGCGGGCATATTGGACTCCGGGGAGTTCACGGTTGTGTGTATATATACTTGCCGTAGGGGTTGAAGGCATCATCGGGGCCGAGTTTTCCACCCACTCCGCCCTGCGAAGCCATTGTTTCGCGGCCGGCTAAAGAGCATTAATGTCGTTTGGCCCCGTATATAGCAACAAGTCGCACAGTGCTGGGCAATGACAATGGCCGGCGCGACCCCGCCTATCAAACCCTTCGCCGGAAATTCCTTTATTTTGTCCACAAGCCGGCTGGTTTTCGCTCGGCGAGATCCATTGGTGTGTGTGTTTGTGTGTGCGTTTGCGCGTATTACGAGGCGTATTACCAATTGTATACGTACCCGGATCACTTTGACTAATTAGTCGTCGAAATTTCGTTGCGGGAATTTATTGGCTGGTTTGCGCGGCGTGGCTATATGCGAGAGAAAGAGAAAGAGAGAACGATTGGGAACACGATTTTGGCGGGAGATTTTGAAATGTACGTGAGAATGGTCGAATGAGGAAATGGTGTTATGTGCATTTTGAATGTGAACGTAATGGTGCATTTTCAAAATGATTCGAAGGGTAATGGAAATTTTATTGGGAGTTGATAATCGTGGTGATCTCACCCAAATTATTATCGTATGAAATTTATTGAAAATTATTTTGATGCGAATACGATGTCGATCAGACAAATTTTTAAATTTTTATTCTAAAATTTTATAGGATTATAGGGTTAGGTACACTAGAGAAATTGTAGATTATTTTTTCTTTGACGTTGAAAACGAGCGAATAAACGAATTCGTGATCATCTCACCGTTCTACACTATCGACCAATGACATTTTTGGATAACGCTCTGAATTGGCTAATGAGCACTCTAAATTGGCTCTATTCGATAATAATCACTATCTCTTTTTTATAAAGTGAATTTATACATAGCATACTAATTTTTTTTTTAATTTTGAACTCTTATTGAGTACAAGAAATAAGGACGATTAGTAAATTTTTAGCAAATCTCAACGGTTTATTAGTCGAAGTATTGCAAATTAATTGTTAAAAATTATGCTTTCTTTGAAAAATTTCTTGAGCACTAGGTTTCGACCGACACCAACCAAAAATTTATAAATATTTTTGAAACCAAGCTGATTAAACTATTCCGATTACAAATAATAGTACATTGCGATAAGTGTCGATTAGTTCGCCGTGAAGTTAGCACACGAGCGTATAGCGAATGTGACGTTCACGGTGAAATAATCGACTACTTAGGTCACGGATAAGCGTGACTTAAGTGCGGATTTAGGTCACGCTGTGCTATAAAATTATTTAATAACCGTTAAAAAGTAAAAATAAATTTTCGGAACTAAAAAACTACCGCCCTGGTGGAAATCCATATCATTTAAAAGCTAGTAAAACCCTTGTTTTGTTAGAAATGGGCAAAAAATGGGACCATTTTTCGCCTTGTGATGAAACGCTTTTTTAAACCTTTCCAAGCCATTTCTTAAAATGAAAATGGACGAAAATATTATACCATATTACAAGGTATTTTCAAGCTTGCAAACATAGATTATACTGAATAACGTATCGTATAAAAATGTCCAGTAAATGGCTATGAAAACAGTATTCAACATGGAACCGATCGAAAAATTGAAAAATTAAGAAAGTCATAAATATCTTAGTAATACACGTATTTACAGTCAGTTTCGATACATACATTGTATCAAAACTGACTGAAATACGTACACATCCCTGTATTTAGCGTACAATATACGCAGTAAAATTAGTGTAATGATTTGGAGGTTATGGGTATTCCATGAAATGCTCAAATAATGGGAGAAAAAGCGTTTCATCGCAAGTTAGGAACCAAGTATTTCTCATAGCGATTTTATAGTTTACAGGCTATTTTAGATATTTGGATTTCTACCAGAGCGATTTTTAAAGTAAAAACGAAAAAGGGTATCTTCAATAAACAAAGAACAAGAAACAACATTAAAAAAGAACAAACCAAATATTAATCGTACGAAGTATGTACTATTATACGAAAAATATTGCGAAAATAGCTCATCCATCGCAATTGTTCAACAATCCATAACTATATACGGCCGCACTTTAACGCGCAACTCGCTCCGCGCGGCAAGTCGCACGAGAGAGATTCAGAAGCCAAGAAGCCAGAACCGTTCGCGCATCTATATACATAGTGGGAGGAGAGCTTTCCAGGCGAGAGAATGCAAATGAGCTGTGCAGAGGCTGCTGCGCTTAGAGTCGGGAAAATTTTTTCGTACAGTCACGCGCGGGGTATACATACAATGTATAATACACCACGCAATCCGGGCGCCCCCCTGTCGCGACTATCTGCTGGTGCTGCAGCGTTTGGCGCGCGAACGAGTAATGAACCCCCCGGCGAACAATGACGCGTATACTTCAACGCCGCGCCGACTTTTTCGCTTTTCACGAAACACGACACGCTGATGATTGACTCCTCGACTGCAGCATCATTTGCCTTTATTCTCGCGTTACGTCGACGACAACGTCCGCAGCCGGGGCTCTCTCTTATACACATGTATATATGTATGTATGCGCGTCCGGAGAGCCTCGACGATCCCTCACCCTTTTCTTCTTCATTAGTCCTAATGATTCTCGCTAAGTATTCTATATAGCGCATAAATCATTTGCGACTCTCTCCGACGACGACGACGAGCCCTGTACTTATGCGTATACAGGCACGAGTACAGCACATGCGGTGTATAATGCGCACAATGTCGTATACTCTTGCGAAAGCGGACTTTTCGCGCGGTTTATTCGGAGAAAACCCTGAGATTGCAATAATGATTTTCGCCGAGGCTACCGAGCTCTAAGGCGATGATTTTCGACTTTGACCGAGGATTTGGTCTTTGCTGGTTGCTGCTGCTATGCCTTCGACGACTTCATTAATCTTTGTGCGGGTTCGCGTACAGTTGGAGGTATTGTACTGCACGGCGTAATGAATGAAATATATTGTGTCTTCTGAAGATAGATGCGGAAGGAACGTGTATAGCGTATTAGTTCAGCTGTCTACAATTTTTTTTCTCAACTGTGTTGAATTCGATATGTGTATGGGTGATTCTTCCAAGAGTAGTGTTTTTTATCTGGGAAAATGGACCACATATAAAGGATCGATTTTAGAGTAACCGATGGTGGCTTTTTGTTATTTAAGGTATAAGAAAACATAGTTTATTTGGAAAATGCTAAAGCTGTGATTAAGTTTTGTCCATAAGATTAACATAGGCAAACCGAGAGGTTGTTACGGTAATGAAATTTCACCACTAAAAGTTAGGCTGTCAAGAGCGATTAATAAATAATCAAATTTCTTTACATAAAGTTTGTTTTTGAAAAGGTTACTAACATTTATTTAGGTTATTAACGCGTTAGCTTACGTTACGGTTTTTTCTACCTCAACAAGTCTACATAAAAACTGTTCGTACAACAGTGCGAAAAAAATTAGTCTCGCGAAATATGCCTGAAGTTGACTCACGTTGAAATGTATTGACCTAAATGGGTGGCGCGATGAAGGACGACAAGGCTGATGGAAAATAGGCGCGTAATTCAAAAACGCAAAATTAAGTTTTTAAGTTTGTACGGCTAAAGGGATGCATAAAATCTTTTTAATGATATGTTCCTTTTGAAAACCCCATGGCTTGGCGAGTGTTATATTTGCACATCCAAAGTCTAGCAGCATTGTTATTAGTGTTACTGTCTTAGGGGACACATTACGGTAATGACATTTTAGCCTTATAAACTGGAACCATCGATACCCGCTTAAAGGAACTGCTTATACATATATCCTCATCTGTTAAGTACATATTTAGTACAAGTATTTTATCCGCTTCCCGAATCAAAAAACTTCCCAAAAGTCCGTTTTTAAACTGCAGACATGAGAAACACCACTTTTGGAAGAATCACCCACATGTGTAATATATTTTCGAACGGTGAAAAATTCTTAAATAACGCGGAAAATTAAACTACCGCATTTGTGTTGCCACTATTTATATACATGTGTATCAACGCGAGCCTTACGTAACCGGAACGTTCGCGTGCTATAAAAAGTATGTATAGAGGCGCGATAGTTGCACACCTAAGCCGCGAGCGCGCGGCGGCAATATAAAATATGTAATAAGTGAAATTCAGCAAAGCAGAGAAAAGGGCTATTCTTAAATACTTATCGATTGCAATCAATTTAACACGCCTATAGGCGACCTAAAATTTTAACACGGTTTTTCCGTCCCTGCAGACATTATTAATAAAAAAAATTGTTTCAATCCAATCACAGAACGCGGCCCTGACAAAGTCGAGGTATACAACAACACAGCAGCAGCTCCGGAAGAAAAGCGCAAGAATTTCCAAAATCATGGCCTCAATGATTTCGTCTATTCACCGCCCACCACGAGAATATCATCCCATAATGAAGTCGTCGGCGCGAAACTATGCACGCAATAAATAGATTATCGGGGCCGAAGACACCCCCGCGGGGCGAGTGACGAATCACTCGGAGGGAAAATTCGCCATGCACGTGCGCGCAAGTCTACGACCCGCAGCTTTCGACTCCACAACGTGTTCGACGCTGCACAAGCATAGTACAGAAGAAGACGACGAAGAAAAAGAACAAGAGCCGAGAGCGAGCTCCTCTCGGCCAGGCCGTCATGGCAAATCAGCGAAATTAGCGGCATCTGGACCCGACTCCGAGCCAAAAGGAGAGAGAGAGAGAGCCGATGCTCTCGAGCATAATGTGTCGGCCTTTCTCAACGTCTCTGTTTCGCGCTCGCTCTCTCTTGTCCGCCGCGTATGGAAAAGTCAGGCCAGACGCGACGACGAGGAGCAGAGATGGGGGCGGGGTCCGGGGCGAAAATGTTTTTCCAGAAGGCAGCCCGGAGCTATTGAGCGCATTTTGTGGATGAGAAAGAAAGGCATCAGAGAGAAAGCTCGTTCTCCACTTTTGATATGCGCGCGCTCGAGTGTGTTGTTGGCCGAGCGCTGCCGCTCAGGAGTTTACAAAATATTTCCACGGCCTCCGATGTCTATACGCTGCGGCGAGATGTTGAGCTCGACGTCCGTGTATGCGTGTGTGAGTGAGAGAGAAAGAGATGAAAATTGGGGGGGTGCTTGGATTTTTTTAAAGAACTCGGTGTGTTGCGCTTGACGGAGGACGCGCGCGTGCGCCGCGCCGGGGATAATGATTTTTTACCCTTGATTTATGATCGAGACGCTGCGAGCACGTGAGCACTCGTGTGGGTAGTAGAGATTACGCGAATGAAATTATGTTTACGCAGATATCTGTAGTACCGGACAATTTTTGTCACGGTTTGTTGATAATTTAATGATACTTGAAAAAAGTACTTATCAATCGGTTTCTATTTTGAAAGTTTTTAAAAATTATTATAACCATGTAAAATTTTAAAAACTTGATTGCGAAGTTACTTTATAACTTTTCTAAAAAAAATTAAGTAAATAGGCAAAATAAATAATTTTCGAATTATACACAAAACGCTTATTGAAAGTAAAGTTTATGTTTATATCTGAAAAGAAAAGTTATCGAAACTGCACACAGGTATTAGTAACTTCCCATACATAAAGAGCTCATGAATCAATTATAATTGATAAAAAAATTTAATATTGACAAACTGGGATCAAATATATAAATTCCGACTTTAAAGTTGAATTTACTGAAAGTCGTTTTCTCAATTTTGTTCAAAAAGATCTGCGTTTTTATATTAGAAACAGATTATGCATCAGCAAAGCTAGATTGAATCATATGATCGAAGTGTAGGCATGACGTCTTGTGACAGTCACAAGAAAGAAAAACTTGTAATTATCCTTTTTTCACTTTTAACATAAAAATATAATATTCTCGCACTTAATTTTTCAATATAATAAGTAAAATGCTAACTCAGAATTAAATTATAGATATAAACTTTGAGCCATACAAAAATTTGACGTATATAGTTGAAAGCGGATGTCTATATTTTTTAAAATGTTCATGACTTTTTCATATGCAAATAGTTATAGGTGTTTAAAAATTGTCGCTGTAAAGACTAAATTTTATAAGTCCCGCACTATGCAAAGTCTTTAAGTTCAAATTTTTCCAGACGATATTTATACCAAAATACAAAGTTCTATGCAAAAATTTCTCCGAAAAGGTTCGACGCGACGTCAATTCTGAATAGCGCATTGTGCTCTATATTTTTTGCATACCTTTCACTTAACGGCTATTAATACGTCAAAGGACAAATGTCAAGTCCAAGAAATTCCAGTAGGAAAAAAAAACCTTGTATATGTGTTCACAGCTTACTACGTTACACGCGGCTTTTCTCACCCACAATGCAGACGCATTGACTTCATGATCCCGCAAAATTAGAGCTCGACTCGACAATTCACACTCTCCGGAAGTAACATTTCACCTCCTCTCAATTAAAAAGGCCCTGTACAGTCCATTATACGGCCGTAAACAGCGAGGAAGCCCATTGAATAACTGTTCCCATTTCTCAGCGGTCGATCTTTCCAAGAGCGTTGCGAGAGCAAAAAGTACGTAAACTGTAGCACTTTGCATAGACACGGCAGGGCAGAAAGAGAGCGAAGTAAAGGCGTGTGGAACGACAGCGCGCGCCGCGTCTGTATACACAGCTATAGGTATACATACACATGTGCGCAGAGAAGAGAGAGAGACTGGAGCCTACCCCGAGACCTCGAAAGTAGAACATTAGCGAGGTTCGCCGCGGGAGTTTTTCGAAAACGCGTAACATTACCACTTAGTAGTCTTGGGCCTCGACTATTGTTTGGCCAATAGTGTCAGGTTGTCGACTGCGTACGGCCAGCCCTTATACTTGGAATTTCTGGCTGGAAAAAAACATGCCGCGCCAGCGAGAGAGAGAGAGAGACAGACGTCCCGCGGATGCGGAAACTGCTGCTGCTGCTGCAGCTTTTCAGCAATTTCGGCCTGTCTTTCTAGTCGCAGCGCGACATTTATCTACGTCTTTAACGACCCTCTGTGTGCGCGTGTTGTGTAAGTTGGGCTGCTTCAACTTTCGGCTTGCATTTAAATGAAGTTAATGGAGTCCCGCTGATTAAAGCTCGGCATACTGACCACAGACTGTCTCTCTCTCCTCCGGAATTCCTCCCGACATTCCTTCGGCTGCCTTTCCGCTTGGCCGAGAGATAGGAATCTTTATGTCTCTGCGAAACCGTTTGCGAAGCTCTCCTTCGCGCGTACCCTATACACCGCTTGCAAATTAATTTTGTTGTATTTCGTTTTTGCTTTCAGCGAAATGAGCCGTGGTAATTATTGCGTAATTTGGAAGATCCCGCGCGTTTAATTAAAGGGAATGTGAGAGGTGTACACTGGAAATGGTATATACTAAAAATAAAATTGCACAGTACATGTACGCATGTTCTTCACGCGGGATTTCGAAAATTACGAAAACATTTTGAGAAAATGTTGGAATTAAACCGAAAGTTGAAATTACCGAACTTGTACTTTTTAGAAGAACTATCTGAATTATAATAAATGGCAAATAATTAAGGACGTTCTACCCCTACTGCACTAGTCAAACTGTAATCTTCTTTTATACTCGTAAATTATACCGCTCTCAGTGGCTTCCATAAATCAACTTAAACTAAATAATGACTATAAATTTTATTAATATAATTCTATTTATCTTTATTATTTATAAAAAGTTTCGTGCCTTCGCTGATTTGACTCATATTTTGAGGTTAAATGTATGATTTTGGTATTCAGTGAAATTTAATTATATATCCGAGTTAATGAACAATATTTTTGAAAAATAAATAATGTTCGTTATGAATTCATTTTCATTCACAATAAATTTGGACAAAATCTCAATTTTTAATACTTTATAGTATATAAATTAGTATAATTCGCCACAAGAGCCCGTGCTAATCTGCGCAAAATAAAACATCTCGTAAAACATTTATATTTCCGCTTCTATGCTCTGTAGCCTTCTGAAAACGTACACTAGTATTTCTGAGATTTATACCTAGCTGTACACAACATTTCAATCGTAAATTTTAGTTCTGTTACGAGTAGAACCCCCTTAATAAATGTATGTGGTGTTAATAAATATCTTACACGGTATATACTATTAAGAGTGCTCCACCGCGCGATCATCACGCCACCTACCTCAAAAAACGTTTTTTGTTTATTGTAATTAATTGATTAACTTTAACTCAACAAATCGAGTTTCGCCACTTGCCTTATATATCAAAGAACGTTTTAAAAAAAATTGTATTTAATAAAATGTAATAATAACGACGTATTTCGTCGGACAAAATCAAAATGCGATTCCCAAAGTCTCCGCAAGTCATACAAATTTATCCGACGAAATAAAATTTTAATTTTGACTTTTATGCCATAAAAATAATTTTACCACATTCTTAGATACCTACTACAGGTGGCGAAACTCAGTTAAACTCATTTTTCTTTTATTAACTTTGTTAAAATAACACAAAAAGATTGAGGTGTAGTGTGGGGGCGCTGCTAAATTTGTCGGACTTGCTACAAAAAGGTGGAGCACTCTTAAGATGAAGTATGAATATTAAATTTTTCCAAAATTAAAAAGCCCATTGTTAAAAGCTCAACTCCACCGAGCTGCAGGTTGCATACAAAAGAAAATCAGAAAACACAAAACTCGCGCCTATAATCTACATCTGTCTTCCTCCGTAATGCCAAGCCATTCAACAATAGCTCCTCGCAATATTTCCTCCCCATTCACGTAAACGCGTGCCGAGATACTTACAGTCTCTCTCTCTTTCTTTTCCCACTCCCTTGTGAAAATTCGTCTCTCATAGCCTTGTGTATCCACACGAGCGTAAAGGGACACACCGGTACATGACCTCAACTCGCGCTTAACGACCTCGGCATTAACGAGTCGATCGACCAAGAAGAAGAAGAAGAAGAAGAAGAAGAAGAAGAAGAAGAAGGACTTGTCAAAGAGATAATGCATTTCCTCCCTCTGACTTAGAGAGACACGAGCGTTTATATACACAGAGAGAGAGAGACCAGAGATTCTCGGTGTCGCGTGGTCGTCCGCCGCTCATAATTGCGAAAAGTGAGGTCACACGCTTGCCGCCGCTGCCACCGCCGGCCTGGGGGCAGTAAACTAATAAACGCATTAACTCGCAGCGTCAACAAGTCATAAGCCGGGACAATGCGCTTCGAAAAGTCGAGGCGATGCTGCACCAGTCGGGCGGCGGGCACGTGTCTGATTTATTGCGCCGCGCGACGACGACGACGACGGATATCTTCGGGCGCGCGCTTATATTATTGTCGAGAGATTAGAGAGGCAACGGTTACCCTCTGTACCATCTCTCTGTCCCTCTCCCTTTCTGCAGTAAGGGTGCCTATACTGTGGACAGTGTATACAATACACGAACTAGTATTGCGAAGAGCGAGGCCTTACGCTCCCGCTGAGGCGCGCGAGGCCAAACACGCGAACGACACGAGGACGTGAGACGGCTATGGGGATTCCTGCGATGCGCTACTTGCTGCGAGAGAGGGAGAGACTTGCGTCCAGGATGCGTATGCCCGCAGATCTCGCTTTGGTTGGACGTTCATCATCGCTCGTTATTCTAGGGACAATTAGTGGGAAGGACACTCGAGAGCTGGACGGATATCGAGGGGTATAGAGATTTACATTCTGGGGTAGATTTTTGTTACTTTGAAAGGAAGTCCAAAGGTATGAGGTGGTTCTTGAGCGAGAATCCGAAATTCAAGGATGTAATTTGAGTATTGTTGACATTTCGCTTTGACGAATTCTGAGGGTTTAATCGAAGATAAATTATTTTTACATACACTTGTTACTACTCTCTAAATATTTCGGAGTGATTGTCCACTCGAATCGAGTGATTTTTCACTCTTCCTATCCAGACAAAACTGAGCCTATCGGAATAGAGTGATAAGTTACTTTTGAAAAGAGTGATTTATTCACTCTAATTGAGTGGCGAATTTCACTCTCGAATAGGGTATTCAGGATACCCCTGATAAATCATAAATTGTATTCAAAATTCAAACACTATAATTAAAAATACTACATGGTAATCGACACTAATAAACATTTACATCACACATCGTGAACAAATCAGTTATAAAAATATTGTCATTGATAAGCTAACCTCTATCCTCAAAACTTTTCTATCACATTTTATAGCACAAAATCACACAAAAACCTGAATACTTTACTTGCATCGGGCAGTACATTAATTAGAGACATTATATTCTTGATAATTTCCCGTGCGGCACAATAATTATTTAAACAAAGCCCAGATTCAGGCACATGCAGCTGGCAACGAGGTCCCGCACTTTACAGAAAGCAACGCATCATAGTTTCACTCTTTTTCAGAGTAATTTGAATAAAGCCTATCACACTGAAGTTTCTAGTGATTAAATCATAAGGTGTGACAGTAAATCACCCAAAAGGAGCGGTAGATCACTCAAATTTGAGTCATTTACGAATCACTCCGAAAAAGTGTGATGAAAATCACTCCGAAATATTTAGAGAGTAAAAGAAAATTAATGAAGTGTAGATGGATATTTAGCAAATAATTATAGACTCTCACTTCTTGAACAAACGGGTTAAGAAGGTATGACTTACTATGGAGAGTGGAACTTTTTTCAATATTTTGTATTTTTTAATCAATTAATAGTTGACCAATTGACTTATTTGAAACAACAAAATAAGCTTTAGGTACTTTTCTTGATGTTGTAACAATTTCAATGAGATCTATTGTCATAGTCTAAGATATGAATAAAAAATCTCAAATCTCCACACGAGAAAATCATATCTACGTAATAACTCGTTCCTAAAGCAACCCCAAGTCTTGTAATTTTAACCAAATCCTTTTTTTATGCATACCTAATCATACGCCAAGTTTCATAATTTTCGACCGATAATTGACGAAAAAATCGCAAAAATTCGAGAACACAAGAATGCTGCGAACTGATAAAATACGCTCTCCTAACCCAATATTTAACCTCACGCATTTTTTCTTCTCGTGAAAAGCAGCCTCGTAAAAGACGCAACGCGTTTTCCAATCCCTACACACTAATCCACGAAAAATTCCTCAGCTTGTGTATATATACCCATGTTTTAAGTATCCATATACCATGACAATAAAGGGCTGAGTCTCATCATAAAAACCCACTCTCTATACAAGGCCGTAAACTTTTTTTCACGCAAACAACTCGTGCCCGGCTTTTCACAGAAGTATGAGAAAACAAACTTACGAGAAAAACCCGTCCGTGTTTTCAATGACCCCCTCCCGCGCTCGCAACGAGTCGAGAGAGTGAGAGGCTCGAGACACTGCACGATTTCACCCGGTCTTTTTTCCAGTGAAACGCCACGCTTACGGCGAAAATTCGCGTGACTCACCTCACCCCCTGCAATGTCTCTTAAAAGTCTCGCAAAGTTAAAACACGAAAAAATCTATCTATACACAAGGACTAATTTTTTAATAAAAAAAGATATGCTATTGCTGAATGGTACGCACTATCAATCAGAAATCGTATTATCTGCTTATAAGCGTAATTCCTTAAATCCCCACAAATGTTGTGAAAGAAAAATGATTTTCTAACAATCTCCTCTCGGCTGCGCCAACACACAACCAGTCCACGCTCAGGTATACGTATCCAACAATACACAAGGCTGCCTAACGAAGTTCCCCAATCGACAAGAGTATCACGAAGAGCGTAAAGAATACGAAGCTAAAAAGAAGGGCTTACAGGCGACTAAGGTGAAAGCAGAGAGAGAGAGTGAGATGAAGATTTCCTGCGCGAGTCTCAAGGGTCGCGCGAGCCCGCCTTATATACGTACATAGCTATATAGTATATATATATACATGCATACACCTATAATCTATACACAACCGTGTATATACATAAGAGCAGAGAGAATATCTCGGGGCTGACGTAGCGGCTGCTCTCCGGGCGCATCTGACGTTTGAAAATTTTCCCTCCGCAACGTCGGCTCTCTCGAGTGGGCGGTAGCTCGTGCCGCGGACAATGGCGCCGCATATTGTGAAAATATTGATTACGAATCGCCAACAATGGCAGAGACAATGCCGACGTCGACGAGTCGCTCAAAAAGACGCTGCGCGCATCGAGGACAATAAAAGGGGGGGAAGAGAGAAACACGAGATAGGCCAAAGAGCCGCGAGAGACACTCGCGCGCGGATAGGGCATATACACTCTCTTTTCAGCTTAGCTTTTTTTTCCGCGCGCGCGCGCCAAGACACGCCTACACAGCCTCTCCGGTTTACGTGTACATAGGTATACAGCTGCGCGATAAATTCACCCTAATTTTAGCTGACTTTGAGATTCTTAATTTTCGAAGAATATCAAGGACTGTTTCTAACTGTATTACACTGCACATATACGTCGCGTGTATACCGACACTTCCGAGGAATTCCTTCGATGCAGCCATATACCGCATCGAGTTACACTGTATACAAGTATGTCCCTGTATATAAGAAGCCGCATCGCTAAGCAGCAGCCCATCAATCTAAAAAAAATTTTTCCTGTCGAACGGGCGCGTGAAAAATAAAAGGGGGGGCAAAACTGTACAACGATCCTTCCCGTGTATTATATATATACGTAACTTCTCGATCGCGCAGCTGTTTGTTTCCACATGTGCGGCGTGGCCTCTTTCACCTCTCTCTCTCTCTCTCTTCTCTCCGAAAAACAAAACGAGCAATTTCACGTGTCAACGAAAGAGGGACTTGTATAATATACCCTTTTCGAAGACGCCGCGCGCGCACGTGTCCATCAGACGCGTAAGCGCTAAACGCGAGAGAGAAAAGTCGAGGAAAATCTCAGCCCCGGGATCTCTCGCTGGTGAGTTTCTCTTTTTCGAGCCTGTGCGTATATACTTAGGGCCTTTCACGGGGCGAAAGTGGACCGCGCGCGTCGTCCACGCGTCGCCTACTGCTGCGCGCTATATATGTATAGATTACATTATGGGGGCTGCAATGGTATATACGAGTTAACGTCTTTCGAGGAACCGAGACGTCGTCTGTAATATGGAGTGTCGAAAGCGTGACTCTCGCGTGTGCTCTTCTCTTTTCCTTTGAAGCTGCGTATACGACAGGACACTTTTATGGAATGGCTTCCAAGTGTCACTCCTGGAACGACACGATTAATCGTCTGATTAGTGGAGCCGACGCTATCCTTGGATGTTCAAGCGTAGACGCATGATTTTCGTGCGGACGAGACGTTAAAAATTTTCGATAACAATAACAACAACGAAAACTGTCATTTCGTAAGAAACTGCGCATTTTCTTATTTTGCAACGGTATTTTGCATTCGAGCGTAATATAGTATTTATATACTTGTATACACGACGGTCAGTAGAATTACCCTTCCCCGCGCGCATATGCCATCACGCGAGCGATCCTAATTACACAGGCGGAGCAACCCGTATATACAAATTTACCAAAAACTGTCCTCGATGTAGGGAAACAGCGTAGGTGCTAACCGCCGTATCTCCTCTCTCTCTTCATTGTCCTCGTCCCGCAACCGTTTCACTGTGTGTACAGTATGTGTATAGCGATTCCGCAAATGATACACGACAGAGAAACGAGAGAGAGAGAGCTGTCGGTGTCGCGTGTCACATATGCGGCACACCCTCGAAGTAGCGCAATTAGCCCGGCTAAATACCGCCACGCTTTACGTAATCGCTTCTCGCTCTGCACCCCCCCCCCCCTCTGACGCACGTGTGGAATATTATTGCACGCGACGCGACGGTGAAAAACGCTGAGCCAACGACGCCCACATCTGGCCTCGTCTCCGCATTATTCTACTTGTATATTATAGCTATATGTGCGTATAATGTGTACACACACACATCAGGCGTGTGTTACTTACACGTCGTGCGCGCGATGCGGTTTTAAACTTCTGGAAAAAGTGTGTTAGGTTAGAACACTGTAGTACTTACGTATCTTCTGATTAGTGACTAACGCGGCGTTGTGTGTGCCGCCGAGAAGCGCTTTGGGTATTCCGTGGGAGAGATGCTGCCTTGTCATTGTCAATTAAGCGGATGTACGCGATAGGTATTGTTCTCTCGGGATGATGATGATCTTGATGCATGCCATTGCTTTAGAGAGCGGGAGAAAATATACGGGTTTTCCGTGTGTGCGCGTTCGATCGAGGCCTAAGTGATGGGGAGGTCGCGAACGACATTAAGTATTGTATTACATATCGCCGTGTTTTTCAGATTGCTACATTGCCGTGAAAACACGTATTTCGAGCGACTGTGATGACAGTGAAAAAGACTCACCTGATGATGATGATAGGTTAAAAAAATAGTCCGCAGGACTGACGAATTCTTCGATCCGCGAACGGACGCAGGCAACCGGTACGGCACGAAACCTCGTCGTGTGGCGCTTTGCTTCTTATGCGTGAACATCGCGATCGAGGTCTACAAAGATTACTTACTTATTACACTGGTTTACTGGTATTCCTAATCGAATGTGTAAAGATCACGCGATTATGAGTATAGAATATCCTTGCAAACTGCAGGTTTGGACCTGTTATGCGACTGAACATCACGATCGCCATCGCGGTCTCACCCCGTGTTTGCCCGCGTATATGACTGTGGCGCCACTTTCCAGTTTTCTATACGCATAGCAATCGGGATTAGATTGACCGGAAGTGTATACCTATATGAGATTCCATAATAGCTCACGCGATTTGCCCGCGATGGCGCTAGTTTCTTCAAGTCAGCTGTCTTTTATCCAAGAGTTACACGGTTATATACATTGGAATCTGAACGCCATCGCTCACCATCATGTGCAATGTAATACAACATTATACACTTACAGGACAAGCCCGTCTGTTCTTCACTGGATTTACACAGTGTTTAAAGCGTTGCTATATATAGAGTGTCACCAGCCGCAGCTTTCAACCAAACCACACAGTACTTACATACGTTTAAAAATGTATCTGCGACGTGCAAGCAAAAATTACAATGCACACATCTATATATCACATAAGTATATAACACACAATATACATAACAGAGCAGAGTACACAGCACAGCTGACCTGTTTTTTTTTTTTCATTCTATAGATGCGTCGTCGTGTCGTCGCAGTGTTGTGCAGACTCTCATCCACCTCGTTTTCAACGACTCGACGACAATTCTCTTCGCGACTCAGCAGATTTAACTTGTGCACACGTATATGTGCTTTCGCTGTACAATACGTATATACAGGCGCGTCTCTATCCGGAGCAGCTCGACTCCCCGAAGGCTCCGCCGACGACGACGGCGACGGCTTATTGCTGAGCACGAAGCGAAACGCCCGCCTATCGGCGCGATCTCCGCAAGTTTATACAGCCGAGAGAAAAAACATTTAAATGTACTACATTCGACCAGCTCGGCTGCAGGCGACGAGTTGGGTTACACAAAATTATTCGATTCTTCTCGTCTTTTGCATTGTTTTACGTGCACAGTTTGCACCAATCGAGTTGATAACATTTTTATCCTAAGTTTGTAAACGGAAGACGTATTTTGTATACTTGCGATCGATCTCGATCGTTTCTCAATTATATAACTCAAAGCCCTCCACACCGCGGAGAGTCTCGACGTTCGCTCCGTGAGCTTTTTGTAATTGTTCAGTCTCGCGGGGCAAGCAGCCATGTATAATTGTACACATATAGGTAACTATACGTACGACATGTGGGTAGACGCGAGTCGTACACGTATTACTGGCATCTCCAGTCAATGTTGCACACATAGGTGTATGTGTATATATATATATATACACACACGCAGAATAAAAGCGCGCTCGCCGCGTGTGCGCCGATGGGAAAAACTGTGAGCGGCGGCGGCGGCAATTTTTACGAGCCAGCGAGCCATCGCGAAAACGGCCGGCCTCCGTCCCGCCCGACGTCGCGACAACAAAACGCCTATATGCGAGGATGCAACAGCGCACGCTAAAAGTCTAATCGGCCGTTGTTTGTGGTCACTCTAACGCTGCGGCGCACAAAAATGCGTATATACGTATACCCCGCGCGCGTATGTGTATATGTATATACGAACTTTGTACACTACGTATACGTGTATGTATACACCCCTCGACGAGCTCTGTATGTATATATATATAGGTATATATTGTTGTGCGCTGTAGCTCGATATACCTTTTTTGTCTTGCGCGGGGCCAAGTAGATGTTCGCATCGGGGACCCATTGTCTTGGGCTACATTCTACTCTGGCGCTTGACTTTTCGCGCTTGATCGAACGCGCAGTTTCGCCTCGAGCTTTATTATTATATATTGTGCTCGGATAAACGCTGCGGAATACACGCGACTGCGCGCATTGCAGCGGTATAGCGATTGCTTTTTCAAGTCTTGCTTACACATACAACTGTTGTATTTAGGATTGGACTTTGAAAATAATTTTTTTTTTTTTTTTTTGAGGGGGTTCGCTGGTACGATTCTGCTATGTATTAACTATGTAACGTGTCGTTAAACAAATATTAATGCAATATAATTTGAAAAATTACATTTTTATTCAGAATTAATTGATATTTTGTATGAATAATTATTTTGCATTGTTTTCGTAGAATAACAAAAGTACATTTTTTGCTTTTTAATAGTTCCGAAATTACACAGCGTCGCTCTAATTTTAACATATTACACTGATACTGCAGTACTGATCTGTTATTTTATATTAAAAAAGAAATAATATAATGCACAGTATTTTTTACTGCTCCAGCACGATATGCACTGCAAAAAATCCCGTTAATTTATACGTTTGTTTGTTTCGAATCAATGACACAGAAAATTATACGTCAATCTCCGGCTCGCAATTTTTTGTACTGCACAATATTGAATACTCGATTGTATCGTGTCAAATATATAACGAGATGCGAGTTACAGCGAGCGTATTATACATATATAGTTAATATGACGTCGGGAGATTTCAAAATTTTTGCATTTACAATTTTTCCAACAATTCCTCCGCGCGGAGGTCAATAATCGAGACAAGAAACATCCTATTTATACAACAAAATGTCTTATACGTATTATGATCTTATATGTGCGTTTCTGTTTTTTTTTTTTTTTTTGCATAAATATCTCTGCGAATCCGCCGCGCGCGCTCGTCGAGCATCGAAAAAGTGACCAAACAAGAAAAGTATCATTTTTATCTTATCTCAAGCGATTGAACCTCTCGAGTCACACGTATACACACGCAAATATCCGCAGTTCGCACACAGACACACCGATCGCTGTCTCGCAAATGTTATTTACGTAATTCCAAGTCAAGATTATAACCGTGTGCACCGCAGTCTTATGCAGACGCGCATCTCGCTCGGACGCTGTTATTATAAATCTGTCTCTCCCAGCGGTCGATGCGTCGCCGCACAAAATTCAAAGCTCGACCAAGCGATTACAGCGTGTGTACCTAGAAGCGTATATAAAAATTGTGTATTAAGAGCGACATGAGAGCTCGAGCTCGCGAGCGAAGATGAGCACGAGCGACCTGTGGATGCGCGACCTCGTGACCAAGTACGGCCTCATCGTCCTCGTCCTCGCCGTCCTCGCGAGCCTCGTCTCGTGGAAGTGGTCGCGCTACCGGCAGAGCAATTTCAAGGCCTTCCTGCTGGGCTTCGAGACCGAGTGCGCCGAGCTCGCCGCCGATTACAAGAAGAAGCTCTTCGCGCCCCTCGAGCACATCGTCTCCCACGACGAGGTCCTCAGGTCGCTCAACAGCATTAGGATACTGGAAATCGGCGTGAAAACCGGTAGGGCTGGATTCGCGCTGATAATGTGCGTTTTGCTATGCGGACGAGCGATTGTGACTTGTGTGATTTTGTTTATACAGTAGCTGTGCGCAACTGTGCGCGTGGAAAAAATTCTGGCAAATTTATTGTTTGTATATATGCAGAGTCGAAAATTAACAGTAGCTTTTGTAGTTTTATGATTCTTGATTAAAAAGAAAAATTGATTCTAAATATATAGAACACTTTTTTGTACTTGCGTATACTTAACGAGTTTTTTTTTTCAGGCGACAACATACAATACTACCCGGAAGGTGCGCACTTCATAGGGATCGATTGGAACACAAAATTGGGAGATTACCTCATCAACGGCGACAGATCCTGGCAGTTCGAGCACGTGATTTTCGAGAGGCTCATAATCGGCGACGGAAGCTCTTTGAAATGCATACCCACCGGCTGCGTCAACGTAGTCATAACGACCCGGAGCCTGTGCTCCACGAAATCGATTCCTGATACTCTCAAGGAAATTCGCCGTGTACTCGCACCCGTGAGCTATATTTTGAATATGTATATGGGTGATTTGCAGAAAAATGGCATATTTCACCGTCGAAGTCGAAGAGAAGCAAAGAATCTTTAAGGGGACAACTGATAGCGGTCTTTTTATCGTTTGAGGTATAACAAAACCGGAAAAAGCTACAACTGCTATTAAAGTTTTTCCCATAAGATTACTACAGGGAAATTTCGCGGTTTGACACGTAAGTGACATCTACGGAGATGACATTTTCTCACTAATTGTTATGATGTGAGAAGCCATTACAACATAAACGAATTTTCTTTTGAATACTTATTTAACTTTAAATTTACAACATTTGCACCAGATTTAAGTAATGAATAAAGTGACTTACCACCGCAATAACTAGTGCCACGGAGGTGACATTTTTTTTGTACCACATCAAATTAGTGTAAAAAAATATATAACAATACTGCACAATTCAACTCGCATGACAAAATTCAAAATGGGGTCTCAAAGGTTTAAAATCATTAACTTTGGTGGTGAGCTTGAAAATATTGGCCGGGAGCAGAAGGAAAATGCGGAAATTCAATTTTTAAACTAGTAGGACTCAGACAAGGGGAAAATTGGCATATTTAAGAAATATTTCTAAAGGAAATTTTACATTACATCCCCTTTTGAAAAATTACGCTATGTAACTGGAGCCTAGTTGCATATCTGAAGTCCTGCAGTATTTTGATTACCAACGTTCTCTCTGGCGACATGCCACGGAGGTGACATTTTAGCTATATTTATTGCAACCATTGTTGCACACTTAATAGAACGACTACAGTATATATCCTCATTTATTAAGTACATTTAGTAGAAGGTTTCTGTGAACTTGCCGATTCAATAAAGTTTAAATACGGCAGTGCAGGGGGTGGCAATATGCCATATGCCAGTTTTCTGCAAATCACCCATGAAAAAAAAAGAACAAAATAGTATATTACGTGCCTAGGGAGGAAAAAACTTGGAGAGTCCATATCTCGTGTATATTGATACCCGAGCCGAAGGCGAGGGTGGCAAACACGAGATATGGGCTGTCCGAATTTACTCCCGTGGTGCGTATACTATTTTTCTTCACACTAGCGCCGAAATTACCAATTTCGCTCCTGGCGCCCGGGAGCGAAAGTGGTACTTTCGGCGCAGTGTGGAGAAAAAAAAATTTTTTTTTAAAACCATGCGTTGCGTTCCACAGGGAGGCAAATATCTGTTCTTGGAGCACTTGCCGGACGAGAGAGGCTCCTTCGTCGGTTGGCTGCAGACGATACTCACGCGAACGAGGATATGGCCGTCGCTCTACGGCGGCTGTCGACTGGACTCGAATCCAACGAGGGACATCGAGAAAAGCGGATTCAAAGAAGTCAAATGGGAGCACGTTGTCCTGCAAGGCTACGTATCCCAGCCGCATCACCTACTGCTGTCCAGACATCATATTATGGGCAGTGCGACTCGTTGAGATTCACTGTAAATCCGTTGATCGATCGATGCTCGTATACAGTACTCGATTTCACCGGTGCAGCCGATTTCGATCGGTCAGAGCGTGGCTTTTACGCGATTGCATAAACATTGTTATTGATTTTTTAATTTTGTTGCGCTTTAAGGGGGTTCGGCCACATTGTAGGAGAGATTTGAATTAATTAATTCAGTTCAAGTGATTAGTTATCAAAATTTATTTAGTATATGTACACGTTTGGATATAAAACTTATATTATAGATTTAAATTGTATATACATGTACAACAATAGTCATAGAAAAATGTAGCTATATTTACAAAAATTAACCAGCTTTTAAGGTATTGCTAAACCTTTCACAAACTGTTGTACTAACATTTTCAATTTGACAATTTTTTTAATAATCTCAACAAAATTAATATATACAATTTTACGTTTGTACTTTACAATAAATAATCGATTGTTATTTTTACAAAACAAAATTACTTAGACATAATCTTTTTTATCTTTAAAAAATTTAAAAAATGCTCACGTTCATAAATTACTCTTCTTAAGCTTTTACTTTTAATGGTATGAAACATTCATCATCTGACAATATCAAAATTTCATCAGTCTTTCTCTTAAAATTATTTTTTGATTTGATCTCTTTACTTTTAGCTCTTTTGTTAGACTTTCTTCTAGCTTTTCTCTTTAGATTTCTTCCCTGCAAATCTTGACTATCTTCATCTAATATATTTTTCTTATCATTAATTGGTTCTTCATTTTTGTTGTCATCAGTCAATTCGTTTGTTACGTCAATTCTTCTTTCATTCAAAAATTTATTAGATGGACTCTTATCATTTTTCTTCTTTTTAACAAGATTGTCATTTAAATCATTAACATTAGCATTAACTTGTGGATTTTTTACTTCTAATGATTTATTGGTTAATTTATTACTTATTACTTCTTTTTCATTTTTAGATTCTACTTGAGCTTGATTTTTTTTATTAAATACAGCGTTAATGTTGCACTGAGAATTTTTATTTGCATTAGAAGAAACTGTAAGATTTTTATTTTTTATTTTTGTGATATTTGCATTACAAAATTTTTCCTTAACGGGCATTATTTTTTCATTATATACAGATGCTATATTAATTTGCTGATTAACTTTGGAAATAGAACTATTTCCTTTGTCAGATTCTGGAGATTCACAAGCTGTAGAGTTTGATTTTAAATTAGTTTTTTTATTATTTGAATTTAGCAAAGTTTTTGTTTCATATTTGCTGTTATTCTCTAATTTCTCATTAACAGTAATGTTTCGTTTTAACGATTTCTTTTTTAATTTTTTGCTTGAAACATGTATGATTGCATCAGATTCATCAGACGATAATACTGGCACAAATTTGATTGACTTATCACATGAAATTTTGTTTTTATTTTCATCGATTCTTGTAAAAGATGATTTCATCTGTACAGTGTCCAAGATATTGCTGTTTGTTCTTTTGTTTGCTTTTACTTTTTTTAAATTTGACGTCAATTGTTTATCAACAATCAAATTAGTATCTTTTATACTTGTTTTACCATTATTTTCTTTTCTTGTAGATGATAATACCTCTACATTTATTTTTGAATTATTCTTTTCATTATTTTGAATTGTTGTTTGTTTGATAGAAGGTTCATTTTGAGTGTATCCTTTTTGATATTCTATTGCTTTTAAGCTTAACTCATCTGATGATTCATCGTCTGAAAAATCTGTACTCACCTGGTTAGATTCATTAACGGAATTACTTAAAAATCTATTTTCTTTCTTCTGATTTGGACTTTCATATACTGAATTTGTTATTTTACTAACACCAGTTTTTGGGCTTCTCCATGTGTCTGGTAATTTCTGAAGAACTACTTGTACTGTTTTAATATTGAATTTTTTCATTTCCGAATCCTTTCTTCTATCAAGAGTTTGCTGCACCATTTTACTATGACTGTTACTGTGATCAAAACTCTTGAAATCTAGATTTTTGTCAGACCTATTTTTACTATTCTTTAACTCGTCAAAATTTACTTTAGTTTCATCTTTATTATGTGCTGTTGAAGATTTATCAAAGATGATTGTTGGTGTTGTGTTGTTCACTTTGATCGTGGAGTTATTTTTATTATTTTTAGAAAATGAGATTAATGATAACATATGAGGACTTTTCTTTTTTCTAAACTTTTGCCTGTGCCTTCGAATAACATAACTTGGTCTTGACAACTTAGGAGTTTGAAATGCAGGATGATCACATTGCTTTAAAGAAAATCTTGGTACTCTATGACTAGAGGCTGCTTCTGATGCTGGTGTGAATTCCTCAGGAGATTCTTTGTTAATATATAATTTTTTCCTCTGTCCTAAGCCCGTAACATATTTACTCTTGAATAATGATTCATCACTATCACTCACTGCAATTGATTGAAGGCCACTATCTCCATTAAAATTTTGAGAACTGCTTTTGCCTTTGTTTTTATTTTTTGTAAATTGACTTGCATTCAAATCACTTTCCTTTTGTACAGAATCTTTAATTACACTATTAACAATATAACAAACATTTTCTTTTAAATTAGCAAATTTTGAGCCTTCAAGAATTGCTAAAGTCTCTGCTTTTTTAGTAGTATTGTTGTTGGCTAAAATATACGCTGCAGTATCCACTGAGCTACTTGACAAACTAGCTATCTTCGTTAAATTGCTATTTGAGATACCTACTACTTCAGACTGTTTCTCCAAATTTAAATTTGTGTTTCCGGTGTGATTTAAATTTGTATTTCCAGTTTGTGATAGAACAGCTTCGTGCAATTCTAAGTTTTCTTCTTCTGCCAATGAAGATCCAGAATCGGAATGAGTTTTATCATTAAAACTTTCAGTATAAGGTTGATTACCTGTATCAACCCAATATTGCACGATTGACATGGATTTACGCATTGGAATGCGAGGTTCTATGGGTTCCTCTACACATATTGGCACATTTTCTATTTCTGCTTTCAGCGTCTTCATGTTAATTGTAACTTCTGAAATCTGTGAAGTCATTTAATTAATGATTAAATATTCATTGCAATTTAAGTAAACTGATTTTTTTAAAAACATAATAAAAGAGTATTTTGGTAATGCAACATCATCCAAGCAATAGAAAATTTAATAAACTAAACTAAAATACAATTTAGAAAACTATGTATTAAGTAATTTCCACTAACCATTGTTGAGTATTTTTTAAATAAATTATTCCAAGAAGTCTCTCGTTTTTCCAAAATGTTTTGCGGTATTTGAAAATCAAAAGGGATAGCCTTTTCACCTCCCACAATTCTAATAAAAATAGAATATTTACTAAAAATATATTATTAAGTTTTTGATATCAAAAAACATAAGCGGTAACGTACTTTTGTATTCCATCGTTATACGACTGGGAAAGTAAACAATTAATAGCGCAGCTACGCTCAGATGTTTTTTCCATAACACTTTTCCACTATAAAGCATTTGTTGTTAATTTTGGCCGATCTTTCAAAAATAAAGTTGTTTTTAACTACTTTTACAATAAATATATTAGTATTAGAATCACATAACCTCGTGAATTTTGAAAGGCGAAACAAGTATAGTGTAAATAGTCTGAAGTTAACTTCAGGTATTGGCCAGTCTGAGTTACGGCATGGCTACCAATTTTGGTAAAATCATTTGTACCGCAATTCAGAGCATACTTATAAGAAAAAAATATAATAAACAAAAATTAAATTACATCTTAAATTCAATATTATTATTAAAATCTGTATCGCTATCTCGTAGCGCAATGAATAGAAATTAATAATTAATGCGTTACACTCGTTCTTGTTTTCTATATTCCTCTTTCAAAAAATTGATAAAAACGTTCGGCGACACTAGCGCCGATTTGAAACGGATCATATATATATATGTATATACAGTCTGTACAATATCTGGTTTTACTACAATGACTTTCCTTATCCTGCCTTATCCGTTTGGGGAGTAACTCTTCAACGTTCTAATGAGAACATATATATATATAATCGTGAATTCGAATAGTAACTTAGATCATATACTGATTATTCAGAATTTTGCGGGAAAAATGACAGAGTTTCCCGCTTAAACAAACGTGCAGCGCTCACAATAAAATCATTCATGTGCACACGAAGAATAACATAATGAACATCGCTTCATCGATTGCCGAACGAGAAAGAGGTTTGCGTAAGTAATCATTTCGGTAAATCATAAAATTCCTTGGTATCCTTTTGTGCGATTGCCCCTGAGCTTTGAGAAGAGGTTATTCTAGTATATATGTATTTCCTTTGACGACCTTGTTCTTCATTTTTTTGAGTAATTCGCATTTATTCTAAAAGTCAATAATAATTCAATGTTCTTTCAGAATTCAATAAAGATTACGACATTGCCTTGCTGCGCCTAAAATGCCACGAAAAGGATATTTACAAAGGAATATCTCCAAACACCGAAGCACCAGATTTCAACGCAGAACCACCAGTCTTTTCTTGTCGTTTTTCCTCAAAATCTGGCTACGAGGATTTCATAGCTCTCGGTAATGAAGATGGAAAAATTGCACTGCAAGACACCAAATTTACAGTTAATCATGATCCTGATAAGCCATTGGAAGGGACACAGGTAAATAAGTATTTTCAACGTAAATTAGCTCAACTTATTTAATTTTTAAATATTATCTATCCAATGTAGGCCCATTCCGATGCAATATTTGATCTCGCCTGGATGCCGCAAGAATTAAAATTGATTACTGCTTCGGGTGATCACTCTGCTCGTTTGTGGGATGTGTCGGAATCAAGCATAAGAGAGTTACAAGTCTTTAGTGCTCATATACGCAGTATTAAAAGTGTTGTTTTCAGACATCAGGATAAAGGTAATCATTTTACTTACAGATTTTTTTTTTCAACAACATATTATATACAAATTTGTCTATAGCTGTTTTTGCAACTGGAGCACGTGATGGAGCGATAATGATCTGGGATATTAGGGCCAACTACAATTTTCGACCAAAGCCTGACAATACAATATATAATGCTCATTGTATGGTTTTACCTAATAAGTCAAGGTTTCGCAGAACTGCAACTACTGCACTTAGAAATAGTCAAACTCAAAGTATTACTGGATTGGCTTTTCAAGATGACAATACACTCATATCATGCTCTACAGGAGATGGGTAATTCTAAAAAAACTTGAAAATTTGTGCATTGATCGTGATAATAATAAAAGTTAAACACATGAATTATTTGTAGAATGATAAAAGTATGGGATCTTCGCAAAAATTACAAAGCAAATAAAAAAGAACCTTTAGCAAAACATACAATGCTTTATGGAGGAAAATGTAACAGAAATAGTTTTACTTCGTTACTGGTGTGTCCAGCTGGCATTACATTATATGCAAGCTGTGTGGATAATAAAATCTATGCTTATAATTTATCATCTTATAATCCTAAACCAGGTAAGTTAAATTTGTTATTATTTAAAAAAATTCTGTTTTAGTTATATTGTACTTTATATTTATATTTGCAGTTGCTGAATACTTTGGACATACAAATTCAACATTTTATATAAAAGCATGCTTAAGTCCTGATGGCAAATATCTTGCCAGTGGCTCAAGTGATGAATTGGCTTATATTTGGCATACCAAGAGACCAGGTGCTCCTTTATTAAAACTTTCTGGTCACAGGGAAGAAGTAACTTGCATTGCATGGTGCACTGTAGGGGAGTCAAAGGTAAAGCTAAAAATGCAATTTATGTTCAAACATCAGTAGTTTTCTGAAATCATCAATAATTTTATTTATCGCAATATTTTTATTCTAGTTAGTTACTTGTTCAGATGATTCATATCACCGAATATGGCGCGTTGGAAATGAACATGTGAGTGAAGATGAACAAATAAATTTTCGTGGTACTGCTGAAGCTATTTCTTTGTTTCCTGAGCAACCAATAGAATTTTCAACATTGGAAACAACGCCTACTGCACCAAGACCGCGAACCCATAGGGATTACTCATCAGGATCTGACATTACTCCTGGTATGTAAAAATTATGCAATAGTAGTCATAAAATTTAAATAACATAAATAATATTCTTCAATTAAAATAGGAAATACTCCAAATTTGAACGAAGCAGATGATTTTGTAAATAACGTAATATCTGTAAAAAGGAGTCATGCACAAATGTCTGAAGATTATTGGTCAGAAAATTGCAAGTCAATTTTATCTCCTATACAAGAAAATTTTGAAGCTCCCACTAAACGTCCGAACATAGAAAGTAGAGGAGCTAGAAGACTGTTTAGTCCTGGTAACAGAACAGAAAAATGTGGTCTTGAAAACCGATCAGGTAGTGGTTGTGAATCTGATGAACCTGGTCCAAGTACATCTCGAAAACTTGATGTAGACATTCCTTTTTCACCTACATCGAATTTACCAAATTTTGTAATTGACGGAACTGCTCCTCATTTGTTAGAAATGTCGCCTCAAAAATCAAAAGAAAATATTGACTGGTTGACAAAAATTAGAAAAGAAAGGTATGGTCAAAGGAGTAGTAAAAGTACTGAAAAACTACCAGGACCAAAAAATAATACTACTCCAGTTCGTAGAACAAGCAGGTCAAAATCTACAGAGCCGCGAAAAACACCAAAGAGTCCTGCAACGCCTTTATTACATTTTCTCAGACTAGCAATCAAAGATTGCAATAATGATCTACGCCAAGAAAGTACAAACATAGCTTCAATATGTCCTACAACTGAAGCCAATTGACTATCATGACATGTGATATTATTACTCTATACTTAGAATAGATTTCGAATTATATTTTATATTCCTATAGCCAACAGTATCCTCATCGTACTTCGACTTTGCCATATTTATTATTTATGTACAAAAATAGTTTTATAAGTATTAGTCGCATAGTTTGTTTTTTATACATCTTTTTGATGAATTTTTCTTCGTACTACTCATAGAGCTAGATTTACAGGGTAATTTTAGCTTAAAATATTAAGCAGTGAAAAGTATTGTTATGCAGAATGCAAAGATCAAAATCATTCTTTTTAGTCATTACTGTTTCATTTTAAAAATAATTATACCTAAAGATTATTATCTTCATACTTATGATTATTAAGTTTCATATTTTTATACATATATATATTAATTAATGTTAATACGTGACAGTAAATAAATTATTTTAATTTTGTGAACCTCAGAGCATTTCAATGCTACAAAGAATATTATTTGATATTAAATTTACATTAATTATATTATTTGACATGATATTTTGCACATGTTATTTCTTACAAGAATGTACAACGAAAATATTTTAGTATGTATGCATTCTAAATGTAATAATTATTTTAGATAAAAATAGTTTTCTGAAAAATATATATTTTTTGAAAACAAAATTTCGAATTATTTTTCTCATTCTTTTATTATATATAATTTATGTACACAATATTTACATCATGTAATTGCGATTAGTTTTCTTCACCTTCGAGGCAAAATACTTTTACATTTTTTGGAATTAATTTAAATTTTACAGGCTTTAATTCAAATTCTTCATTGTCAATATAAAACGAACTTTCTTTGTCCTTCTGTAAACAAAAATGCATTAGTTACCAGTTATTTATTATATCTATCATAATATTATCATAGACATAGTACTTACAAACATATCTGACTTTACTGGATGAATTTCTATGTTTTTAGCTTCCAATGTTTTAGTGACTAATGTTTTACTTCCTTTTGTTCTACGCCAACCTTCGGTAACGAAATCGGTATAATTTATACTATCAGGACCTAATTAAAACACATATTTTTCTTTTATGAATATAAACAGTATAATTCACAAACAGCATAAATATCAACGATATTTTTACCTAATTCAATTTTGACAGAAGGTATAGATTTATTCTTATTTTGATCAACATTTTGAGTTACAATACATAACTCTGTTGCAGAAACAGGAATTTCTCGTATTACTCCACAATTTTCATTCCTCACTTTACTATAATCAACAGCTGTTTCATCTAGAATTTAGAACATTTTTATTAAAATTTCTTTAAAAGATATTAAATTAATTAAACCCAACATTTTATGACTTGTTTACCAGGAACTTTTTTTATTCTTGGTACAAATGCATGCCACCATCTTCTACCAGATGCAGATTGTTTTTCTTGTTCCTGATAACATTTTGAGCAGCCACTGCAGGGATCGGAATAGCGTATGACACCATTACAATCCCAATTAATGTCACTCTTGAATCCATTGAACACATATGTAACATATCTGTAATTTTAAAAATTTTTAAGAATTCTGAGCAAATTTATGAATTTTGTAACTGTTATCGCTCTGACCTTCTTAAAGAGCCCCAATACCAATATTTATCCTGTTTTGAATGAGCATCCTTCCAGGCACCCCATTCTACTGCTCCTACAGCATAAATTGGCTCTGCAGGTTGTTCCGAGTCTTTCTAAGAATTAAAAATTTCTTTTTAATTTTTTTCTGTTTTTATTAATCATACTTCTAAGATGTTTTACTGTTAAATTTTGAGCAGATTACCTCTAATAATTCAACTTGCAGTAGATCCAATAATTTGGTTTTTCCTCTTATTACAGCCATTGTAGCATCAGCAAGTTCTCGCACTTCTGCTAAATCTTCATACCCATGAAATAATGAATCAGCAACTCTGTTAGTTTGACCTAAGGGTAAAATTCCAATGGGAACTTGCTTAGCTGCTGAAGCATTATTCTTATACATTCTCATTACACCAGTGACAACATCAGACAATGTTCCATCCCCACCTGCAACTATGATTGCATCAGTATGAGTATTTAAGTTTGCAATCAGATTTCGAGCTTGATTTTCAGACTGAGTCTGTACTATCGTTACTGAATATCCAGCTAAATGTAAAAGGGGCTCACAGTACTTCTCAAACAATTTCTTGGCTTTTCTGAAATTTAATTTTATTATTATGTGAAAAAAATGTATAGAGCCATAGAGTTAATTAATTTAAAAAATAACCTTTTCTTAGCTACAGGATTTAGAATAACGGTAACATGTTGAGGTTTCAATCGAGTAGGCAAAGGTTGGTCTCCATACGTAATAGCTTCTTCACAATATTCTCTCATAATCTTCTCCGTTCTGTAAAATTAAAGTACAAAAATGTATGAATTGACGTTTATAAATTAATCATTGATTTTTGTACAAAAAAATTCAAAACTGTTTAACAAGTACTTAAAAAAAATTATAACTATTAAAATTTTATTCGCACAAAATAAAAATGTAGAAAAAACTTACTCATAAATGTCTCGACTATAAGAAATGCCATAGGAAAAAGCTGCAGCCCCAACAACAGACTTTTTCCAATTGTTTCTTATTATTGTAAAAAAACGTATAACTCGAGCCATTTCTTATATAGATCGCGGATTGATTCAACTTATTTTTTGTTTCCTAAGTAATTATTGACACATAGTATTTCACTCTTTTCATCTTATTTAAAGATTAAAGAAAGAACAATTGCTACAATCAGCTGTTCTCCCCACGTGTGAAACACGTACAGCGGTGAAGTACTACACGTTATAACATATATCTATATACATATACTTCATTTGTTATATATATAGATATACCTATTCGGATTCGAGCATTCTGCAACCCGTCGGCAACCACAATGCAAAATGACCGTCTTTTTCTACTTCTGATCGATTGACAACAGAAAGACCATCTGGAAAGACTAATCTAAACATAAAAAAAAAGTCTTTTCACAAGAAAAAGCGCCGTTGACTCATTGTCAACAGGGGTTTGCAGAAAAAAAGTACAATACGACGGAAGTGAAATTTAAAAGACGAGTATTATCGCGGAAAAAACTGTTAAAGACCGTTCCACGACGTCAAACATCGATTTAGAAGGGGATTGCGCCGTTACATTAATTTTGAAACGATCTACCCCTTCTCTCACATTATACCTAACCGTGTGTAGTGTATCCACACAAACTGATCCATGAACATTTATAAGTAATAAATTAATGCCGTTGGTGCGTATACCAGAGCATCTCTTCTTGGCGTATCTAAAATAATTGTTGTTGAGGATATAATAATTAGTTAGAGAACAGAGAAGTACTTTACTTGTAGGTACTACACAACATACGTCATAATGCCGCCTCGACGAGCTCGCACGAGCAACAAGCAATCTAAGTAAGTTTAAAAACAATTATTATTTCCATAGCTCGCTGATAATGAAAGCTACGTGAATTTTTTACTTTCTACAAAAATCTACGTTGCTTCAGAAATTTCCTATACCGAACAAAATTTACTTCATCTCTGACCTTGAATTTTGCCTAGCAATGTTTTAATAATCGATTGTTTCCCTGAATAAATAAATACGTGCTAATGCGTCGTGTGTACAATTATTACAGACAATCGAGCCCAACTTCAGTAGCAGTTAGTACTCAAACTGAAACTGAGGAAAGTCAAAGTGAACATATGAAGTGTCTTGAGATGATAGAACTGCTAAGGCTGGAAATTGCTGAATTAAAATTAAAAAGTGGTACGCAAGTACCCAAAAGAGAAGATAGCGTTGTAGAGCAACAACCACTAGAAAGTAGTATTGTAAAAAAGAAATCACTAGACAATACTGTTGCAAGCAAGAATAATAATGGTAGAACTCCAAAATCCGGTAGAGGTTGCACTTGCAAGGGAAACTGTTCGTCAAAAATTTGTGGTTGCGTCAAAAAGCAGATGAAATGTCAAGATCTCTGCAAGTGCGACGATGTAAAATGTAAAAATCAGGTGAGAACATTATGTTTAACGACTATTCGCATTGATTCATGAATAACAATAGATTTAAAATCTTGTATAAATGAACATGATTACAGGATTTAGAGAAAGAAAATGAAGAGCCAAATGTACATGAAGTTTCTTCAACTTCTGTATGCCATCAAATCAAAAGAAAATTATATACTGATGACGCTAACAGTACTATTGATGTTGATATTAGAAAGAGCGTAGAATTGAATACACAAACTGAAGAAATCATTCCTGAGATAAAATGTTTTGGGGGTATCGGCTCTGGTCCTAGTTTTGACAACTCTGAAGTAAGTTTTTTATTAACATAGCATTTAAAAACTAAGGATAAACATGAATTTTCTTGTAGGACTTATGTTTGAATCCAATGGTTCCTAAATATCAATTACCAAGAAGTCCTATTAAGCTTGCAGTAAGTCATTCATTAGACTAGAATTTTAAAATATCAACAAATAGTTAATTGATTTTCTTATAGGATGAATGCTTGAATCCAATTGTTCCTACATATCAGTTACCAAGAACTCCTATTAAGTCTGAAGGCTCTGAGGTATAGCTATTAATGCTTTAAAATTTAAAACACTTTAAAAGGCATAATATTAAATAGATTTTTTTGTAGGATGGATATCTGAATCCAATGGTTCCAAAAAATGAAGCACTAAACAGTCCTGATATATCTAAAGTAATAAATATATATATATTTCAATATACTTGGATTTAAAAAATTTTAAAATGTTAATATACATTAAAATAATTTTTTTACAGGATGTAAGTCTAAACTCAATGGTTCCAAGAAAACAATTACCAAATAGTCCTGATATATCTAAAGTAATATATACATAATTACATATTACAATACACTTGAAAAAGTTAAATACTAAAATAATTTTTTTGCAGTATGTATGTCTGAATCCAATGGTTCCCAAAAATCAATTACCAAGAAGTCCTATTCAATCTGAAGAAAAAATAATTGAACCAGGAAAAAAAAAACATTTCTCGCCTGTAAAAATAGGTATAGACTTTCTTAAAGGATAGACAGAACTTTGCATAATATTTCACAGCTTTAATAAAAATTGTTTGCTATAAAAATCTTATATACATTTGATTTCTTTTAACAGAATTGGCGGCAGAAAAGGTTGACTGGGATAAACACCAATCAGAACTTGTTGACTGTGAATTGTGCAAACGCAAATTTTTTCCTCATCGTATTGATAAACACGTTAAGTCGTGCAAAGGTATATAAAAAAATGTTAAAACGTTGACTGACTAGTGTAACATTTTAAATTATTTTACTTTTATTGTGATTATGTTAAGTAAATTCAACTTAGATAATATAAAAAAATCTCTCATGTTGGCATATATTACAGGCATAATCATTTTTTTAAAATTATAATATAAGAATTGATATCTTGTATAAACTAGATTTAAGTAAAAGGTTTGCAGTTGATCTGCGAGTTTTTTCATATTGTTACACGATCATAACTATTTGTAAATTAAATTTTTTATAAAATAAAAAAATGTTTTAAGCAAGAAAGCTTGTGCATTAAATATGTTGGAGCATTTTAAATTTTTAGTATTCCGTAATTTGAATACTACATACACATTTAACTGCGAAAATTCCGAGAGGCACTGAAAATAGTAAAATTATTAAAATAAAAACTCAATATTTTTGTCCATTCAGTATAATTTTTATATAATATATGTATAATATATTTATATATTGACCAACATCTACTATACAATGTCTTCCAAGCATTTACCAGTACGACAGATATATCTACGTACAATGTGAATGACAATTGTTTCGGCATATTGTACCAGTGTTCGTTTACGTGTATGTATATATAATAATTATTTCTTTTTTTTTTATTAACCATAATGAGGTCGTCAATGTGCTCACGTACATATCAAATAAAGATCTTTCGTCAGTCAAACAGTATATCATTCATACCAAGAGCACTGTAGTATATTATTTATATATAATATTGTATTATATGTATAATTGTCTAAACGCTATATGCAACTCGGGTTTCATCGCTTTGCAATGAGCTTTAGATGCTGTTTGTTTACAATTCATACCTTCGCGGATGTTTAATTCAAAATCTTGCATTAATATGTCAAATGTGACTTTAGTAGATTCTCTTAATTTAAGAATAGTTTGTTAAGCATTAAACATTCGCTAAGGCATTGCTGTACTTATATTTACAGTTTCCGATTAGAAAATTGAACATTTAATTTCCTTCTCTATATGATTTGTCTATCAAATCCAATCAAGTGGACATACCGGCTGTCGTCACGTAGATGAAATGATAATTACTTAGAGGTATAAATCATATATTTATAACATTCTTAAATAGACACATTTAAATTACAGTCCTTTAGATTTTAACTTCAAGTAATGCCATGACAATTTTTTAAGTTTAATATTTTACTATGAAGAGAAAACTATTTTCGCAAGAATCTACCCTGTGGAATGTAACTCAAATTTTAATATAAAGATATTATGAAAAAAGAACTTTATTTATTTGGCTAATAAGAATCTGGCAGTATTTATATCAATGGAAATAATATTTTATTTTATAAAAGCGATACAATTATATTCATAAAAAAATTTAAAAACAACTCGAAGTTTAAAATAGTCTCCTCTTGCCAAATCAGGACTTTGTAAAATTCTTGTTAAATAAATTAGATAAATTCATACTTTACTTGTTTGTTTTATAAAAAACGTCGACTCAACATCAAACATGAAAAAGAATGGACTTCGAAGTAAGTAAGTATAATAGATACATACAACCCCTGAAGTTGAGTGGAACTTTTTTAGTGATATAAAGGTTCATAAGTCTTATTCTTCTCATTTTAGTAATGAGTTTCAAGAAGTTAGATAAGATTTTCGCGTGTTCAAAATATTTTGCAGCACAGCCAACGATTGATTTACCGCACTTTTACATTAAAATACAAAGAGTCCGCCATGCATAGGACCAAAAAATGTTTTCATTCTTACGAAAAAATGTACAGTAAATTGTATACAAAAAGATCGGCTTTTATAAGGTTTAAATATATACAAATAATATATTAACGCAATCTTAAATAATACTGCTAAACAATACAATACTATAATAATTAATCGTAAAAACTTATATTCGATAAATAGTGTAGGTTTATGTATTTGATACAGTAAAACAATGCTTAATGAAAGTTTAACGCAATTATTTTTGACTAGAAACTATTTTTTGTGCCTTAATACACTTTTTTCTTCTTTATGCTGGTAGTATCAATAGTAAACTTCCAGTAAACAGTTTAGATGTCACATATAAAATAACGAATCGAAGAATTTTTTTTTTTATTTTCAATTCGCATACATCTGTAAGTTTAACAAGTATAAGAAATTTCTGAATTCGTTTCAGAATTCAATTTAATAATTAAATCTGACACTAAAAAAAGAACGAAAGTTCTTAGTTTTTCGATTTATCGAAAGTAAAATAATTTTTTTTAAGCAAGTATTATATTTTTAAAAGAATCGATTTGCATAATAATCGCGAAAAGATCTTACGTTGTCTTACATGCTTTTAATATTCTTACAATGAATTCGTACATGTTAGTCAAATACCTTCTTCTTCCTCTTTTGAAATTTAGTACGACTTTCAGTATTATATTGCGATTGCAAACTGCATTTCAGTTATTTTATCAAAAAATAATATTCGCGCCACGGTCGTAAAACTTGCAAACTCTTATATAAAGTTTTAATTCACGGCCTTGGTACGAAAACTACTATTAAATTATTAATTAAAATCGACCTTCATTTGTTTTTCTAGATTCGTCACTTTCAATGAAATAGTATATTGTGAACCCTCTTACTTAATACTAGTAAAAAAAAATACCTTATCTCCTTCTTTTGCTGCGCGAAAATATTGAAATAACAGTGTATACATATATTCAGTTGGATAATTTACTTTTTTTCCTTTCTCTTTTTTTAAATGCAAAAAATGTTTAAAAGCAAAAATTATGAACTGAAGTCGAGTATTAAATTGAAATACATTTCTGCAATTTTCACGTATTACGAACAACGATTACAAATTGTGATTGCAATTATTTGCACATATCTACATTTTTTTCGAAATGAAATGTAACATACAAGCGTAAATGTCTCATATACCTATATACGTAAATCTCAATCAGCAGACTGATTGAATTTACAGTTTAAATTTTATTAAGATTTTCTCTTTTTGTTTTGAAAAATTAATACTTGAAAATTTGTGCCTCAAAACTGGAACATTTTTCAATTGACTTATCGCCTTCGTTACATTGAAAGAACAATCCTTTGCGGCGTTGACGAATAGTTATGACTAAATTTTGTCTGGAGTTATCTTTTATGTTTTACACAAAATATATTGCACTTAATCATGTTTAACATTTTTTAATTGTTAAATTCATCTATTTTTTCTTGCAGTAGGACAAGCGATGGTTCGCATCGTACAGATTTTATATGTAAATCTGTTTACTATTCTAACTTGTAAACAATGGTGTGAAGTATCTCTTTTATATTTTCATTGTTCATGGTGTCACTATTAGAAACTATGGTTCTCAATTTTTCCTATGGAGATACAGTATTGTCTATTATAGTGTTTAATATATTCTATTACTCTTATTAAGCCTCAAGGTTGACACAAAACATTTTTTACTGCGTGTTTTACACCATAATCTCTATCTTTGCATTGAAATATAGTTTGTTAAAAGCTCTAATTTGTTGTGGAATTTGTGTAAAATACGTTTTATTTTGTTGCAATATCTGCTTTAAATACTTAAATAAAAATCGTATATCTATGTATTTATTTGTGTCGCGCCTTCCTTGTGGCATGAATAAAAAAAGACTTCATTAATGTGAAATTATACATAATTTAAACTAAAATTTCTACTCCGAATTAATAAAAGTAAAAAATCTGTAAGTGTATGCTAACATGTTTTACAATTACATAAAAACTATCTGTAATGAATTCTAAATATAACTATATATGTAAATAAAAATCACTTTTTTCAAGTTCCAACACACATGAATTTCAGTGTGTATAAAGTAAAAAATCACAGTTAAATAATGATTAACGTCTCTTTTGGTTGTTACAACAAGTGTGAATCTTGCATGAGAAAAAGTTTTACCACAAAGCAGACTAGTATAAAATTGTATTACAAAAAGTAATGGATTACTGAATTTTTCAGTGCCCACTTCATTAACTTTCCGCGAAATGTTCATTTGATGCAATAATGAACTGCTAAATTTGCACTTAACATTGTCGTTTCTATCGAGAAATCTGTCATAAAATTTCAATAAATTCAGACTGTTGCAACGCATATTTACACGATTAATAAACGCGTGACAGATTTTTCGATTTCTTCACTGAAAAAAACTTTAAATAAGAAAACTCAATTTCATCATCTTATATCTATGTACAAATCATCTAAACTTTTCATCTAACTTGTCTTATGTATATTGCAATTGATGATAATATAATTTCATTAATTGCTACTCTCTGTTGAATATTGGGAACGTAACGTTGAGTAGCATCCTTGACATACCCGAACTGGTTTCAAAATACCTAATCTCGAAATCTTCGATTCAAATCTACTGCATCTATGAAAAAAAGTGTACTATGAAGTATTGAAAATATGAAAATTTGACTATAGCTGCAACTACGTATACTTACTTTGAACAAAATACTTGTCCACAGTTACGGCAATGATGTCTTCTTTCGTAAAGATTAAATTTTACTCCACATCCGACACATGAATCAGCTCCTTCATCTTTTAACCAATGATCAGCGACAGTTCGACCAGGCTGCTCACAAACGCTCCAAGAAAAAACACGTCCTCGTGTATCTCCCACGTATACCGTACGATGATCCCTTAAAGTTATTGTAACGTATCATTATAATCATTTTACATGATAATTTTGTCTTTGTAAATATAATAGTGTTACCTTGATACTGCCAATGCTGTTATTGATGCAGGTTCTGCGTTATCCTTTCGATCATAGGCAGTGTGCATTGTCAATTTGCTTCTAAAAACCAATTGTCTTTGCCATTTAAAACCTTCTCGTAAAATATTTTGTGGATTTACTCGCTTAGGCTTAGTGTCAGCTTCTGTCACTACAACAAAACTATCAGTAAGGCTGGTGTCACTTTTGCTAGTCCTCATTGCGGTTTCAGAATCTACTGCACTATTACTGGTCTCACTATTTAAAAAATATATCATATAATTAGTTTTTATGATTTATGATTTATAGAGACTGATACTTGAAAAAACAAGTTATTACCTAATCTGAGTTCCTTCACTGTCAGCGCGTCCTCCACCTTCACTCTTTCTAAACAATGGATTAACACGACTTTTTCTTCTCAAAACAACTGTAGATGCATTGCTTTGAGGAGAAATCTTATTGACAGATCCATTACTGGATTCATTGTCAGAACATTCCTCTTTCTCTTCATGTGATCTAGCCGCTTCTTTTGCATTTTCAGTCTCTGACAGACTACTTTCAGAACCACTCTTTGCTAATGTGCCTGCGAAAGAATACGTAAAAAGTATTTAATTTTGTTCATTTGTATATAATAATAAAAATAAATTAATCTTACCTGATCCTTCAGTTGATATACTCATTTGCTTAACAAGCTCGTGAACACGTTTCTTTGTAGTTTCCTTTTTATTTTCTTCTCTAATTTGTTCTTTCTTTTTATCTTTATTTGTATCAATTTCTTCCGGCTTTTCCTCTTCAGCTGGTACTTGTACATAGTCCATTGACCACATCTATAATTTAAAGAAAATTTGAAAACAATAATTTAATTAACACCATAAATGTTTAGTATAAGTTTTCATTTGCTCATTCTCACTCTTGCAACGCCATCAGTAGATCCTGTCATAATAACATTTTGTGAATCCCATTCATGAGTTTGACTAAAAGCTACACATAGTATTTGTTGCATTCTATCTGCTCTTCCAACACAAGTATTAACACTCGCCAATTCTTCTCCATTAATACTCCACACATGTAACCATGTCGCTGCACAAGTAGCGATGTCTCCCTGGAAAGTACGTTTATTAGTAAACTTGCATACTAACACTTGTAAGTTGAGTATCAAATCCCTTACAGTCAAATCGTTTATTGCAACTGCAGCAACTGGTCCGGCATGTCCTCTGAGTTGTCGAACAAATAAACACCGTGAAAGATCCCATATTATAGCTGTACCATCTCTTGATCCAGATATAATAACGTTATATGCAGGGCTTGAGGCCAGGCACGTTACAGCATCCGTGTGACCATATAGGCACTGTTTAATTGAAAGTTGTCGTTTTGCATACTCCCACACTGTCACAACCTGAAAAATAAAAAAAATGTTAAACATGATTTTAAAATAATATTTACCTTTTTTATTGATGATTTGAACTTACAGAGCTGGTACCAGCGGTTACTATCAATTTTGAAGATGGGCACACACATGCTACGATTTCCCCACTGCTCTGCATCATAGTCTCACAAACAAAAATAGCTTTATCGCTATCGTAGTTACCAACCCTCAAGGAATGATCAGCAAAACCCCAGGCAACATATTTATTAGACGATGGCGGAATTAGAGTTTTGTTTTGTTCAACAGCTAATACAGCTTTATCAACATGTAAAATTTGACCAACTGGACCTTTTAATTCTGAAACGAATTACAATAAATTAGAATGATAATAAATGTAGTCATTTAGTATTAAAGTTTTATCAATATTCACCTTTAATTGGTTGAAGAGAAGGCTTTAAGTTATCTAAGTTATGGAAGAAAAGCCGATCAGAGGTGGTAATACTTAGGCCAGGTGTTATTGGACCAGGATCTATTACACTGGTCCTCTGAGTCATTTTTTTTGCTGGATGTGGCTTTTTAAATAGTTGTTTTGGAATTTGACCAAAATTATTGATGAAACCGATTGTCGCATTTTTCTTCAAAGGATCATCGATGCTGCAATTCGTTAAAATATAATGTAGATTTTGTAATTAAAAATTAATAATTTATAGTAAAATTAAAAACATACTTGTAAATATCAACATTTCCTTCATAAAATAGATGGTGGAAAACATTGACAGAATCTACAGCAGCGGGACCATTTTGCTTGTATCCGAAAATTAAATCAATCCATTGATGAAGGTGCTGAGATACATAATCACATTCTAATGCCAGTCGATGACCTCTTATAAATTCGCGAGGATCTTGCTTTGCCCATGGTGGAAGAACGATATCACCGAGTTGAACACCGCTTTGCTTGGAGCCTGTATAAATATATGTGAAGTAATTAATAACAATTGAATCAAATTATTTTGTTAAAAAAATGAAAATTGAAACACATACCTAAATCAAAGTTGTTTGAATTAATAAGAAATTCTGGTAAGTAAAAGAATTCGGGAATGAGTTCTTTAACATCAGCCATGTTATGTTTTGATGCTGATAGCCATGCTTCTTTTACACTGTTAAACATTCTATCAGCCAAGTCAAAGTGACCTCCCTAAGGAAAAAAATTTACAATATGTATTATAAAGGTGAACGTTAAATTTCTGTAAGTGTTAAATTATTGAAAAACCAACCTGCAGTCTCAAAAAATGTTGAGTAAAAGGTTCCATTCTAACTAAATATGAACATACAATCATAGCTGAAGAGTAATGAGTTCCATAATGATATGGTGGAGTTTCTCCATGTGGATCATCCCATTCCTTGTATCTATTTATTCATAGTTTGTATTATTAAAATTGTTTTGTTAATATTCATAATATTAGTTATATAACTAATTCACCTTTTCCTAAATTGTAGCAGTCTTTCAGGACTTTGAGCTCCCATAGGCTTACTGAAATCCCTAAATGTTGCAGGATCGGACAAATCAAGTTCCTCACTATCATAATCTGCGAGAATCCATGGGAAAATTGGATACTGCATTAAATCGTTGTAACTTCGACCCGCTAATGTATTTAGATGCATTAGGTACTGGAAATTCGATATCTCTCCTCTCTGTAAACATTAATACTTGTAAGGTAAGTGTTTCAAAAAAGAATATTTCATTATTTGACTAATTCAATAAGCATCCTTACCACCCATCGTTGTGTAACAGAAGTTTCGCCAATGAGACTGGAAAGTAATCCAGTGGCCTGTTCAACATTAGCAGTTCTCTTTTGTCCAGCAACGGATTGCTGAGCACTATCAGCAATGGCAGTGGCAAAAGTCATAAATCTTTGATAAACTTTATTACGCACTTTCCTAGGGAAAGCTAGTAAATAGTTACGGCCATCTCCACTAAAGACTTCGAGTGCCATTGGCTGCAGCAGATATCTTCTTTTGTGAACCTCTCTAAAATTTTATTATTTATTTTAAAAATAGTTTTTTAAATTAGGTATTATTTTTCAACGATTATTATCAGAATAAATCGAGATTTCTCATGTAACTTTACCTGATATCTTCGTAATTAAATTTAGAACATTGCCTCATTGCACGAGAGCGTCTTGGTGAACCAGGTGAAGGTAAGATAGGCTCATAAGCGTCAGGTAAGCTTTCTATATCGCGAATTTCTCTACTCTTTAACAATGTAAAACCATCAATGACATAAAAATGCTCTTTTCCAAATAATAAAAGTCCTTCTGTTGTATCTAAACCCTGTATTCTTGCACATCTAAACATGTGGCTAATCTATAAAAGAATAATAATTATTAGGTGAATGAATATTTTAAAAAATAACATTTAACAAGAAATTTACTTTTTCATGTTCTTCTAGTAACCGCAGAAGTGTCTGGTTGTCTGGAATGCCTTGATTGTTTTCTTCTTCTTGTTCAGTATCTTCTGTAGTTTCATCAGGTTCACTAGCATGCCTTTCTAATGTGCATGGAACCATTGGCGGTTCACTTTCTGTTGACGTTTCATTCATATTTAGGGGCGTGTCGTCAATTACTGGATCCCGTTCTCGCTCAAACATTCCAGACGCATTTCCTAATTGCTTTAAATAATATTCTTTACTATCCAAGCTTGTTGCTACTTTGTACTTTAATTGTTTCTGTGGAAAATATTAATGCTATAAGATATATAAAGTACTGGATTACATATGAATGTTATTAAACATTACATTATCTGGATGTTCCAGTTCAGGTCTATAAGGATAATGTATATAAAATAATTCGTTTTTCATCATTTTTTTGCGCATTCTACATGGACCCTCAGTCATATCAAGCATCCATTTATCAAGTATCGTAGGTATTGGTGGTCCCCATAATCCACGTTCTCTCGTGAGTTCCGTTTCAGTTTGTAACCATTCCTTAAAAAAATATATTATAAATTACATAATATTTGAATGTATATAAAATATTGAAAACTGCTTATTTCCTGTAATTAGAGTGACTTACTTGGTACACATAGCGTTGTGTATGCTGATAAGTTTGCTGATACTGTATTTTTCGAGAAGCAGCTAATTCTCTTACTAATGCTACGTTTTGTTCCGTCCATTGTACAACTGTAGTGTAATGCAACCTTAATTTAACTTTAACAGACTCTTCTTTCCTAACTTTTGTTCGGCTAGCTAATCTTGTTAAACCTCCGGTAACTTTTTGTATTTTCTGCAAATTATTAATAAATTAATTGATTATATATTTCTCATGAATATATGTTATTACTGAAAAAGTATCCGTACATTATTTATTGCTGATTGAATCTGATTATGAAGTTCCCATGGGGCTCTGTAAGGGGCTTTTCTTTCAGAAACGACGTAATTCATCCAAAGTCTTTGCGCTACTTCATGAACTTGTTCACGAACTACTGACAGATCTGGAGCCCGTTCATTTCCAACTGGAGGCTGCAAAGTTACTTTGAAAACTTCCTCTATAGCAGGTTTCTTGCAAACATATAATTCTTCCCAGACACGTGTAGCAGCAACTGCCATTAGATTGTGACCTTGATGAGATGTCAATCGATCGTCACTAGACTCAATTTGAGGATTCACATGCCATGTTGTTTTCATATTAGTATCCAACATAATTTTAATATCAGCTGTTAATTGCAATAGACAGTATGTTAAACATCCAATAAATTCTAATTCATGATTTCCAGCTCCAAACACAAGTAATCTGTGAAGAAATATTTGAGATTAAATTTAATTTTTGTTTATTGTCGATTAATTATATAGATAACTAAATTACCTATGTGTTGTAAGTTTATGCAAAGCTTCTAATACTGCCATTTGATCGGCTATAGAATCCGTGGAACGTGATAGCAAGAACAAAATAGATCTGTTTAAACAATGATGAAGACCTTCCATACTAACAGCACCTGGTCTTCTTTTAGCTTGTCCAATTAATTTCACAATGAAATCGAATATTTCGTGTGGATCTTTAGTGAGTGAACCTAACGCAATAAATTAAATTAAGACCAAATTATTAATATTTTATATGATATTATATGAATTTATCTAAAGAGTATATAAACTTTAAATTCGATTTCTTATTATATACCTTGCCATAATTTATCAACAATTCTAGCTGTAACATAACAGACATTACTCGTAATGTTGTTAGCAGAACCTCCAGGTACCACTGGCAAAGCTGCTTGTTCACCAATAAGAATATCAGCTGCCAATAAATGTTCCATTAATATAGATAATACTTCAGTTTGGTAATGCGTTTGCTGATTTGTCGACGCATGTTCAGGCCATGCATCTAGAACAAGATCGATGGCTGGTGGTGATTTTGTTGAAACAGGCAAAGAAAGAGAGTCTACAACGATAACTCTCAAAAAGTCCATTACAAATTTTCGAACTGGATGATTTGTCAGTCCAATATCTTTAGAAGGAGATTTTACTAATACTGGTTCTTGTTCATCTGCTGGTGTGCTAGCACCACTGCTGTCTACACTAGAATTATTAGGCTTTGGAAAAAGTGTTCCAGCTAAGGCTCCTAGCACCTCTGCACTCATAAATAATTGCATGAAATCTGTGAAATTATGGTATAGGAAGAACAAAAATTGGATTATCGTTACTGGATAATCACTGAGCCACTCAGGTAAAGCTTCCATGCTGGAAATGATTATAAATGACGTATTAAGTACTGATACAAAGAGTTGGATTTTTATTGTTTTCTGGGCTAAATAAATATTAAATTACTACCTTATGGAACACGTATTGATCATGGTTCGCACCATAGTTAAAAGTGTGACAATAGCTTCTGGGCATAAATTAATCCGAGATGCAAATGAAGAAAGTGAGTAACTTGCTGGTACACCAAACATGAAATTCCAAACATTGTCCAAGTCAAGCTAAAAAATGAAAAATGAGATTAAGTAATCAATAATTAACGTAAACCCAATCAAGCTGATTAAAAACTAATTTAATATGAAATTTACATACTTTAGAATCAGCAGGCAGTAATTTTATTGGCTGTCCCATCATAAGGGCAATGAATAAAAAGTACAATTCAGGAACAAGATCAACATGTTGTGGTAATAACCACCCCAAATGCTGAAACCCCGGCACATGTAACCCCGTAGTTTTAGTTTCTCCACCGGTTATTTGTTGATAATAACCTGTATAAAAGATCATTTTAACATTGATGTAACTAATACTTTCATTTATTTTGTTTTATTATAGTAAAATTTTATACCTAAAGCTATAGCCATTTTATTATGATCAGTATGGCGCAACCAGCCACCATTACTAGTTCCTTCCTTAAATTTCTGTAAAATAGATTGAACTGAGCTCACAGCGACCAGAATCCTTAAGCCCCAAACAACTGTGGTACTATGAAGTCCAGGTTGAAGAAACAAAAGCACCCAATCCAATCCTAATACTTTCGATATTTCTTCACACATACTGCAATAATAAAATGTTTTAAAAAGTGATTACAAAATATCAATAATTGCAAAAACTTCTTTTGCAATCACTTATCAATGTTTTCATCATTCAATGCAATGACACATACTTGGCATTAATTTTAGAACCATTGAATAGGAGAGAATGGAGAAGTTGTAGGCAACGATTACGTAAAAGAATACTTTCTCCTTCTCCTTCTTTACTTCCTTCACCTTCCCTTAAAACTAGATTTTTCTCTGAACTTAAAGGCAGGGTAGCTACTATAAACTGACCAAACCTGAAACACAATTTCCAGCACAATTTGAAATACTATAATGCTTGACAAAAAACAAAATTTAATATATTCATTTTTTATTTTTGATTGATAATTACCACAACAAATCAGCTTGTCGTGGTTGACCTAATAATATGCTAAGTAGAGCTAATAGTACTTGTCTTGTAGTATTTTGTTTAACATCGCTTAAGATATGAAGAAGTTTATGAACCAGCTGTAAATCTCTCATTAAACGAAGATTTGTTCGTTTCTCGCTGGATTCTGCAATAAGTTCGTATAAGTGTTCTAAAAGCGATCTTAACAGCTCGCCAGGTGCCTCATGCCATACCTAGGATAAATTTTTTTTAAATAAGAGATTTTATAAAAAAAATACAACTTTTTCAAAGGAATCATTGTATTAACTAACTTGTAAATCGCACAGCAAATCTTGAAACGCTGTCACATTTGGAATAGCACTCGTTTCTCTGCCACTGTCTACAGTGCCAACTAAACTAAATGTTAGATGTAGAATGTGGGAATTTAAAAGAGGACATTTTCGTCTAAGTAACATGGCTAATGTTTGATATCCTCGGCGTCTGTCCATTTCTTGTTGAGCTGCTTGATTGGAACGAACCACGCACACTAGTGCTTTAACAGCAGCATACAGTGATTCGACATCTTGTGCCATAGCAATCATTCCTATAAAGAATAGTATGTTAATGTAGCTCATAACTATTGTATGAACTTGCAGGCAAAAATTATTAAAATGATAGTTTACCAAGTAAAACAGAACAACCACCAACATTGTCAACCATAATGGCGACAGGTCTTGGATTGAAAACTCTAACTCCTAAGTATCCAACCACTACACCTCCTAAAGCTCTTGCAGGTCCACTTAAATGTCCAGCTGAATTGTGCAAAACTCTAATAGGTGTAGCATTCTCATGAGAAGACATTCCAAGCTGTTTGAAACAGAAAAGAAACTTTTATTCGTAGAATTTTTAAATTAAATATTATCTAAAGATTAAATGATGTGCATGATTGTACCTGTTTGGCGATTGATTTGTTATCTGCTCTACTATAAACTTTTCTAATTTTTGCAAGAGTTAATTGTGACATTGCTTTGGCGTTTAAACCGAAGACTACTTTTTCTTCTGTTACGAGAGCAGGCAACGGTTCTGAACCAGGAAGTTGTGGCGCTTGTAAGCTTCCCATGTAATGCGGTCCTAATTTAAATAAATTAGCTATATTTTGTTGATTGAACACTTCTTCAACTAAATGACATGGACCTTGTTTCCATGTCAGTCTTGAGTATCGTCGCCAACACGGAGGTGTGCCAATATACCCATACACCGGTGATGCAACTGTTAAATTTGCTGCACCACCACCAGGAGTTTGCGTAATATAATGTAACTGAAAAAACATTGAAATAATTACATTTGTGAATAGAATGTTATTTTACTATCAAATAAATGAGTCTAAACCTTTTGACTATGGATATGCTGTCCATCCAAAAACAATGAAAAACTGGAATTTTTCAATACTGCGCGATTCAGAACTATAGCGATGTGATGCCACTGCCCTTCATGTAATAAATCTGGACACCAAACTCGAGCTCCACATTCGCCTGTTCCTTCAGGTTCCCATTCTCCAACATCTTTATTGAAAATGATTATAATATTAATTTATACCATTTTCATAATTACAAATTAATATAATGAAAACTTACTCTGTGGAAGAGCTGTTTCTTGAGTTGATACAACTATAGCTTTATCTCTCGCACTGAGTACAGCAGTTAAACACATTAAATCTCTTCCTGATGGAGGATTTCGAACTAATGTCAACAATCTGACACAATGACCATCAGTTCGGGGATCACTAAATTTATCCACACATATCCATGTACTGTATGTTAAACCAGTTTGTGGTGGAAATAATCTATCACCTATAAAGCAATTTTTTCGTGAGTATATTTACGCTATTTGCGTAACGGTAATAAATTCTTTATTACAAGTACCTGAACCAATTCCACCAAGAACACTATTATCTGCTGATACAACAGTAGGTGGTGTAGTACTTTGAGGGGCAACACTGGGTAAGTAAAGGCATGCAAAACCTTCTGCACTCATATCAAATTCAACAAATGGTGGTAAGGTACAAGAGCCATGAGCTCTAAAATCTTTTGGAGTCGTCATTGATACCAATGTTTTTATTCGTGTTAGTGGAATAGGGCCTCCTCGAGATGTTTTTGGTTCAATATCATCCAATGAAATGCAGCAAAGAGGGTCACCCAATCTCAAAAATTCCCTATTTAACAGTTAAATATATAAATATTAGAATTTATTAGCAACAAATGACTATGGTTTAATTTTAAGCGCAAATTTACCTTAAATCTCTGGGCTCTAAGGACTGAGCAGCTAAACGTTCAATTATATACTGTAGAGGTTGATGTAAAGGATGAGTTTCATCTTGAAGAGCCATTCTTCCCATGTTCAAAAGTTCACCAGCCATTCCAGCTTCACACATTACTTGCTGATTTCTTTCAGAACGCACTAAACTTTTTATAACTTCTGCTACATATGTTTGTAATGATAAAGCTAGTTCAGGATCTATTTCATCAGAAACTGAAGGAAGTAAGTGCAGCATTCCAACAACAACTCCAGGATGAACTATAATTGGTTCTGGTGCTGGTGGACTCAAATTGAGCGAGTTAACATTTGATCTTTTTCCACTTCCTGGAGAATCCAATGACTTCTGATGTTCGATGCTAGATTGTTTGTGACTTGGAGATCTCATTCCCATTCCAGCAAGATTTGGTTTGTCAAAAGCATCCAGAGCGACGTCATATAATAAGCGTAGCAATAAGCAAGCATATCCCAGCACTGGCGGAAGATCACTTGGAAACACAGGTTCTAGTACACTTCCTGTGAATAAAGTAAGCCAAGTATTGTGATAATTCATATTTAGAGGGACATCAGTTTCTTCAAGCTTGGTCTGAGTTGTAAAACATCCGAGTAGTCTGAGGGTATCACAAAGACTTGATTGGCAAATCTGGAATTGAAATAAATGTATTTAGCATTGAATAATTTTTATTATTAACTCGTCTGAATTTAAATCAAGATTTACCTCGTGATGGAAAAACTTGGCATTTGCAGGTTCAAAGCGCATTGCGGTACTTATTGTGTGGAAAACCATATGCAGTAATGTTAACAATTGCGCTTCATCTTGGGGTGTTCTTTGAGTTATATCATTGCATGGTTCTGAATCTTGAGGAGGAGGAGGACCCAGTTGTCCCTCCAGTGACACAAGGACAGACATAACGTAGACAAACCCTCCGACTTTTCGAAACACAGTTCTTGTTCTATGTGATTCTCGAAGACACGCAAGTAGCGACTACAATTATATTACAAAGATTAAAAAGAAAAAAATAGATATTGCAGGCTTTTTTTTATAAATTACTTTAACAGTGTACATACTTTTAAAATGTGAGTCTTCAAAATAAGTGCATTAGACGGAGCAGAATGCATGACTCCTAGAAGAGTTGCCATATCATCATCTCCCCCTGCACTCAGAATCAGTTCTCTAACAATTCCTAAAGCTTGAAATCTGCAATCCACATAAGGTACAAGATTATGAGCACATCGTGCTCCGCCGCATTCTCTGAAGACGTTTGCATTTTGGACATTTCCAGCTAATAAAATCGTTAATGCTTCCATTATTAAAGCTCCTAATTTTTCTTGTTTAGGACAGATTTTGTACTCTAAAAAAATTCATTATCATTTTTATTTAAAATGTATTTGGTATTTCAACAAACATTAACTTTTTATATATGTGCTACAAATTTTTTACATACCTTGACCCTGATCTAATGCAGCTTGTTTGTCTTTTAATAAAGTAGCATATCTGTGTAGACATGTTACAAATATTTCTAATAAGCCAACTTCTCTGTATACATCTTTAAATATTACATTATGCCTGAAAATGTTTAATAATGCAATTATTAACTTGAAAAATCTTACAAAAAGTTTTGTAAATCTTAAACGTGAAAATAATTTACCGAAGTATGTTAATAAGAGTTTCCATGCACATTATACTGCAAGTAACAGAATTATTCGATTTCAACAGTATAGACAACGATATGAGTTCTTTGCAAGGCACAAAGTTTAACTGAAACACTATAAACTCCAGAAGTTGGAAGAACTTTTCTTGAATTTCCAAGCTTTTAAGATGAATTTTTTCTGCAAACTGGGACAAAGTATTTTGGCCTTCAAGGATAAAATAATTGGCATTGTCACTGTGATAAACACTGGAGATAGCATCAAGTATAGTACAGCAGAGAAGTGGAGAGTTAGATTTTACGAACACTGATTGCAGTACTTGAAATGCCTGTATATTTCGAACACTACCTCCTGTAAATGTATTCATAATATTTATATGATGTCAACTTAATTAAATTATTAAAGTAATTTAAAATTAATTTTGTACCTCTATTACTAGGTTGTGGTAGTGTAAAGCTAAGCATTTGAAAAAGTGACCCCATACTTGCAGTACTTGGCTTCAATTCTGTATGACCACACATAGTCAATGATGCTAACATCAATACTAAATTTCTGATAGCATCTTGTGCTTCAGCTCTACCATCTTGTTCCAATCGGGATGGAGCATGCCTACAGCAATAAAGAAATGTTAGAAATTATATGCATTCCGCAATTTGTAATAAAAAATAATACTTACTTTAAAAGAAATTCTGATAAAAATATATAACCCTGACAAGCGCGAAAATCATCTAATAAGGTTTGTGATACTTCACTAGAATCTTTTAAAAAGCAAAATACGGTCACAAACATTTCAACGACTTCTAATGGCGCTAGTTCAGGTACACGTTGCATGTTTTCAATACAAAGTCCTATGCATCCCTTGTCTGTAAGTATAATTTTATTATTTAAAAAAGTTTTTTTATTGGATTATGGATGATAATTAAAAAAAAACTCACTGTGAATATATGCTACTACACTTTGTGTAAGACCATGTCGCGATAGTGTCATTAATACTTCAGCAGCACTTTTACGCCACATAACATTATACTGCGGACACCAACTTGTAATTGCCGAGAAAAGTAAAGTGAGATCATCTTTTCGTGCCAATTCTTCTGCTGGATATGGATGACTGCATAATCTTACTAATAACTGAAAAAAATGTTATTATGAATCAGATTAATATTTTTTTTTAAAGTTTGAATTGAGAATGATGCAGTAGGATTTTCTTACTTGAACAAATATTTTTTGTAATAATATTCTTCTTTCTCGGGGTGTAAATTCACTGTTTGCATCAGCAATATCAGCTTCTTCTTCGTTCATCTCTGGTAAATCAAAAAACAGGTAGAGGCATTTGACTAAAGTTGAAGGCACTGAAGCCGTAGTCATTTCCTGAATTAATGAAGTGTCCCCAGCTGCTAACAAGTTAAGAGCTGATAATAACATCCAGCCATTACTTGACTCTTCACTGTTTTCTATCTCAAGAAATTTGACAATAGCACAACTTGCTGTTTCTGTACTCTGATTACTTGCTCTTCTACGTATCTCAGAGACCATAAGTTTTGACACCTCTTTTGTGAAGGCAAGGATATCCCAAAACTTTTCATTCATATCTCCAGAAGGACTTGTTCCAAATACCTAATAATGAAAGAAACAGAATATAATTAAAAACATAGTAAAAATCAAATTCACAGTAAGATAAATAATAATAAACCACATATTCTCAGGTCTTATCTTACTGCAAAATTTTAAACAAAAAATTGTAAGTATAAATTTTACTTGCAGCTAAATAAAGTATATATATATGTATAGCATGTCATTTTAAGGGTAAGAGAGTAGGTAAAAAGTGAACAAGGAAATAAAATGTCAATGCAGTGTTGATTCTTTTCTCTGCAAATTACCTTGCAAAACAATGGTAGCATATTGTACAGCTTGTCATCTCTTTCAGCATCTGATAGAGCTTGAGGAGGATGGGTGTATTCAGAAAAAAGTTTTTTAAGGTGCATAAGTCCGAGAGCAGTGTGCTGTGAGTTTGCGCCTCCTGGACAGTTGTCCAAATTTCCAGTGCCGGTGGAACTCATACTGCTAACACTACTAGCCCCTCTCAGTTTTCGCATAATGTTCATTCTTAGATTATGCTGAAACACACAAAAGAAATACATCTATGTATACATTTGCTCTTAAGCCGCACAGAATTATTTGAAAACCCACGAAAAGGAAGTGAGATAAGAATGTATAAAATAGAGCATCAACACAATAAGGTATCATTCCCATTGTTTTGCGCTTGCATTCAAAGTACTCGAACAGACTCTCAACTTCTGGTAAAAGCTCCGATATAAAAATAAATACTGCTCAAAGCTCCTGTCGACCAGTTACTAGTATACTGGAAGATCGTTGGAGACTGGAAAATTGAAGAAGCACGCAGGCTTCACACCTACCATCGACACATCAGTCCAGAAATAATCAGAGCTGCATCGGTGCAGCAGTGCAGCTTCCAGTTGCACCCGACGAACAGCAAGAGACAGTTCTCAATTCAAGGCTCTCATTTTTCAATAAAATTCGAGCGAAACCAGCCATTTGGCAAGAGCCGCGAAAGCGACAAATCGCAGAAATATAGTTTCATTGCACGCCAGAGAGGCTCGCGCAAAACAGAGAGAGAGAGAGAGAGAGCCAGAGGTGTATGTATTATATTTCCCAAGAGCCCAAACGAAGGTCGCGCCTGGCCGCTCCGAAACTGCGCGGCTGCAGCCGTGTTGTACTTATAAGCGCGAGGACAGCCTTGCCATCAGTAGCTGTCCGTCCTACGCATATGAAACAACAACAATAACAGTCTCACGTCACATCGCAGATAACCAGTTGCATAATGACAGATCTGCCAATTACTTTGCATGTAGGCGCATCAATCGACTCAACTCTCTCTCTCTCTCTCTCTCTGCTCTCTCTCTCTCTCTCGGCACTTCCGCAGTATACAGTATATATTATATACGCAAACCGTAATGCACTACATTAGCCTCGACGCACACGGCCGACACGACGATAAGAGCGAAAGGAGAGTAAATTATACTCGCGCAGCTCGCGCGCACTGCTGGAGAGAGAGTGAGCTTATGGCAATGTATTACAAGTGTATTACAGCGCGTTGTCTCCTCGCCCTGTATCGTTTCTATATTGCGAGTGATTTTGTACTGTAACGTGTAGATTTGCGAGACAACTTGCCGAGAGCTAATTCGATTTGGCTAAGTGGCGAATCTCACTCTCTCTTTCTCGTTCGCAATAATCTCTCGCTTTATATGTATATATATATACGCAGAGAGCTGTCGCGCGCAGCAGTAGCGGACCGTCCAGCTGGTGTGTGCGCCGCGCGCAAGAGGAGAAAATCGAACGTCGTGCGCCGCGAGGGCGGCCCGATCATTTTCCTCCTCTTCCTTTCTCTCTCTCTCTCTCTCTCTCTCTCTCTTTCTCTCTCTCTCGCGCTCTTGTACCGTGTTCTATATAAGCCTATATAGATATATACACGCACACCTCCCCGCCTCCGTTACTGTATATTATCCACTGTGCGTTTTATCAATGATATACTTTCATGTTTCATCTGCGAAAATGTTACGCCTGTCCTCGGAGGGTGTCGGATGTCAGTGTATATATTACAACACTAGGCATTGACATTTTAAGCTTTATATATTGTGTACTCGATGTATAGATTTATCTGTAAATATACATTATTCGTACACGCATATATATAATATATATATAATATATATTATACACCTATATGTCCATGGCACATAACGTTGATAACGGCACAAGCATTCGGCATGGATACAGAGGCTTGAGGCCACTGTATATCGCGCATAATTACCTTGTGTTGTGCATGTAGGAGGAATAGTCTTATGGCGACGGCGTATATCACGAATGTTCCGATAATACAATGGAGGTTTCGTAGCAGACGGCCTAAGAACGGGAGCTGCGTTGGATACACACGCACACAGTCGAAATCGTGGCTTTATTCGCTGATGCTGCCGAGACATTACTTGTATAATATTCAACTGATCGCGCGGTTACGCTGTAACTAAATACGCAGTGCCACAAAGGCTCGCGAGTTCGCGTTTTTCTTACGCTTATACATTTACAGAGTTTACGCTCGTGTCGCCAGTCGCGGTCTGCTACTCTCCGCTGTCAAATCGCTGCGCCGCGGCGCAGCACTGGGGCATATAAGCAAAACAAAACATTCGAAGAGCAGAGAGCAGAGTGGAGAGAGAGAGAGAGGCGGAGGCGGCGAAGGAGAGAGGAATCACAAATAAACACACAGAGGTATACATATAGGATATATACATATTACACGTATACGCGTGTGCGAATTAGAATTTTGCGAAGGCAGCGGGCTCTTTGTCGTCGATTTTACCTGTGTGTGACGTTGGCGCGGTGTCGCAAGCCGGGAGAGTCTACATTCTCCCGTGGCACTCGGCGACGAGTAGTCTCAGCGGCGACGACGCTACCGCTGATGCCCCCGCGCAGCTCCTACTCGACATTTCAGGCTTCAGCGAACGAGATGACGATCAGCAGCTGCGGCGGAGTTATTGGCGACGGCAGAAGCAGCAGCAGCAGCAGCAGCCATCTGCCAGACTGCCATACTCTTTTTTTTTTCTACGCGCACACGTCCTCCACTGCTGTGTACTAATATACCTATATAGGAAGCTGCCTCGAGAGATAGATTACGTATATAGCTGGTGCGCGATGCTGAGCTCTCGGATCGCGTTCGCGTATTATAGTAGTCGTCGACCGTTGTCGTCGTCGTCGTCGCGACGCGCGCACACGGGTATCGTATATACATTATACGCATTTTATATATATATATAAGTGTAGGGAGCCATCGTCTGTCTAGTTCGCATGCTCGGGGCTTTATCCAAACACAGCGCCGTGCGCGCGATCCATCGTTGGTCGATAAACGGCACGAAGACGCGCGTGTTTTTCCTTCTCTCCTACATATGCGGAACGTAAGTATAAGTGCACGCGCTCTCGAGAGAGTCGCCCTTAAGTATATATGTATAGATTCTGTAGTCTGATATGTCGAAGCTGCTGCGGGTATATTGTTGAATGGTATATGTAGATTGAAATACGGATTTTACAGAAGTAGTATATACAGGATTCCTGGTGAAGTAGGGGTAGTCGACACACCCTCCCCCTTTGCGGACCCTAATTTTGCCTGCGAGTAAAATGTATATATATAGGAATAGGTGTATATTTATACTATACAACTATACACCTGTAAGTAAACGCGTCTGGCCGGTATTATAATTTAGATTTTTGACGGTTGATTTGAATGAAAACGCCTGTATACGATACTATCTTGTATAAGCATACGTAAACAGATTTCGAAACGTCGAAAGCAAAATTTAAAGAACGAAAATTGAAAAAAATTTAACGTCTTCTCCGTGACTATGGAATTACACGTAGTGCTTTATATACATGTGAACAGTAGCGGTTTAATAAAATTGAAAATTTTTTTATACGTTCGAAAAGTTTGTTTTGAGTCACACAGTGCGATAAATGTGTTATAAAAGCGTAGGCGTTTGCAGCAACTGACTTCTCAAAGAGATAAAGACACATAAACTTTTACTGTTCAATTTAATTTATAGCGAGGCACATGAATTGGATTATAAACGAGATAAAAAAAAGTATTACGTAATTTTATAACCAAAATAACAATGTGTAGAACACTTTAAACATACGATGAATGTGAGCGCATTCGAGATACCGATCCAGATTATACTCGAGATCGCGAACAAAAAAATTTTTGATTTTTTTAATAAATGAACCAAATACACTGGTTTATACATAATTGAAATTATGATATTGAAAATATTTTTAAAAAAATAAAAAATCGTGAATCTTATGAAAAATATTGCCGAATTTTCCATCGCATTTCATAGCATCTGTATAATGTATAATGTATATATATTATATATGTTATACATATATGCGCAGCCTAAAATAAAGGAGTCTCCAAAACATCGTAGGGGAATCAATACCTTAATTATTATCATCTAAGAATAATATTTGTTACGATATTTCGTTATTAAAATATGTAAACATATCGACAAAATTAAGACGAATCGAAGAAAAAAAATATCTGTCGTTTCTTAGTAAAAGAATTAATAAATTTTAACGTTCTACTACGAATTTTTCTTTTCTATATAGAATACACGCTAGAAAAAAAAGATGCTCTGCGCAAGGAAATATCGTCAAGTGGGCGTGGTGTAAAGTAGTAAGTCCAGTTGTAAAATTTCTATCTTTCGACGTAAACTTGCGCAATGGGTATATACCCAGAAATCGAGAAAAACGCAATAGAACAAAAATGTGTTCTATACAATTAAATACGATGGTTCGTCTTACGAGGCATATATCGCGTCAGTTGCGCGCGAGCTTTCGTCGACGTTAGACATATACTTACTCTTACAGCTTAAGCTCTCCTCTTGACAATTAATAATACTCATTTCTTAGTATTTGAAGCTGCAACTGAGTTTTCTGGTGCTGAGTCGGTTTGTGTGGAGTATTATGAATATGCGTGAAATATTCGAGTGTTGATAATTAATGTTATTGCTATTCGTGTATAGAGATTCAAATATCAATGTCGTATTGTTTTACATGATTTTATGCGTAATTCGCACAAAGTGTACGCCTGCTGTGTCATTAATTATTAATTTATTCGCAAAGTTCTATTGTTGTTAAAGGGACGTGAAAGCCAAGTTGAAAGGTTGAATTAAAAATTCAAATTTCGCGCTATAATGTAGCAGACGAAAAGGTTATAAATAATGTATATGGGAATAAAATATTTTATAACAAATTAAAACGTAGTTGCTCTTGTACAACTATGTTTATAATTATCTATACCATTTTACAAAAGAAAGTATAAATACATGTATGCATATTTCGCAGAATGTCATTTTTTAGTGTCTAAAAATCGTATTATGCAATTCAAATGCCGTTTGGAAAACTACTTTACTTCAAACTTCATGAAACAGTACTCAGTATAGATACTATAGAACTACATAATGGAAGAACCACGCCATAACTCGTGATTTTTCAAGGCTCTTTTTTTATTATTTGTTAGAAGCAAATATTAACAGCTTTTTCGTCTGCTATATATTGTGGCGCGAAATTTGAATTTTTAATTGACTTGCACATCTCTTCAAGAGCCAAATTATTAATTTGAATATATTTGTTATTCGTTATTCAATATCAAAATTTTAACTGTACAATTATACTTTCAGATTGCAGTGGAATTTCGATTGAAAATGTTACAATAAAACGCGACTACAGCCGGTACAGTGGCGATCCAGCTTCTAGCGCGCATATGTATATGATCTGCATGCGTTGATAAAAAAATCGAACGTCGACACGTGGTTTATTACAATTATTGCAAGTACTTGTTGTTCTAATTTTCTTCAACTGTGATTGATCAAATACATTTATAATCAAGATTCGTGCGATTCTATCTATGTCATACTATTGAAAGGATAAATTGACTACTTTCGTGATGACGACGTCTATGATAAGAATTTTGCAAACTCGAACATCACTGAATTGTGTAAATAGAATCTATCGTCAAAAATCTACATGCAGGTACATAACTTTATTTCTAAAATATTAATTATTATGCACAAGGGATCAGTTCCCAAAAGAGTTACAGCCCTGGTTAATTTTTATAATATATTTTGATTTTTCTAGTGTCGATCCAGGTGGAGTTTATGATCTGGTTGTCGTTGGCGGTGGAATAATAGGATGTGCTACTGCTCGAGAAATGAAGATCAGGCATCCTCAGATGCGAATAGCCATCGCAGAAAAAGAGTCAGTTCTTGCCAAGCATCAAACTGGCCACAACAGTGGTGTTATCCATGCAGGCATTTATTATATGCCTGGAAGTATGAAAGTTAGTTGATAACAAAAAAAGAGACGTTCTTTGTGAAATTTACACTGTAATATAAACACTTAATAATGCTTGTTTCAGGCTAAATTATGTGTCGAAGGTCTACAGTTATCGTATGATTACCTGAACAAAAAAGACATCCTATACAAAAAAGTAGGAAAGTTAATAGTTGCCCAAAATAAAGCACAAGTTAAACAGTTACTAAATCTTTATGATAGAGGATTAAAAAATAAATGTCCTGATATAGAACTAGTAGACAAGAGGAATATTTCGAAGCATGAACCTTACTGTCAGGTAAATAGAAAAGTATAATTAATAGCTATATTTAAGTGTCTGATGTAAATGTAAAAGTATAGGGAGAAAAGGCTATCTGGTCACCTTGGACAGGAATAGTAGATTGGGCATTAGTATGTCGACATTTTGCTGAAGACTTTAAAGCAGCAGGTGGTGATATCTATTTGAATTTTGAAGTTGCTGGTTTTGCAGAAGCTGCCGAGTCCAAAGGGAAAAATGAGTTAGCTCCCACATGTGTTTACTCTACTAAAAATAAAGTATGTTAGTAAATATTAACATGGAATTAATAATTATATTCACTTTAATATTTTTTTGTCAATTTTGATTTCAGTATCTCAATGCTAAATATGTCTTGACTTGTGCTGGATTGCATTCAGATCGATTGGCTGTTATGACAGGTTGCGATTTGAGTCCACGTATAGTGCCTTTTCGTGGTGAATATCTGCTATTAAATGATGATAAAAAATCTATTGTATCAACAAACATATACCCAGTACCTGATCCCACTTTGCCATTTTTGGGTGTGCACTTTACACCAAGAGTCAATGGAGATATTTGGCTAGGTCCAAATGCTGTACTAGCTTTAGCCAGAGAAGGATACAGTTGGAGCGATATTAACATTAGGGATTGTATAGAAATGGCCAAATTTCCAGGTCTTTATAAACTTTGCTTTAGATACATGGTACCAGGAGTACAAGAACTACTCAAATCAGTGTTTTATCAGTTGTCTGTAAAAGATTTAAAAAAGTTTATTTCATGTGTTGAAGAAAAAGATGTAAAAAGGTAACTTCTGTTCAAATTAAGAAGTGTTAAAAAATTATTAATTTTCAAAGACTTATTCTGGATCAATTTTGCAGAGGTCCTGCTGGTGTCAGAGCACAGGCACTTGACAATAATGGAAATCTTGTAGACGATTTTGTGTTTGACGTTGGTGATGGAAGCGTATCTAAGAGAGTACTTCATTGCCGAAACGCTCCTTCACCTGGAGCTACAAGTAGTATGGCTATAGCAAAATTCATTTCAGATAAATTAGAAAAAGACTATAATTTTTGAAGTAATCTTTTTTTATATATAAAAATACTTTTATTTGTACATACATACATTTAAATGTTAGAAAACAATGCTCAGAGATATTATAATATCAGAGTTGCAGTTAAAGTTTTTATAATAATATATAATTTTTGAATTGTTTGTTTTGTTGATTGGAAAGCTGGTTCTTTCAAAGAAAATAAAAAAATTAATTTAAAAAAGTTTATTATATATTTTATGTACAAATTTTTATAAGTATTCATCACAAAAATTATCTTTCTATTAGATTTGTTATCAAATTCGTATTTGTACTCAAGACAATAATAAATAGAAAATATTTTTATAAAATATTTTATATACTAAATAATCCTAAATCCATTTGGAGATATTAGCAGACTTCTTCCAGCAAAATCATGAGCTGCAGAAACATGAAATGCCATATTTGATACTACCACAATATACTCAGCCAAAGCAAACATTGAATAAACTGTGAATAAAAGTTTATGTCAGTAAATTATGAACCAATGATTCTCGAAAAAATAAAAATATATGGATACGTAAATCATTCTTACCCAATGGTTCACAATACTTATTATGCCTGTAGAAAAAGTAAACTGCTAGCAATATAGCTGTCACATTTAAGACCATGGAATTAAACTTCCACTTAAGTGAAATACTATCATGAATGTCTTTGGAAACATTACGACAATTTCTGGCAATAATATAAGCCAAAATCATGTGCATCAGAGACATTAATAAGAACATAATGAACGAGATCTTGTGTAATGCTGAAAAGTCATAAAAATATTTAATATACCACATAAAATTCATAAAAGTAAATCTTTACAATAATAATTACCATAGTTTTCATTAGAAGACCAAAAGCTTAACGTAACCAGAGCTGCATTCTCTACTAAATAACTAAACAGAGCAAAATTGGTCATACCGTATGCCCATTTGTGAGCAGTTTCTCTGTAATATTTATAATACATATAAAGTACTAAAACTCTAAGAACAGCTTGAATAGCAATGGCTGCTTCCCAGACATTTTTCTGAGGTTTGTAATGGCCAATCGCTGCTGAAACTGACGGCAGGAAATTGTACACCTTGCAGTGGGTTTCCGTAGACTTTTCAAAATTATACAGTATGGACCAAACGATGCAAAACATAAAGCCAAAAAAAGGCAAAGACACTGTGAACCATGCAATCCTGGGAAATGAAATAACCAGGCGATACCTGCTGATCTCCTCATCCACTAGCGGAATATAGTCAGAGCCTAGTCGGAGCCTGCTCATCTTTTTCGTAGCGTTCCTAATTAATCAAACTGTCAGTGTCATTGCGTCCACATCCTGCTACACGAAAAAGAAGTGCAAAAATAAATACATGACCAGCGTTACCTTCTCATGGTGGCAATCGGCTACGAAGTTTTTCGCAGAGTTACAAGATCGAGACTAAAATTATGACTGAAACTTACGTTAAAATAAAACTGTCTGTCTTCCTGCTCTACTCGAACAAGAAAAAGGACATGTTCTCGTCGCAGATTAAGCGAGCGACGTCTAAGCTGATTACGTTTGCACGAGCTGTATCTAATCATCGTGACCATGATAAACGTCGTGAATCCTTACAGACATTTTTTCTCTCGTAGCTTCCTCGTTCGCCAGTAAAGCTTAAAGGTCGACTATAATCGCATCATCAGCTGATTTGCAGTAAAAGTGGTACGATCGTGAAATCGAACATTGGAAGTATATAGATTCGCCGAGTTTAACTATACCTATGTATCGAAGCGGCTGACCCGCTGACTTCGCTTCTGCTTGTTTTTCACTCTTTTTCAACTTTCAGCTTATCATCTCCATCGGGGCTCTCCCATCAATTACAAACACTTTCGTGCCGCTATTTACATCTCGTATATGCTTAATCGCAGATTGAGTAAGTGGGTGCGGAATCTCTAGCAGTCGACAGTGTCGACACGACGACGGTTCTTCCTTCATTGTGTTGTGCACGATATAGATATGTAATGCAATAATAAATGCTTCATCCAGTCACCCACCCGAATATCGCAGAAATATTGAGGCTTCGCTCGCAGATTTGCAGATGTCGCTGGATGCCTCTTTGGTTGCGATTTTCGAGACGTAAACAATGGGATTTTGGTTCCGATGGCGTTTGACTTTTACTTGATTTTACGCAAATGATTTGACGAATTGTTAAAGTTTTCGTGGTTGGCAAGTTACGTTGGTCCGATACTTGCTACGTTACGTTACAATTAACGTAGGACATCAAGACTAATTAGAGTTCAATGAATTTGAGACAGTGAGTGAGGTTATGATTGTGTTTTTATTGTGAGTAAATAGTGCAAGAATATAACAAGTTTACGGAAATTCAAGAAATACAAGACTAAACATCATTATGTGAGTAATAATTATTAATTATTATTATACTGATAAATACGTAAATTATAAAAAAGCACTTGATAAGTTTTGGCGATTACGATATATACAATACAAACAATGTTTAATGTTGTGTACACATTGTGTACGAAATATTTTATTCTTATTTCACTCTTATATTCATATTGTATTCTTAATTAATTTGATTTAAGAAGTAATAATAAGTTTTTAAAATTTTTAATGGATCGTTGATGAAAGAAGCACTTTAATGATAGATGTCTATATTCTGAGGTTATTTTTTGTTCAAACGATTACAAGAGTGAATGCACTGTAATCATTTATATTAAAACTATGGTGCTTCTTTTCCAATCTGTTTAAAAAAATACTTATGCAAATTTGGGATTTTCATATACAAAACATTGGATATTAAAATTGATATATTTTTTAAATGGTTGTCTATTATCTTGTTTGGAGTCTACATCTATGAGACTTCGCAAATTCTTCTTACTTTTTCTTCTTGCCCCTACAGAAATTCTTAGTCATTTGGTATCATCAAAAATAACATAATTAAGTTAATTAATATATTGAGAACAGAAAGATTTGAAAGTATAAACACATGCTTAGAATACATGTTTTACGCTCATTTACAAATCAATTCTATGCTATTTAACATGACAAAGTGCATGTAAAATTTTACATAGGAATTCTGTCTTCTCTAGACTTTGTCTCAATAAGTTATAGGTTCATATTGTGTTACTCAATCTTGATGTACCACATCCAATAATTTAAAGTATATGTATCCGTTGGAGCTAGCAAATTACTATTTCTTACGATCATTTCGGATTATTATTTTACATAAAACATTCTGCATTTTTAAAAAAACGTATTATTTTTTTTCGTACATATTTTATGAACAAAGTACACAAAAATAGTACGAACTTATAATAATAAAAGCTTAATTTTTTACATAAAATGAAAACTCTTTGGGAAACAAATAATTTGAAAAATATAAAGTCTCGCGAAAGAAGTAAAATTGTATCCTGAGCCTGTTTATATAAACGTGGATATGTTTGTCTCGTCAGGCCGTTCATTGGCCAACGCGTCGAGGCAAGGTATAGACGCAATGCGTCGTGAGGCTCTGCCAGAAAAACCGCAATACCACTGCTAAGCAGCGAAAATTGTCGCGCTATCCACTGCAGCATTGCTATTTCGTGAGAAGCCGAATTGCGCCATTTCATTCCAATTCGTTCACAAGAACACGTCATTATTTTCCTGGTAGGATTAATGATAAAATTAAAAAAATGTTTTCTTTGATCGAGTTATCGGTAATTGTCTTACTTATTGATTTACGGTAGCTACAGAAAAACAGTGAATTTTAAAGGCAATTGTATTTCATACAGTTAAATACATATAATTATTTAAGAGAATTATCAGTTAGTTCAATCCAAGCTGCACAAATAGTAAAGGTGAACTTGTGACTTTACCTATATTTAAATACTGTACATAGTAAAATACTCAATTCAATGGTATATCTTGATGCAAAATGATTGGTGACCTTAACTCTTCACATACACGACAAAGAAGATTAATGTACATAAATATAGTAATCTGTAGTTTTAGCAAATAAAAATATTTGTTTCTAAATGAGATCAAGCTGCAATAGTAATAATCGTCACGCATTTTTGTACATATTTTATTATCGTTATGTTTTTCATTATAAATTGATGTATAACTGATATGTTCATGTCTATACAGTTCGTGGAAGTTTTTTATTCATTTATTCATGTATGATGAATGAATATCAATGGAAGTACATTTTTTTTATAATTTTTATACACAGTTCTTTTTACCAGACACGTTTCTCTATTCTGACGAGTTTCCCCGATCATAGACCGAATTGCTTTTTAATTAATCCATTATTAAGGTAATGATTATTCGTTAGCACTTGTGCAACTCGAAAAGATAAATCAATTTCATTTTTCCAGATATAGTAATCATTTTTAAGTTATTTCAAAAACATGTTAGATATGCGAAGTTCAATTGCAAATCTATGTTGTTCCACAAAAATGTTACAATTGCGTAACTATACACATTGACGGTAGAATTAGAAATGTTAATTCGGATTCATATAATTAGCTACAGAAGCGATAAATTAGCTTCGAGAAGCCTGCGTGTCAATGAATTGGCAACAGTTTTTTCTTGGTCTTGTCAGAAAACTTCAAAAAGTTACAAAAATGCAAGTGTATATGCCAAGTGTATAACAAAAAGAATATTAATTTTAAATTTACTGAAAACAAGAATATATTTCTGCGAGTTATTAAACTGTTATCTTGCATACTTTTAAGAAAATTCGTTACTTTATTAATCTAAAATTCAATGCACGTATCAATGCACAAATCATACAGTATGTATACGAAGACGTTAAATTTTGAGTCTAAATAATACGTTGTAGCTGTAAGAGCTTTACACGATTTCCTGTATACGTACATGCATAAATTGAATTATAGAGCGCGTGATAATTGCTCTCTCGATTTCGAGCTCTGTAAGTTGAGAATGTACTTGATCTTGCACTGTGCAGCAGTGAGGTCAGCTATAATAGAGGAATAAGTAACCGAGACCGCGAGGCAGCCAATTTGCACACGCGAAGCGAAGAGCTTCTAACAAGTATAAGTATAATTTGAAAATAGATCGAGGGTATATATAATGGCAATGTTATTGCTGTATATACTTTTGATTTAGGAAGCGAAGACTTTTGCGTTTGCCTTGTTTTTTGTTAGGCAGGAAAAATTGAATTTCCACACCCAGTGTACTCAGAGACTATCCTTATTTCAGTTAAAATGTCGTTCACGTGTACAATAAATATTGTTGTTATAACGTCTCCAATACCTAATGTGTTTAAGTATACTTTTTTTTTTAAATTGCTTGTAATCATTTTGTGATGTAATTTTTATTGCTGACTATAAAGCGTTTAACATCAATTTGAATTGTTTATTAATTACGAATACTATCGCGAATAATTAACAATGGTACAACAAGCCTTTCATTTATATTCGTAATGACCGCTTGACTCTTAGTAATCTGACCGACGACAACAATACTCCTATCGTTATAGCCGCGTCAATCATTCTAATTGCGCTGGTTAGTGCATCAATGCCGTGCTAACTACTGCTGCGTTAATTATATGTATCTTTTCGGATCCCATGTCCTTACGCGACTGGAAGAGTTTTTATTTGTTCTATAATCGATTGCCTATCGCCCCCCCCCTTTTCAAACTATTTAAATTGTTGAGCCGCAGCATAGAGTATATAATTTAGATTATTATTCTTCTTCCTCGTTTATATTATAAGCAAGCGAAGAGCAACAAATAACAACCATCGCCTCGCATGTCACATCTCACGTTTTCTCTTTTATTATTTATGAAAGCAAGTTTAGCTTTCGATGTAGGAAGTTATTTCGCACTTGAGTATTATAGTCTGTATAACGAGTACAGTTATGTAGTATTACGCTCGGACATCATAGTTTAGAAATAAATTCTAATAAATTACGGAATGACATTACTGTTTTCCGAAAGTTTATGAGTACGTCTAAATCTAAAACAGCGAAAAATTTACTATTTCTCATAGTTAAATAATATTAACCTCCGAAATAGTGAAATTTTTCACTACTTACACGTAGTACAAAAAATATCATTTTACAAATTAGCAAATATTCATTAATTAATACGGTGCATTTTTATAAAAATTATAATTCGCAGTGAATAGCCACTGTTTATGAAATGAGTTATCATTTTGCTCATTTCATTGCATTTACTGTCGAATTAGTAAATATTTACTGATTCAAACAGATAGAAAGTATTTGCTTTAAATTGTCACTGGAACCCTGATTGTCCAGTACATAATCACTTTTGCAAAAGATTTTCGGTACTATTTGCAATGTTTATATTCACTATTTGCAATGTTCATATTTACTATTTTAGGTAGTCCTTCTACACTTTTTCAATTGGTTCATTTTTTTAACCTGTTTAAACTGTGATTATTCACTAGTTCACAGTTGCACCATTATAACTTTTTCAAATTGTTAATATAGACTAAAAAACAGTGAATTTTCACTGTTTTATATTTAGAGAGTGCACGCAAGCTTTAAAAATTTGTAATTCGTATGAGCTCGTATAAATAAAATACAGACAATACAGAAATTTAAAAAATCTCGCGATTTATTGTAATACGCGCGCGTATCATCTTATCGAAAAACGCATTACATTACCCACACTATAGTACGCGATCATCGTCTCACGCATTACCAAAACATCAGAGAGACAAATACTCTGCACATCAGCTCTTCCATGCATTTCCAAACAAAAATCCGAATAAATTATATCCCCTCGACTCTCTCCCTCTCTCTCTCTCTCTCTCCCGCATTTTCGCGCGAAAATTCGTATATGCAGAGAATCGCTCGGAGAATGCATTATTACACGCCGCTGCGCTGCTCACAGCATCGCAAATCTCTTTCTCGCTCGACTTATGCAGACGCGTGTGCTGTATATAAAACTTTATTATGCAAGAACGTTATACAAATAGGTGCGACTGTCCCCTTTGGCGCATTAGCCGGTTCTCTCTCTCTCTCTCTCTCTCTCCTCTCTCTCGCTATACACTCTCGCGAGATTTATATCTCCGCTTCCTCATATCGTCTCTTCTAGCCCTGCCTTCCGTGAGATTGGCTTGCTACGCGTTCCCGCGCCGCGAAGTCCTCTCTCTCTCTCTCCTCGGGGAGTTTTATGTATATATAGGTGCTATACAAAGACGACAGTCGACAGCCTCGCGATTTGTTGACGCCTGCGCGCGCGTCTGATTCGGTGTATCGGTCGAGAATGCACTTTGTTGAGAGAGAACGAGAATGAGAATTGTATATATGTGACCAATTCTCCGGGAAAAATACACTTTTCGGGGGGGGGGGGGGTCCAGAAATGTAGTCAAAAATGCAGTGGAACATGAGAATTTAACATGGGGAGGTATACAGGGAAAAAAAAGAAAATCGGCCATTGATCGGATTTTTATTTATGTATTTTTTTTAAACGGACATAACTTTTGTTCAGAGTATCGGATATGGGCATATTTTTTTTAAATTAAAGCTCTGTTGTTGTATTTTATTGCAGTACAATTTGAAATGTTATTTGTACCTCGGAAACATTCGTAGTTGTTATTATTCCAGTGTATTGAAACATTAATTTTTTGTAAAATAAAACTTAAAATTGTTCAAAAATATGGTTACAAGTAACTTCTCCCATATTCCTCTGCACTTTTCACTATGTTTCGGCTTACAGAAGAAAGTCTCATCGGTCCGAAACTTTTAGTTTAAAAAAAAAATTTTTGATTTCTAGACCCCCGAAAAGTGCATTTTTCTAGGAGAATTGGACACATGCACTTGTCAGTTTGGGGAGGAAGAAGTTCGGTCGGTTTCGAAGAACTTTCGAGCTTTTTCGAGGATTTTTGCAAACTTACCGGCTGACGTTGCGAGAACGTATTTTTTTGTGGAGATTTTGGGATATAACAGGGCGGTGTAATAAGCCGTGGTCACGTTTCTTTATCTAGACGCTGTTTGTACAACGGGACATGTGTCCAGACAATGTAACAGCTGTTCCGTTGAAAAGTTTCTTCGTGCAAAAAAAAAAGTAGAATTTTCGGGAATTTAATCGAAAGAGTTGCTGCGATGCACGTTCGACAATTTTATATACATCCGAGCGTAAAATTAAAGATGGAATGAATTTTGTGTGGGAAACACGTATTCTGCTTGAAAATTATCTCAACGAATATTATTTTTTCTAATATACTGGGAAAAAATCTGCAATTATTGAATAGCGATCGATTACTTGTTGCGCCATAAGCCAGCTTTCCCACATGGAGAGAAATTGTAGAGTAAATTTTACTATGCTGTTTGGTAATCCGATCATAGACTGCAAATACCAAAAAAATTACCATTCTGTTTTGTAAATTGTACTGGACAAATTTTGTATACTAAAAATCTAAGAAATTTTAGTACAGTAGAATTTTACCGGATAAAACGACAAATTTTACTAAAAATGTAGTAAACTTTAGAAAAAGTACAGTAGAACAGTATGGTAGTCTTTTTTTTTTTGGGGGGGGGGGGGTATTTGCAGTCTCCGCGATCGGACTACCAAACATTTACAGTATACAGTACAGGAAAATTTATTCTACAATTTTCTCTTCGTGCACAAAGCCGCTGAAATATTCGGGAAATCTACTCAAATTTTTCTTTCTCCACGTATATCCTTGAAAATCGGAAAAAAATACAGCACCACTACTATAGTGCCTTAGCAGTCCCCTGCGTCGACTCAAAAAATATCCCAAAAAATCGTCCGTACTTTTTTAAAAAATATATATATATGTATATTGTATACATCCCATCCACAACCACTATCCTCACCTCATCAGCGCAGACGTCCCCGCGATCGCGATGCAGATGCACCGCGTACATCCGCATCGCGAAAGCTCTCTCTCTCTCTCTCTCTCTCTCTCGGATGCTGCGCTCGAGTTGCGCGTATAGCGCAGGCGCGTCGCGGCGCGATATATATACGGACTGCACGCGGTCTCCCGTCGTTATATATATATATCTGCGCGCGCGTGTGTGTGTGTGTGTGATACACAGCGCAGAGCGTAACGGACGGCGGCAGTCGCGAAGTGGCCGCGCAGCCGAGCGCCAGGCATCAGTGCGAGGGGGAGAGACAGTGGAGAAGATGCTGCGGCCGCCCGGTTGCCGGCCGCCGCGATCGTCGGCTGCGCGCGAAAGCTGACCTGCAGCGCGGACTCACCGAGCTTTTCGTCGATTCGCGATTTTTCGAGGGTCCCGACGCGGCGGGGGAGGGGGCAAAGACTCGGTGCGGTGAAGGTGTTGTGCTGCGAGTGCGAGGTCCGCGCGAAAGGGGTAAGTAACGATTGGATTTTGTTTTGGCGGTGTGCGGCGAGAGGAATGGAAAAGGTAAATTTTACCATTAGTGCTGTTTGGTGATTCGAGCGCAGACTGTGAAATTTTACCACAGGTTATAGAATGGTAAATGTTTCTAAAAGTTTCGTCGAATTACCAAACATAGTATGGTAAAATTTACACTACGATTTCTCTCGGTGTACAATAAACTAATGTGGAATCTCTGATAGAATTTTTTTTGTTGACTAATTTCGTTGGAATTAAAGAGTTGACGATCTGTTAGAATTAAATATAAGATTAAAAGTCGTGCTGGGAGGATTTTGTGAAGAAGAGCAATTATCCTCGGTTTTGTTTAAAAATTGAATGTTGACAAACAATTCTTCGCGTTAGCGATGAAACAAATTTAAAATCCTACCAGGGATTCTATACGAGAATTTAGCAAGTATATATGTACAAATAGACAAATAGACTTTTTTCGCAAATTATTTTTTTCATCGCTCTACGGGATAGAGAGTGTTTCGAAATTTTCTCGCGGCTACTCGTACACGAATTATTCAAATTACACATCGCCGATACCGCATGAGGAATCAATGTCGAGAGAAATTTAACGCAAAAAAATCGGCGCTCACTATACATCTCGCATCGTCGGCGTCTCTGCTGCAGACTCGAGAGCATCTCACCAACAAGTGCGTGAGATCCGCAAAGCACCGCGAGAATACATTTTTCCATTAAATAATTTCCCACGAAAGGATCATGCATATAATAATCCGACGGCGCTTATCTCGTCGGCGAAAGGTGTGTCGAGCACACACTGCACCACTCGTATTTTTAAAGTGCAAGCTTCGCAGCTTCTTCGAGCGCGCGACAAACAATCGATAAATGAAAATAGTTTTTATCAGAGTTTTATCAGCTACTTTGCGCACGTGCTACTCTACGTACGATGTGTATAGATATACGCGTACGTATACGTATGCGCTTCGGAGAGAGACTGTAAGCGGTAATATACGTTTGCCAAAGTGCTCGTTAGGTTCGATCGCTGTTAAAGCACTGCACATACGTATACATACATATGTATACGTATATATATATACGTCAGTGTTCGCGCGCTCGCGTGTACTATAATTTTTTTTTAAACGCAATCGCGGACGTGCGCGATGCTGCGCGCGATTGCGCGATATAACGGCGATAATAAGTTGCGAATGCAATGTTTCTCGACTCGATGCACCTCCTTTGTACATATGCGCCATCGTGCACAATTCGAATTTACGAGCTGATTATATTTTTGCTTTTGTCGCGTAAGCGAAAGGTGTGTTGTATATACGGCCAGCTCGGCAAATAATATCGGGCACCTTTATCAGCGGTGACTCTATTTTTGCTTGACGCTTCTCTCGCCTGCGAGTGCGTATACGAGTCAAAGTTTGCTATAACAGTGCGGTTGAAAGACGCAATTATTGTTACGCGAGAAGAGCAAAAGCCGTAAATTAATTCGCACTGAGAGAAGTATGCATTAATTTTTCGAACGTTCAGTATGAAATGTTATCAAAGAAATTGTAGTAAATCATGCACAGACTTCCCAAACGCTAAACTTTTATACAATACAATAATTAAAATTTTTTTTAATGTTTTTCTATTTTTAGCTTTGTAGAATATTATTATTTTATGATTATTATATTATCATTTATTGATTATTTATTGAATTAAATTGTAACACATAAATTACAAATTTTGGACTTAAGCTGGGATTCGAACCTGAACCTCCGGGATTGACAGTCAGGAGCGCTAAATACTCACCTAAACAGAATTCTTACGCGTAAAAATTTGGATCATAATATACAAATTGAATCTATTTATAATCTCAAACAAAAATAATTTTTACTATAAGTAATATAGTAATTTTTTCTACTGTGACTTGTAATATTCGAACTTAAAATAATGAATATCAGCATAATTGTAGTAAAAATTCTGATAATGCCAGTCTGTGCTCAGATTACTATAATTTCTTGTACTTCTTCGTACTTACAATTGTAAAAATTACTGCTTTTTTCTCAGTAGTGCATGATTTTTTTTACCGTACTTTACTGCTGTGTAATATTAATATAGATAAATATTTATTCATGCCTTTCGTCAATATTAGAAAAAATAAATTTGTATCTGTGTGTGCATTTGTGCAGGTTGGACGATCAATCAGTACATGATGCTATAAGTACTGCACACACACTTTTATATACTGACATTAACGCGCGCGAGCGAAATAAAATTTTTCTGCAAATGCACACGGAGGCAAACACTTTGCGCACCTCCGAGGCCGCAAAGACGAACGATAAAATTCTAGTCAATTGTTAAGAGAGTATAAGTGTTTACGCGAAGCATAGAAGCAATATAACACAGCACACGTTGCAATTTTTTTAACGTCCCGAGAAAAAATCTTCCACGCGATCACCTTCGTCTTCTCATCACAGAATTTAAAAGTCACAGCGGCGAGTGTCTTATAAAAATGAAATTCGCATACGCTCAATTTGAAAGTTAACGCGAGCTTTCGTAAAGCTCGCGGGTCAATTTCGTCCGCGGGCGCAAAGCGCTGTACATCAAATGAAAATTTCAAACTCGCGAATATTATTCTCCGAAACTTTGAGCGCAAAGTCAAACTTTTTCGCGCGCGATTCAAATTGAAACGGATAACTTTAAAGCCCCGTCACTCTCTGTCTCGCTCCGAGCTTTTCCGCAATTAAAAAAAATAAAAAAGAAGAAGAATTTCATCCCATCGCAATAATTCTCCTTCTCCAGGCGCAACGCCATCGTCGATGTCGAGCGGCGAGCTCCACCGCAGCGCGCGGCCGAAGCGCAGTCGGGCCCAGAAACGCTGGCGTCTCCTGGCCCGGGCGCTGACCCGCTCCCCGGATCCCCTCGACGACGGCGACGAGGACGACGAGTCCCGCGGCGACCCCGAGGAGATCTCCGTGCGCCGCTTCACCTCCTTCGACCTGCTGCACCCGGTGCGCCTGGAGAACGAGGCCGAGTCGACCTGGTGGCTTTACAGCGTCTGCCTCTTCGACGCCGAGCTCCGCGAGGTCCTCGTCCGCAGGATCAGCAAGTGCTTCACGGCCAACGAGCTCATCGGATTCAACAATACGGGCAACGTCTGCGTCTGGCCGTCCGAGGAGTGTCTGGCTTACTATCTGCTGAAGGTGAGGGAGGGGGGAGGATCGGGTGGAGAGAGAGAGAGAGCTGATTTGGAAAATATATGCGGGATGACAAGTGCGCGATGAATTGAGAGAAGGGCGTCATTGGAGATCGATCGAGCTTTCAGTCACGATGATTTGCTTGTTCGATATTATTATAGAGAGAGAGAGAATGGTTGTATAGGCAATTTGTTTTTGTTCCCGGTCGCTACGCGGAACGGACGAGTCACGCGGCTGAATTGAGAAAAACAGCGCGCGGTGTACAATACTCGTTAGGCCGAGAAGAAATGTTAAAATAATACATTAAAATATACGTATTTTAATAATTTCCGCTGTTGCGGAGCGACGCGCATGTATATACGATTGTCGAACAAGCCGCATCGAGATTTCGACTTAGGTTTATCCTTGTTCGTCGTTTGGATAAGAAGCTTAAAAAAAAGTAACCAATTAACGGTATTACAGTGTCTTTAACGTGAAATATCATCAGCCTTGACTAATAGGATTCAAAATTTCTGGCGTCGCGTAAGCTGCTTTCGTTCTCGCGGACTGCGCGCCTTCTCTCGAGCGCGTAAATTAAAATACCGCGCGGCGCTGTGGAAACAAGTTTTGCGCAGATAACGCGAAACTGAAATCTCCGCTGCCTTTTCTCGCGAACTCCCGAAACATCGCGTAATAACAATAATTTTTAAGTTGACGCTCAACGAAAGTGCTCGTGCGCGTAGCGCAAGAATCGCGTAAATATATACTTTCTTTGCTTTTGGGGCGTAAAAACTGATTTTTCGCACGCTTCTTGGGTCGTATGAATATACTTTGATGTTATTCTAACCTAAAAGTCGTAGCTTCGTTACTTGTTTTTAGACAGCAGTGGCACACAAAATATCGCGTGGAACTGGTGCGTAAAGGGTTTCTTTACGAACCTCGTTTCAGCACTCTCCTTCGCTTCGTGCCGTAATCTCACGTTTCGTAAATAAACTCTTTTCATACCCATCGCATGGCATACTAATTTCTGCAGAAACTCGCAATAACATAACGTTTTTGACTTATCGGTTCGTAAAAGCCGATTTTTCGCACGCTGCTCCGCAATCGCTCGGTGTACACAGGCTGTAGATTAAATTTTTCGCTAAAACCGCCATTTCTCTCGTCTTTATTCGCAAAGCAACTAAAACAATGAAAATAAAAATCCACTGACGTCTCGATCTGTTGTCCCGCGCGTGAAGAACCGGGAGATCTGCCGGCGTCGCCGGGTCCTCGAGCTCGGCGGTGGCATGAGCTGTCTGGCCGGCGTCCTGGCGGCCAAGTACTGCGAGCCGAGCTCGGTGACGCTCACGGACGGGAACGTGAGGAGCGTCGAGAACGTCCGGTGCATCGTCGAGAGGAACGGCATGTCCGAGCTGGTCAGGTGCGCCGTCGTCCAGTGGGCCAGGGCCGCCAAGGCGCTGCGTCAGTCCAGCAGCCGCAACGGAAGCCAGGTAATCCATTCGAGCAACAGCCAGTCGCTCTTCTGTTATACAGCGATGCCTAAATAGTGCGCGTGTGTATAACGTGGGTTTATACGCCGTTACAGTCGATTGTCACGAAAACGATGCTGTAGATCTATATGTACAGTGGAAACGCAGTGGGCTTGATGGGAAGGCGGGTTTTGGCAGTTTGACTTGAATTTGGAAGTGGATTTGGTCGGGAATTGAAGTTTTACACGCTCTATACGAGTGACAGAGTGGTTTTGATGGATATTTTGATTGTAATTAGAATTAATTAATGAAGAGGACAAACGTAGTAAACGAAATACGAGTTTGTTAATTAGTTTCGATGATGATAAGGATTTGTTAATAAAGTGTTTATATGCTTTATTTACAATATAATGTATTTGAATTAATTATAAATTTGATAATTAATTAAAAGTTGTGAAGAACACTTAAGGCCGAGATAAATTCTTCTAATAAACATAAAATTAAAGAATTTTCATCGTTTTTCAATGCATTTCATTTTTTATTGAAAAACATTCAGGGTAAATGTCGTGTGACCCCGATTTTCCATTCATTTATTCCTTGTATTAAAAAAATGGTTGTCGATAAAAAAATTATGTGAAATGTGCAATCTAACCCGAGCTATATGTACTTATATAGTCTTCGCATTTAGAGTGGTGATATGGCTAATGTGCCATTATACCATAGCATGTTTTCCCAAGAGAGTGTTATGAACAAGAATACTGCCATCAATTTGTTTATTATTTTAGTACGTTCATGAAAATTTTAAACCAGAAATTCATAAATGTATATGTATGTTTGTGGAAATCCACTCATTTATTACAGTTTACATCGTAATATTTAGAGGAAAAATGTTATTATTACGGATATATACCTATAGAGAAGTTTGTCAGTAAAAACGTTAATGTTTTTATCTAAATATTATGTATGAATTAAGCTGCTATTTAAATGATAAACACACACTTTATGCTTACAAAATTATGCAATACGATTATGCTTTAAAAAAGCTTTAAAAATGTTACGATTTAAAAAAAGAAATTCACATACTCGTCAATTACCACCAAATCGCGATTTCCCAATAAACGACAATTTCCTGAACTCTAAATTTTCCTCTGAAAACCAATCGCACTCGTACCCAAAAAACCATATTTCTCAGACGGACAGATTTGAGTGACAGAAAACACACCGCTTTCCTGACAATCAGCCAACTGGGCATAGCGAGACACCTTTCCGTATAATTCCTCGTCGCCAAACCCTCCCGCAGTATATCCCAACGGCACACGTCTATAACATTTTACAGCCGCGAAGAGGCTCTTTCCTCCGGTTAATTGCTCGTACGTACGCGACATCCTTCGGTATCTCGACCGCAGCACTTCGCGAATTTCTCGCGGTGCGTTCTTCCGGTTTTTACGCTCGTCCGCGAAAATCCGACTAAGCCGCCCGTGGCCAGTCGTCGCCGTTTTCAAGACTCAAATATACGTGTATACAGATACGTGTACATTCGTAAATGTGCGCTCAGCCCTCCCCGGCGTACACGATCCGATGATTTAATACGGGCAATAAAAAGTACGTGCACCTCGCAACTTGGCAGACGCGTAAACACGGATGACGCACATGATGCGCATGCGACACCCGGACTTATAAATAACTCCGCCTTAATTGTTGAAATCATCGATTTGACTTGCGTATCTTTCGCTCGACTGATTTTCGCTGCATCGCGCGAGATGTCCCGAGAGATATGGATGTAGTGTTTGTTTTTAAAAAAGACCGCGGCGTGCAATTTGAATTTCGACGTAGTTGACATGCGTTTATTTGCCTTTTCGAGAAAAAAAATACAGATTCATATTTGTCGATGCTGCGATTCGCCTGCGTTTTTTCCCTCGCGTTTTCGAAATATCCCCGGTGCAATGCACGAGAATAAAATTTTTTGCCGAACTCTGTACAATGACAATAGCTTTTGTCCAGAGGTTAATCGAACTTTCGACGAATAATTATAAAACGACGCGATTATGCCCGTACATGACGAAATCCGTATTTTTCATTCACTTTTTTGGCCTCTAAAGTTGCGAAAAAAAATCTCGGGCTACATCGACTAGATAAGGATTTTTCTATTCAATAGAATGTGAAGAACAAGAAAGAAAATTGTGTACCCATACGAAATCGATCTTGTGACACCATTTTTTGGGCCATCTTTGCGATTTTATGCAGAGATTATTACGCATTTTTTAGTAAAATAGTCTGGATTTTTTCGAATGCAAGGCTAAATAGCCATATAGATAGGCTTAAAGTATAGTAAAATAGCTGTCATTTGAACTCAAATTGATCTAAATCGGATGCAATGATAAAAGTCACATACTTTTGAAACAAACGAATTTCGCTTCAGACTTCCTTTAGGCTGTTACCAAAATTCTCGATTTTACTTTTTTTTCTTCGAATCCTCGTAACTTTTGATTCAGTAACTCAATTTTAACGTTTAATAGGTCAAATTAAAGCTCTTTTCCTCTACCTCGGTTCTAATAGGTCTAAGTTAAAATTTTTTTATGCAATGAGCTTTATGCAATATGTCTCTGAAGTAGATCATTTTTTGAAAGCATATAATATATCTTCACTATATTAAAAAAATTTAATGTAGACTCATTGGCAGAAAAGGAGAAGGAAAGAGCTTTAATTTGAGCTATTAAAAGTTAAAATCGAGTCACTGCATCAAAAGTTACGAGGATTCAAAGAATAGAATTGTCAAATCGAGAATTTTCTAAAAAATGCGTAACAATCTCTGCATAAAATCACAATCGTGGATACACTATTTTTTCCTTATTCTGTACGTCCTGTAAAACAGAAAAAATCTTATCCTGTCGATGTAGCCCGAGATTTTTTTTCGCAACTCTTGGGGGCCAAAAAGCGAATCAAAAATACGGATTTCGTCATATACACACGCGTGTATCTCTTTCTCTCCCGGTAAGCTTCCGACCGGATCTCGATCGCGCTTCCGCCGACGCGACTATACACACATAATCTATACAAAAGCGCAGCTACGACCGTCTTGCCTTCTGTGTATTGGACTTCCGGCCGTTCGTCACGTATGTACCGCTCGGCAGAACTTTGTTACACGCGGCCTTTTCCGCCAAGTTTTCAATTTCCTCTTTCTCTCTCTCTCTCTCTCGCCGCCCGCGTGTTGTATACGCGGTGTACAACAAAGCTCGTTTGTTTTCTTGCAAACTTCATTTGCGCGACCCTTTTTTTCCGGTTTCACCTCGTTTACCCCACGCGGGGGCTTTTTGTATTACGAATTTCGTTTTGCTGGTGAAAATCGTCGATGTAAATTATAGTCTTGAAAATGTATAGAAACTTCAGCGTAACTCGTCGCGGCTACAGTTGCTGTAATATGGCGATGAACTGCCGATTATATCGTCCAGTCGTATTTGGTAGAATTGTTCCCGATAAAAAAAAATTATAATGTTTATTTATAAGAATCAATTATAAATTAATTTAAATTTAATTATTATTTGTATTCTCATATTATTAATTAATTAATAAAAAACTGTGAAATTATGGTAATTTTTATTAGACTAACCCGTAGATTTATCGTTTACGATAAGTTCGTCAAAATATACCCAGAATACGTCCCCAGCTATGGGGGTTTCTGGCGATATTCTTCGCAATAATCTGTCAATAGACGATAAAATACACGATGTTTTCTCGGTACCTTATCGGGAACAATTCTACCATGAATTGTCACTCAATCCACCCCCCCCCCCCCCGTTGTATATACAGCTGTACTTACAGATTTTCCACTGTCGATTCAGTTCGAAACTCGCTGAGCGCGTAATCCGCGACTCCATACCCCATATTATAATCAATCAATATTGCCCGCGGCAGCGCTAAAATATGAAGAGGCTCGATTGGATAACCCAGGGACACAAGCCATCCGTTATGCGCTCATTACGGGTGGCTCGCGCGCACTGAACACACGGCGATCTCGATGAATTATAGCCGACTGTCCGGATCAAAACAAATCTGTCGTCGATTACGAGGGAAAAATACGCGCACTCGATCATCGTCATGCGGCCGCGCACGTGACGGCGAAGGATAAAGGAATCGTCGGAATGAGCCCCGAATCGAAAATCGCGTCGAGCAAACATTAATTCTAATTTGGAGTGGACGATATGCCGGTATAGGTCGCGATAGCGGAATCGTCGTTTCGATATAGCCGCTCGTTATACGCTCTATACACGTCTCGAAGCTTCCGGTTGGCACTTCGGGTGTTATTGGCTTTTAAATTTTTCCGCGAGAATTTAAGCAGTTCGATCGTAATGAACGTGGTTATCGGTCACAAAATTAATTTTGACTGTATAAAGCTTTTTTAAGAATTATTTCTGATGTATAGCCAGCAACCGTTAGTGACATTCCTATAATTTCCAAGGAATTAATTACATATCTATTGATAAAAAATGCTCCTCTATGACTTTGCTCATTTCTTATCTCTTGTAGAAAGTTTGCTGTGAAATATATATCATAATATCTTCATAATTTATGATGAGTGTTATTGTAACATAATATAATCATAATTGATCATATTTAATCACAACTGCGCACATTATAATTATGACTGGCAATATTATTATGTTACCATGATCATATTATGTTCATGATCATATTATGATCATAACTCATCATATTATTTTACCGCTTGATCATATTCTGATCATAACTGATCGTATTATGTTACTATGATCATATTATAATCACAACTGAGCATATTATGTTATCATGATCATATTATGATCATAACTGATCATATTATGTTACCACAATACAACTGGTCACAATTTGTACTAATGGGAGCAGGGTTTATAATGCTACTATACTATGATCACTGATCAACACAAAATATACCATATTATCATCATAAACCCGATCTGTTTTCTACCAGTATAAACAAGCTAAACATATACGAGGAATAGTTTGTCACAACAATCGTTTTCACGACAATCGACCCTGCACTATCTTGCCTTGCAACATAGCCCCTATTTAAAAAAAAGTTTTGTTCCCCTCTTCTAACCTCCAGGACACGTTCAACGAGGAGGACGCGTACGACGTGATCCTCTGCGCGGACTGCCTGTTCTTCGACGAGGCTCGTCTGGACTTGGTCGACACGATCTACGGCTGGTTGGCGGACGACGGCGTGGCCCTGGTGATGGCGCCCCGGCGAGGTCCCACCTTCCGCAAATTCGCCGAGGCGGCGGTGCAGCGGGGCTTCATCGCCCGGCAGATCGAGCGCTACGACCCCGAGGTCTGGTCCCGGCATCTGGCCCTCCTCGACGAGAATCGCGACTACTCGCCCGATCTCCACTTTCCCGTGCTGCTCGAGCTCAGCAAGCAGAAGAAGATACCGCCCGGATGATCGCCGACGGTATGAGGAATTGCCGATTTTACGATGCCGTGAGGCCGGTGGCGCGCGGGGAGGGATCTGGAGAGAGGAGGCGAGCTTTAGAGCCTTTGGCGGATAGGAGTCATGCGAAATTGAATGTGTACTGTTTTGTTAGCTGTGCTTGTTGACGGCAATTTTTCGAGGATCTTTTTTCAGTATTGGCGCAGAAGCGAAATTCGAGATAGTCACGTGAAAAATGATTATCGCTACAGATTGCTCGGATGCAGAAGTCTCGGTGAAATCGGTAGTTAAGGCTTATAACGTTTCAATAATTGAAAAATTTATAAAATGCGTAGAACTATTAAGATCGTTTTTTTTTTTGGTAACTTTAACATCAGCATTTTGTGCTATTTAAAATCATAAAAAACAGCTTGTTTGATTGATAATCGTATATCAATCAAACAAGTTTATGCAGAGCTGCAGATAATATGACAAAATGTGTAAGTTACGATCAATTCAATAATATGTATATCAACCAAAGAAAAAACTTTGATTTTCCTTTTCGAAAATGAATGCTTTTTTTTATTCCGTGACTACCAATTTTAATGAGATTTCCGCATAGAATCTCGGTTCATCGTATATACATTTGATAAATATATATTGATATGTGTAAATCAGACGAAGACGTATATTTCTAAACATATCTTGCGGCACGTCAAAAGTACAGTCACATGTATGACGGGAAAGTCAAATTTTTTGAAAAATTTTTGAATAGTCGATTCGATAGTCCAGATATATCTATAAATTCAAAAATTATTGATTACTGTGACTCGCTGAAATTACGGTGAGCGCGTCGTTTATTCGGTTCATTAGACACGTTGGCTTTGAGTATAAGCTTTGCAAAAGCTCCCCTCGAAAATCAATATTGCTGATTTGTAAATAATGCTCCTCTATAGTTAGCGAATTTAATATTATAGGTATATTATTTTTGTACCGATGAAACTTTGAAAAATTTCGCAGTTTCAATGGGCATAATCGCTCGCGAACTGTGCGCTCAGCTGCGGATTAATATATATAACTTTTCTCGAAAATCGAATTTCGCGCTGACCTTTTTATTCCAGTGTCGTATATAATATTTAATGTATAATAAAGCGATTGCGCGAAGTGTAACTCATCCTTTCAAGTTCATAAATTTTAAAATAAATTTTAACCGTGAGCTTGGAAACGAGAATTATACACCTATAAAAAAAACTTTTCAAGGTTCTGCTCTCGAAACAACTGCGAAAAGCATAAAAAGAGAAGAAAATATAATTTAATGTACATTTCGGAAAGTAAATTCGACGACAAACTTATGACGCGTGGCATTCGATTGTTGGAATGCAACGTATATTAACATCAATTCTAGCGCGAAAAAGCGCGTGGCTTTGAGCTGATTTGAAATACCTCTTCTCTGTTTACGAATATATCTTAACGAGCTTTCAATCTTATGCGGAATCCTAATCGTTCGTTTAAAAATTCGTATTGTACACAGAGTCGAAGGTATACATTATAAGGGATGTACACATTCGAAACAAACGTCTATTTATAATCTCATCGCGTTGCACACGGTATATTTTCATCAAAGTTAATATTAAAACATTTGTTTTGAAGAAGTCACGCGCCGCAAGCTCTTAACACGTCGCGTTATTCAGCGAAGCTTTAATTACGTTTTTGTTTACCTTCAGCTTCAAGAGCTCGTATTATTACTTCAAGTATACGCTAACAAGTATACGGACAACGGCAGTTAATCTTGCAGCCTCGAAAAATTTGCAAACAATCCAAAGCACAAGTTTTGCGAAAAAATTCTATATTTATACAAAATACGCATCCGTCGCCTCAGTCGCAGAAAAAGCCGCGGCAAAACAAGGCCTTCGAAGAGTGCATCTAACGGCCGCGCAGCGAAAGTGTATGGACAAAAAAAAAGCGGGTAAACGAACGGGAAGTGCTTTTAAAAAATTTTCGATTTTTCATCGAACGTCAATTCGCTCGCGGAGACAGTTGGCCTCCCGTCGTCGTCGCGCAGCCGTCAGACGAGATCAGGCAGCCGCAAGCTCATCTTTCGAAATTCGCGCGATCCAAGCTTTTTTCGTCTCTCGAATGCTACTGCGATTATTGTTAAAAAATTTTGTTTTTAATACAGCACTAGTCGACGGTAAAATACCTATAAATCTACTCTTATACCTCGTAAGAAAGACGTTGCCGCAGAAAAGCTCGACTCGCCGGCCCCGTTCGCGCGAGAGCGCATTGACTTTTCCGCGTAAACGCGGCGCTGCGTCGAGCCTGTTGACCTTGACCCGCGAAAAAAGTGCCGAACCTCTCGGTACGAGCCTGTGCAATAAAATCCATGCACGCGCTGGTTTCGAAGTTTTACAGCTTCGCGTGTATTATGCGTCGCGATGGCGAAAGCTCGATACATTGTTACAAGTGTACTTCGAGGGGCTCGACCGGCCAGTGTCGGTCTAGTGTTACGGGCGAACGAGCTTTTTTATGCGTTCTTATTTTTCGCTGTAATTTCTTTTCGTTTTGTTGATAAATTCTTGGACTCTGAGAAAAAAAGCAGTAATTTTTACGACTGTAAGTACGAAAAAGTACGAGAAATCGTAGTAATCTGAGCGCAGACTGTCATTGTCAGAACTTTTACTGCAATTAATGCTGACATTCACAGTTGTAAGTTCGAATATTACAAGTGACAGTAGAAAAAAATTACTGTATTAGTTGTAGTAAAAATTATTTTTGTTTGAGATTATAGATTCAATTTATATATTGAATCCAAAATTTTATGCGAAAAAATTGTGCTTAGGTGAGTGATTAGCGCTCCTGACTGCAGTCCCGGAGGTCCAGGTTCGAATCCAGGCCAAGTTAAAAATTTGTAATTTCTATGTTTCACTTTAATTCAATAAATAACCAATAAATGATAATTATAATCATAAAATAATATTCTACAAAGTTAAAAATATATAAACATAAAAAAAATTTTTAAATATTATTTCAACCAAAATAAAAATGACTATATTGTATTGTGAATGTTAGTGTTTGGGAAGTCTGTGCATGATTTACTATAATTTCTTGTAACTTTTCGTACTGAACGTTTGAAGAATTAACGCATACTTCTCTCAGTGTACGTTTATTTTTCCTTATACCTAGTCAATGCTGTTATTTCTCACTGTTTACCTATATATATATACTAATAATGCATGTATACCAATGCAATGTTCGCGTAAATACTTACACTGCGCATCGCGTGTCGCGAAGTTCGACGATGCGAAAGCCGGTGTGCAAGTATGGATGGAAGTTATAGTTAAATTTTTCTAGAAGCCGTTGCGAATTGTTCCGATTTTCTAGATAAAGATTGTAAACGCGCGACGTATATACTTTTACCAGCAAATTATGCAGATCGATTGTTTTTTTTTTCTTGGCAGCTGGTGAGTTGTTGAGCGAAATTCCGAGACGCGAGAGTGTGCGATACGAGAGCAGAAGGTGTGTGATTTTTCTATATCATAATATTATAAATAAATTATAAATATATTATATATATTATATATTATACATATGTTTCTTAAAATAAATACGTCACATTGCGAGTAACGTTTGCCAACATTATAGATCCGAAGTGCCGGCAAAAACTCGATCCTGCAAGAGGATCGTCGTCCCGCAAAATGTATCACTTGAATTTCAAGTACCAAAAGTATTACTACGTATACTAAAAAGCGTAAATAAAAAATTTACCTTTGCAGCGCAAATCCCGTCTACTTTACTATTCAAGCCCCACGATAATCTATCCTGACGCACGTGTACGTATCCATTGAATCCGGCGTGAATGAAAAATTTGCAATTTGTCGAGAAATGAAGCATAAACACCCCCCTCCCCCCCCCCCTTCCCTCTGGTTGATCCTCAAAGCGGAGAATAAAGCGCACAAGCTTCACTTCAGTAGGTCGACTCTAAAAGAGAGAGAGAGAAAGAGAGAGAGACAAGGAGAGAGTGGAATCTCTATAGGTACGTGATGTATATTTTGGGAAAGCCGTCGTTTCGTCTCGCTCGGTCGCCTTGTGCAGTGCGCGTGCGGCTCGTCTAGGAAGCCTCGGAACAAGGTTATGCGCTCAAGATGCGTTGTAGGTATGTGTATACATATATTTGCATAGGCTAAGCGGGCCGCATGTGTATATATACGTATGTGCATATCTATAAGCCGATACTCAGTTGAATTAGCGCACTGGTATGCATACAGTGGAATACCTGACGAGTCGCTCGATCGCATTGACATATATATATGAGTACCGTTCTGCTCTCTGGTCGACTGACTTTTTTGGCTGAGTTTATACCGTGTAGTCGTATGTCTTGCACACCGAGAGAATTTTTCTTCGCAGTTTACGTTAAATACAAATTTGTCGTAAACACATGATTTATTGAACTATACTGAAAAACAATCTGAAAGGGGGAAGAAGCGAAAAAACACATAGCCTTCGTGCTTTCATAAATTTTTGAGGGCACGAGCCAACCTCCGCGGAATCATCCTCGATTCCACTTGGTTGCAGAATTCTTCCTTTTTCGATAATCGCCTTTTACATATGGATACGTCAGGCCGACTCTTGCGGTTATAGGCGACCGAAACATCAGGTCGAGTTGGCTCCGATAATCCTGTGATATCAAAAGATGTATGCGCGCGATTCTACATATATCTATATCTTTTTAAACCTAAAACAGCGAAAAATTTACTATTTCTGATAGTTAAATAATATTAGCCTCCCAAATAGTTAAATTTTACACTATTTACACGTAGTACAAAAATTAGCATTTTACAAATTAGTGAATATTCACTAATTAATACGGTGCGTTGTTGTAAAAATTATAATTTGCTATATGGTACGTAGTAAATAGTCACTGTTTATGTAATGAGTTATCATTTTGCTCATTTCATTGCGTTTACTATCGAATTAGTAAATATTTACCGATTCAAACAGTAGAAAGTATTTGCTTTAAATTGTCACTAGAACACTGATTATCCAGTACATAATAACTTTAGCAAACGATGAACTTGAAAAATTATGAAAATTTACTATTTTTTCAGTGAGTCATAATGACTTTTAAGAGAAGTGAAATTTTCGGTACTTGTATTTGCAACATTGTAAATAGTGTATTTTCAGTATTTCAGCTAATGTATATTATTTTCCAAAATATAATTTTTATTTACTATTTGTAATGTTCATATTTACTATTTTGGATAGTCCTTTTACACTTTTTCAAATTGTTAATATGGACTTTTGACTTTTGAATTTTCACTGTTTTACATTTAGAGAGTATTATACAATTGTATAGATGCACACACGCATATATAACGTGTACATCACGTGAAACAGCGATTGAGTGTTTAATCAACGATGTAAAATTCCTATCCCGCATACACATGCCTGATATACACAGGTTACAGCTGCATCGTGGAAATTTACGATTCGGGACGCCGATTCGTATGTATACGCGCAAAGCACGCATTGTTAAACGTATTTTCCATTTATTTATTTATTTATTAATATTTCTATTCCAGAACCTAAAATAATTTCGATTACAATCAAGCGCACTCGTGCGCGTGCAACTTTCCTGAGAATTACAATCTGGACGAGTCTCCCGCCTTATATATATACACATATATTGACAGCAGAACTCATCCCAATTTGTAGCGCGTATATCCTCGGTAAGCTTTTACGAGCCGTTAAATTTCTGACTGTTTGACTTATGCGCGGCTCTCCCGAGCGGCATATAACGACGCCGGGGCGCTTTTCTCGTCAACGAACGTTCGTCTTCGGGCCGGCAATTTTTCAGCCATCGATTCTTCAGTTTTTCTCGTCGAATTCGCAGAATTGAATTTAAAAAAAAAAGAAAAATTGTTTATTTACACGCGTAGACTCGGGAGGGAGCGGGGGTGGGGTCAAAATATCAAAACGGAATATTCATTCTGACGCACGTCTCTCCTCGGCGGCGACGGCGTCGCTCAGTGTGTGCTTAAGCGTTAGTACGTGAGTTAAATCTCACGACAACTTTATGAGCCTTTCATAGCAAAGAGAGAGAGAGAGAGAGAGAGAGAGAAGAGAGAGAGAGACACACACACAGCACGAACAAAGAAACAGACGCGCGCGAGCGGCACTTTTTTTTTAGGTCATCGCCCGCATAAACCGAAAACGCACCGCAGTCGTGCACAACGCGAGACGACGACGACGACGACGACTCGAGACTTTTTTCTCGCGAAAAAAAAAAAAAATTTACTCACGATAACGAACGGGATAAACGAGTGTGTGTAATACTCGTATACGTGTTCTCGCTCGGAAAAATCGGTATCGCCCGGAAAAATTAGCTGACTCTCTCGTCGTATACTGTAATATTATCGGAAAAAGCGTTTCGTTACACACACAGAGGCGAGGAAAATATAATCCGGTCTCGGGGTCGGTTACGGGTTATATATATGTATTATACATGTATATCGTCGTGTCACCCTCGGCAGCGCATATTTGGCAAACTTCCGGCGAAGCCTTTCTCTCTCTGTCTCTCTCTTCCCTTAACGGGAGCTGCCGGTTTATTTTCAAGCCCGCGGCGACGATTCCCCGCATATCAATTGCCAATGTCGCGAATACATTAGTTTTAATTAGTTATTATGCGGCCTGACACTACATAGCCGCATAGGCGACGCTAATAAGGACAAACGTTCGGGCTTCCGATAGACGCTTCAGATTTTTTTTTTTTTGTTATGCGTACGACGAGATTCGAAGCTTCCGCTGGCGCGTCTCCGCGGAAAATGCCGAGCGTTGCGGAGCGCGCACAATATCTCGGGAAGCTATTTCGTTAATATCAATGAAATTTGACCCATTTACATTATTACGATACGGTGCGGCTGCGATTAAAGCGCGCGTAATTTAATTCGCTCGTGCGATGCCTCCGAGTGAGGGCTATGTCGAATATAGAACTGCGTTTCTCGGTCGGTGTGCGCAATTGCGTAAAATGTTTACGTGATACATTTGTATAAATAATGCGTTCGATGAGCGAGTACTGGAAAAGCAATTTTGTGTAAACGTAATTTACTCTTGTTTTTGGGAAACAAGTTACGCTTGCGAATAAATAAAACGATTAATCGAGCTTCGAAAACGAAAGCAATAATAAATTAAATTGTTTTTTTTTTCATTTTCAAAGTGTAATACGTGATCGAAAGAGCGCATTGCCTGTCAATTTTAGCTTTTTTTGGTAACGCGCAGGCTTCTAAAAGAAAAATTTATTATATTTATACTAAGAAATACAAATTAATTACGTAAATAAATCTTGTGGGAAGAATCAATTTATTTTTACCGACTCAATGATTCGAAAACATTTAGCTCCCGTTTTCGAGGCGTATACAAAAACATGGTAAATTACCATGGAGATTGAATTAAAATCGTGCACATTCATCACACGCGATAAAACATTTAAGTTTATTTTACATTTTCGTATAGGTATTTGTTATACTTCTCGAAACAATAAATTAGTTTAAAACGAAATGAGTGCGTCCTAGTAAATTCGAATATCATTATTCTTTTATTATTCGTTCTATCGAACTGGCCTTTTGTATATACGGATTGCCAATGCCCAATTAGAGCGCGGCTGCGTTTATAATTAAAGATTCGCCTCTCGAGCGACGATACAATGCCCATTTTTAAATTATTTCCGCGTCAGTATCCACTGGCGTCGCAGCTTTTTGTTCTCTTCTTTTCATCCGAAAAAAGGAGAGTCGCCCTTTTCAATTATTACTCGTCCGTTTTAATGATGAATATATGTGCAAATCCACCCAATTTCGGAAACAATTCACCAGAGCAAGTCACAAAAAATTTTCTTGACGGCACGCCTATACCAGATCTGTTTTTTCTCATTCCTTATAGGTCATTCTGAAAGAGGAAAAACTCGCGTAAAAGGCCGATCGTAGTAGGGTATACATTTTTCTGGAGCAAAAACGACTCGACAAAACGAGAAATAATTAACAAGAACAGAATTCATAGATTTTTTTTCTCGAAAACTGTGGACTTTTATAAAAATTACTTAGATCAAATACGTCTGGAAATTCATCACAGAATGCTCTCAAATTTCGAAAAACATTTAAAAATTTGAACGAAATATTTTTAAATATAAATTCTTTTTTTTTAATTATTTCTCTTTTTTCGAGTCGTTTTTGCTCCGGAAAAAAGTATACCCTACGATTGGCCATGTACGCGAGTTTTTTCTCTTCCAGAATGACCTAAGGAACGAGAAAAAGTAGGTATACCAGGTGTGCCTTTAATAAAAAATGTTGCGACTTGCTCGTGTGAATTGTTTCCGAAATTGGGTGGATTTACAAATATTTGTCGAATTTCAAAAAATAAATGCACTTTTCTTTGGTCCAGAAATCGAAAAAATTCTTTTAAAGCTAGAGGTTTCGGACCGATCAGACTTTCTTCTGTAACCCAAAAAAAAAAGATAATCAACAATGTAGAGGAAACATACCAAGATTCGATGTTCTGATCAAAACTTACGCCCGTTAAAAAAAAAAAATAAAAATCCGTATATTCGATTTTTTCTTTTTCCTCCGTATGCCTCCCCATGTTAAATTTTCATGTTCTGTATTTCCCATGTTCCTCAGCATTTTCCATCATCTTTTGGCTTACAGAAAAAAGTCCCATTGGTCCGAAAGCTCTAGCTTAAAAAAATTTTTTTCCATTTCTAGACCCAACGAAAAGTGCATTTATTCTTAGAAATTCGTGAAAAAATCGCATAAGGGCGTATAAAAAATCGCAAATACATGTAAAGGTGCACGAAAAAAGTGAAAACAAAAATTTTCGTCTCTCCTCAGAGCATCGCAGAGTGTCATTCGCGAAACCTCGACTACACGGCGTCAATTAAGAATCGGATATAATCGCAGCGGACATCTCGTAAAACAAATACATAAAGTCACCCGCCTTGAAAATAGATCTCCACGAGAGCGGAGCGCGTAAAAGCGCATCGCGTCTTTGAAAATAAAAATATACACTCGGAATAAATTCCTCGCTGTATTACACTATACTCGCGTGCGCTATTCGGCCGATTTATGCGAAGTGCACACAAATCAGGCCCGCGCCCACGACCCAATTTGATTTTCCATCGTTACAATCCATTTCGAAGTTGGAAAAGCTCATATACCTATATATACACATAAACGTCGCGTCAGCCCGCCAAGTGCACACGCGCACACACAAAATCCAACACGTGTCGCGTGTTTAGCCGCGTCACTCGCTCTTTATCCTTTTTACTCGAAAACGCGCGCTATGCAGTAGTCGAGCTCACTTTCGGCGGAAGAAAAAAGCTCTCGTCGAGCAAACGGCGTGTTCAATATATATATATCGCGGGCGGCCGAAAAGCCCATTATATATAACGAGCTGCGAAGACTAATACGCCGAGGTATATTTCTGACAGTTGCGGCCGTTTCGACATTTCATCCCGTTTGTTTCCTCTCGCGTGCAGCCCGAGGCTTTGATTTTGGACGTAAACTCCGAGAATACGAGGGCGGCGGGAGGGGGGAGGGGGGAAGCGACGACGCACACTTTAACTGCTCGCGCGAGCGCGGCTATCGGGTATATATCGCCGGAAATCTTATTAGCCGTCGGGAGCGTGTAATGGCCCTTAAAAGTATATTTAAATTTAACGAGATTTCGCGCGCAAGAGAGAGAGAGAGAGCGTCGGCCGGAAAAATCAGCTTTGCGATGCTTTTATCCTGTGATGGGGGGCGTGTGTGTGGGTGCGTATACGCGAGGCGGAGAGCGGAGCGCGCCTTGTTTTGCGGAAACAATTATTGCGCGCTTTTTTGGATTGATTAATGCGCGAGGAGAGAAATATTATATTCTTGGTTTTATGCAGGCGACGCTACGGGATTGATGGACTTTGTGGAACAGGTGAATTTAATTTGCATGCTTTGTGCTGAATAATAAATGATAATTAATAAAAAAAATAATGACGATGATTGATAATGATAATTGATAATTAATAATGCGTAATTGCGTTAATAAGAGGATTGTCGCGTGTTCGCGAATCTATGTTGTGCGACAAACACAGCTTTCTTTCTAGATGATGCGCCTGTTTGACTTGAATCACGGATACTTTTGTTTCTGTTATAGGCGCATGTTTAAAATTTCTACATTGTAGATTTCCGTTAATAACGTCACTGCTAAGACTTAACGCTGAGCTCACTTTGCAGATGAATACATATGATTTGTAGGATAAATAAAGCTGCACACGTGTTGCAAGTGTAGGTCTTCCTATCTGTAACGAAGTTTACGTATATCGTTAAGGTGGCTTCGGCGACTTTCAATAAAAACTTATAAGTTCCTAAAACTATCAGAGAATATTGTTAAAATCTCGAGCTTTCGATTGGTATAAAAAAAAGTATGGTTTCCGATCTAATTTTGAAAAGAGAGCATGAGAAAATATTAAAATTATACACGGGGTGTTATGGGACTCAATAATAAATCCGACCTCACGTCCTTACAAAAACTTATACTTCAAAATAGAATGACGGAAATTATAGCATTTTTAATGAAGATAATGTTATAGGAACAAAAAAATATATGTTTCCGTTGAAATATAAAAGATATCAGGAAAAAACAGTATTACGACGCATCTGCGCATGCGCACCACGCAAATGAGTATAGAAAGTAACGTCTATTTTACCAATTACCCATTAATTTTTTTGTAAATAACATGTAGAAGTAGTTTACGTTATAATTTAGTTCAGTTTAAATGGTGCATTGAAATAAAAAGATACAAATAATTTAAGACCCCACCGGGGCGCCAACTTGACACGGTACCAACCGCTGAAGCCACCTTAAAGAAGTTTAACCTTCTCACAGCTAATTTTCACTTTCTGTATCAAACCTATAAAAAAAATTTACTTCAAAATAAAAGAATATACATTTAATATATATAATACCCGATTCACCCGCATAAGAAAGCCTCGTCTAATTCTCGCGTCTTCGCATATATATATATATATACCGCCATGCGTATATCGCTCGTTTATTACATTCGGCGGATGAATGAGCTTGATTGGAGTCGATTGCGTCGAGTTGTCAATTAAAAGTCGGCGGCGCGCTCTCCAAGAGCCCCGGAGTGTCCGTCGGCTTTGTTTCTTCGGGATCGATTTCTCTCGTGTGTGTATACCGCAGTCGACTGAAACGCGCTGTCTCGTTCTCTCCTTGCCCCGTATAAACGCGTGTATACGCGAGGTTTGCGCTTCGCAGTCGACGATATCCACTCGTGGGGTTGACCGAGAGCGGCTCTCGTCGCGTGCCGCATTGCACGTGTTTACCCTTTATTTCCGTCTGATCGAATTTGCTTTGCAATTTTGTCCGAATTGTTGTTTGCAGGAGAGCAGAGAGCCGAGCGTTTTGTCCCGTTTTCCTTCGTGTCGATCGAATTGGTTCCGATATTTCTTTGTTATGTTTTACAGGTTGAAGCTTGCGCATGTGTAGAATGGAAAGATCGGGTTTATGATGATAATATGCTGTATTTTATGTTGAATAGTCATAGTGTAGCCTTTAATATTATTGTAAACCCTTCTCCCATTACTATAAAATATGATCGGTTATGTTATGGTAACATAATATGATCAGTTGTGGTTATAATATGATCGGTTATGTTATGGTAACGTAATATGATCAGTTATGATGGTAATATGATCGGTTATGTAATGGTAACATAAGATGATCAGTTATGATTATAGTATGATTGGTTATGTTATGGTAACATAATATGATCAGTTGTGATGATATTATGATCGGTTATGTTATGATAACGTAATATAATCAGTTATGATTATAATATGATCGTTTATTTTATGGTAACATAATATGATCAGCTATAACTATAATATAATCACAGTATCATAATGTGAACAGTTATTATTATATAATTACGTTTCTAAAAATTTCTGTAACTATATGTCACGATTGCAATTGTACTTGCCAAATCCCATTTTTCGCCTATGAAAGAAGAAGGTATACCTTGAAATACACGATCTATGCGACAATAAAGGTTAAACTGTGGAAAAGCAACTTGTTAAATGCAACTCTTTAAATAAAAACTCATTTTGTTGACATTAAAAATAGTATGACTCGAGCGCGACGCGCTGCAGCTATATATATGCGTATACAAGCATGCAAATGACTCGTCTGTCTTGGTACACCAGTTTACGTTTCAGATGTTTAGAAGTCGCCCGCTACTACACGCTTTCCACAACCATTGACGAATTTAGATCACTCAGACTGAATTTTGTTTACGTTTGCGCTAACAACAGCGAAAAAAACAACGTCGTCAAATATTTTTAATTTATATGCATTCCAAATACGGACTGTCGGCGACGCTGTTGCATTGAAACGACGCAAAATGACAATGGCATTGTTTGAAAAAAAAAGAAAAGATTTTTCATCCCAAATTAAACGAAGAGATCAAATCTATCGAAATAATAAGACAAGGTTTTCGGCGAATAAAACAATGAGTTCGAACGATTCGAATTATGAATTTTCATTGCCGCGCGTATGCGCGCTTAAACTGAAATAATTTGCAGTTCTAAGTATAAGTTGGCAAAACGACAGAAGACCGTTGTGGTTTTGAACTTCGTTTCCGAGAGCTTGGCCTCGCTCGAAACCCTACACGACATTGCACAGATGTTTAACAGACTTATATGGATTTGCGCTAATCGCAAGGAAAATTATCGTAAGCCGGTATGGCTGGGAAAAAAAAAACAATTTGTCTTCGGTGCACTTCGTAATGCGCAAGTTTTTTCAACGAGAAAACAAAAATACGTATGTTATTTCTTCTAATTTGTATACGTAAAATACGATTTCGCAGTTTTATAGGCAATTATATAAGAATTTTAATCAGCAATTTCGCTCAACGATTTCGTAGGGATCGTCGCGAGAAACAAAACAAAGAGAGGCGAGTAAAAATTTATTTTATCCGAGAAATATTCCATTTCAAAGTTTAGAGTCGCATCGTACATCGAGACTGCACTTTCATGGCTGTACAAATACTTGTGCCGGGAAGCGTTTTGATGACACTGTATTGTCGAAGCAAATAAAAAATACATATGCATATATACAGATACACTCTGTACACTGCGACTATATTCAACAATATTCTCGAGTATATATAGAAAGCTCTATTCAAGATATTGTATTTTATTATGACAATCATCATAAACATGAATTTCCCCTTCCGTAATCAGATTAATATTTCTTTCTCGGGCAGTGAAAACATCGTCGAGCTCCAAGCCCCAACTAAATCCATAAAGTTATAGAGTCGCGCATTAAATCGAGAATAATTCGCGAATAAAACGAAACAGCGTCCGTAGCGGGGCGTCATCAGCGCCGGAGATCGGCCGCAATATCCTCCGGCGCGATTGCGCAAATATTGCCATTTCGAAGAACGCGATTCGCCGGCGTTGTTCGCATTGTTGTTTGCGCGACTGTTGTACGCGCGTGACAACGTGAAAAGGAAAGCTTCAGAATTCTTGACTTTTTAATTATGCGTACCGCGACGTGCATACGAGGCTCGATGGGCGTCGTGAGTCGAAGCTCAAGGCTATATAGGCGTGTGCGAGTATAGGTGTGTATATATAGGTATAGGCGATATGCAGCGCGAGACGTCGATAATTAATAGTCAAGCGATTTAGCTTTTCTTCGGCGAACTACTACACGTTTTCGCGTATTTAAAGCGGGATGTGACCTAATTTTTGGACGGACTCTAGCTGCGGCCTAATGATGTGCTTTTAGTGTTTTTAGATTGTGTTCTATTTAGTCATAATTTTAATATCTGACTTTTGTTGTCGTTGTTGCACAAAATGCAGTTTTAAAATTTTTAATCAGACTTTGTCTTTTGGTTAAATTGTCGTTTTTGCAACTTATCCTTTGTGGCCGATAATTTGGATGTAAAGTAGTAATTATATTTAGTAGAATATTATTGGTTAATAATTAAAAACAGTGTGGAATATTATTTGTAGAATTGTAGGGGTTAAGTATATTTTTTGAGATTATTTAAAACTTATTTTGTTTTGCATTTAAAAAAATTAAAATTAATTCTAATGGTGGATTCAAATCTCAAACAATCGTTGTGTTTAATAATAATAAATTTTCGATCCATAACTTGTTCGGTTTTATTCATGTAAAGAAAAAAAATCTAAACTCGAATTGCATACATCGCGCATTGTTTCAAACGCATGTGAGGTCATACGTTTCGGCGAATCTGATATTCGTCAAAATTCGAATGCCATTTATTTTGCATGTTCGATCAAGCGCAAATATGTATTTATTACAAAAGACACAAGTGAAACAACAACGTTATAAATAAAAATTGAGCTTTGCTCTTGAAATTGCTCTTGAACGCGAAAACCTGTGCAAATTGTATTTTTTTGATTCTTCGACCATCAGAAGATTTATTTTAAATGCCTTCCATTATATACATACATACATTATGGAAATGAAATGTATAGACGTAATCGAACTGTAAGATTCTTTCAGCAAAAAAATGGTTTTATTAAAAGTTATAATTAGTAAAATTAAAATTCAAAGATAAAGACTGTTTGCAATGCAAGCATAGGCTTGGACAACTGAGATAACACGATTGCGGTTCAGAAAGTGAAGTTTTAATTGAATCACTGGTATTATCTAAGTAAGATATGTCTCGGAAAGTAAATGGAGCAAAACGATAAAATTTATAGGAAATCGAATTCAGTCCAGTGACACAACCCAACCAATAGTCGTCCGTATATTTTTATTCGTCAAATTTGCTTTAAAATCCGAAGTCTCGACCCTAAATATCAAGTTTTTTTTTTATGGGGAAAATGGAAAAGAATAACATTATGCAAATGACTTACTATCACAGTCACGTCCTCGTTACGTATGCGCGCTCGTGGTCCCTTTTTTATATCGAACAGATATATATATGAAATACAAAAGAGCATCCCTTGGGTTGGGTTTCGCAGCATAATAAAATCGATAACGCGTTATCAGTATTTGTGCAAATACTAATTTTTATTAGAGTATTTTATTATTCGACGAGGTATAAATGTAAAAGGGCTGAAAAGCGAATAAACGTGACCTAAAATGGATCTTCGATCTTATTTGGCAAGTGATTTTTGAATAATTTTTCCTGTAACAGACAGGCATTTTCGGTGGTTTCCGGCTATTGTGAGCCGAAATTGGAGACTGGACGTGGACGAGCAAAAATGACAATGAAGCTTTGTTTATTCATTTATTCGGTGGTCACACATGTCAATAAATTTAATTGAAATTATACTGACATTAATGTAAGCATTCTAAAATTTCATTTCATCCAAGGCTTATTTTAATAAAAATAGCAAGATATATCAAGTAAAGTATATAATTTAAAATTTTGTTGTTGTCAAGTTTATGCGTTACTTTAATAATAATCGATCGTCGCTGTAAAGTAAAACCTCACTTCTGAATTGCATATTCCAAGTAATTTCTTGGATGCGTTTGCGCAAAAGTAAAAGTCGCGTGGCCCATGGCTGTTAAGACAGGATTGTATGCAAGAGACAAGTGGATGTGCCCTATTATTAGTCAGACATGCCTTCTTTACCCGATTGACTTCTTTTCTTGGTAATACAATTTCTTTTCAACGATATTTTAAAGACTTTCTAGAAAAATATGTTTCCTGTTTACGCCGAGAACCTGCGCTTCTTTGTAACAGCTGTTTATCTTTGATTTAATTAAACATTTGCCATCAGTACTTTACCTTCAGGTCAAATTAGAAAAGTTATTTTCGAAAATATATGAAAAGCGTATTAGGATATGAAATATTTCCAAAAAATAAAAATCTTATATTATTATTGCAACGTTTCAAAAAGATCTGGATTGCCCTAACAAAGTTTTCTCTAATACGATTCGTATTATAATTTTAAGTTCTAACCTAGTTTTTCAAATACTTACACTTTAAGAAAACTTTCTCTGTGCAATTCAGCGAAATGTATCCAAAATTCGGACTTGGCATGTACTTCCCATTTTTAAAAGTATATAGACAACTTCGAGTATCGATATCTTTGAAAATCATACGGCTCGGTGGTTCAAAATTTATATCATGTTTCAAAAGATACTTAATAGTATATACTTACAGAGCTTCAGCTATATTTCAAAAAATCGATTACTTGTTACAAGTCATTGTTCGATTCATGCATTTTTATCATATAAAATTTAGTTACCGATAAAAACGCAATAATATTTCACAATAAAAAAAATAAATAAATAAAAAACTAACATTTTTTCTTGGAATCGCATATAGTACTTTTTTCTTATGTAAAACTCTTCGACCTATTCTCTAAATCTAAAACAGCGAAAAATTTACTATTTCTCATAGTTAAATAACATTAACCTCCCAAATAGTGAAATTTGTCACTATTTACGCGTAGTACAACATATATCATTTTACAAATTAGTGAATATTCGCTAATTAATACGGTGCATTGTTGTAAAAATTATAATTCGCTATAGTACGTTGTGAATTGTCACTGTTTTTGAAATGAGTTATCATTTTGCTCATTTCATTGCGTTTACTGTCGAATTAGTAAATAATTACTGATTCAAACAGTAGAAAGTATTTGACTGTTACTGGAACACTGATTATCCAGTACATAATCATTTTAGCAAAAGGTAAACTTGAAAAATTATGAAAATTTACTATTTTTTCAGTGAGTAAAATATTAATTAAGTGAGTATTTTTTAAGTGAAGTAAAATTTTCGGTACTTATACATTTTTAACATCCGAGAAATTCACTATTCAAGTGGAGAATCCACCACCCAAAAAAATTGAAATTTTATGGACTTAATCGTTTTGCAACATGAGAAAAATTTACTATTTAATGAACTTGTAGAATAAGCGAAAATTTATGCCCCGCCCTTTAGCCTCTTGTTACTAGCGCTACAGCTATTTTGAGTAACGTATTTGCAACATTGTAGGTAGTGTATTTTCACTATTTCAGCTAATGTATATTGCCACCCAAATATTATTTTTATTCACTATTTGCAATGTTCATATTTACTATTTTAGGTAGTTCTTCTATACTTTTTCAATATTGGTTCATTTTTTTAACCTGTTTAAACTGTGATTATTCACTAGTTCACAGTTGCACCATTACAACTTTTTCAAATTATTAGTATGCACTAAAAAAACAGTGAATTTTTACTGTTTTATAGATTTGGAGAGTACCATCCATTCAGCAACAAAAATCATTGCGATTTCATGATTTTTTAAAACGATGACAAATCCATTCCAATAATACATAATACATTGTAACACATAAAGCATCCAATAAAAAACAAAAAAAAATTTTAACTTATCGCATGCTCGCCGTTACAGGGCGGACTACTGGAAGTCCCAGGCGCGGAAGTACTGCGACTTCTGCAAGTGCTGGATCGCGGACAACAAGCCGAGCATCGAGTTCCACGAGCACGGCAAGAAGCACAAGGAAAATGTGGCCAAGCGACTCAAGGAAATCCACAAAAATAGCGCGAAACAGGCTAAGGCTCAGAAGAAGTTCGAGAGCGACATCGAAAAGATGGAGAAGGTATACCTATATGTACATAACACGAGAGCCGATGTAACGCACGAAAGATACAAAAAAAAAAGCGGAAATTCGATCGATGCACCGCTCGCAGCTTCGGAAATTCCTCAAAAGCCATCTCACACACAAACGCGCGGCTCTGTTCCGTTTCTTCTTTCTTTCTTTCTTCCAGGCGGCGATGGCTGCTTATCTCAAGGACGTCGAGAGCGACACCCGGGATCTGACGGCCGATGCGATCATACAAGGAAAGTGGAACAAGCCGGCCGAGAGCAAGGTATTAAGCGACGATCGATCCTCTATCGCGGGGGGAGAAGGACGTCACTGATCTTTTGATATATACCTATACATACATATACGTAGTGTGCCGAGCCTCTCCGGCTGTATTGTACTGCATTCGACGTCTTCCTTCCCCCCGCCCCCCCCCCCGTTTTGTATTGCACACATGCTTTAATCTGCTCTACATCGACGTAATGGGTGCGGACTTGTAAATTTTCAGCGGCATCAGGAGCCCGATAACCCGAACCGCGTACCGGACGCTGCGCCAGAAGCCCATCCGAGATTCCGAGAGCCGAAGCAACGCGAAGTAAGACCTCTTAACCCCGATTCTCCGTACTTTCCCAGAGAGAACTGTTATTGCTGTCGATGTGAAGTCACTTTGTGCCTACAACTGTCGTCGAGTCTATGATCTAATGTGGGGATTTTTAATTTTCGAGGTGAAAATTCAAATTTCGCGCCGCAGTTGAAGAAAAAATGATTGTTTCTAATTTTATATAGTCTCAGTAACCAACTCGTAAATACTTTGCGTTTAGCCAGATAAACATGAACATTAAAGATTGTAAACTCGCACTACGCTTTCTAATTTTTCATCAAGTTTTCTCATCCGCTATACATAAATTATAGCATATAATACATGAAATTTAAATTCTCACTTAACGCTTCACAATGCCCCCTTATGAAACCATCAACAGCAATACAGATCTCGCTCAAAACTATCCGTATAATATACAACATCCAATCATCCCGATCTCTCCAGACGGCAGCCGACGTCGATCCTCTGGATCCGTACGCCCAGCAGAAATTGGCTCGAATCGCGGCGCGCGACGCCAAGGCCAAAAAGCAGGCGGCGAAAAAGGAGGAAGAACAGCAGCAGCAGCAGCAGCAGTCCAGCGGAAAAGATAAGTCCGAGAAGGGCAAGGGAAAGCGGCCGAAAGACGAGCCGAGTGGGAGTCGACCACCGGTGAGGAAAGTCTGGTACGAGGCGCGAAGCCAGGGCTGCCCTTATCCGTACTACTGGAACATCGATACGAACGGTAAGGCCATTGGACCTTTAATGGAGGAAGGAGGTTCGTTCGTTGGGTGATTAGTGGACTTGAAGGCTGTACCTATGTAGCTTTGGGCTGATCGTTGCTGGCGATTTTTCGTTGGCATCGAAATCAAAATTTATTACTTTAAATAAAAATTTATTATTTTAATTTTTTTTTTGTTATCAGCACTTTGCGGTAGCAGTGGAATAACGATAGTTTGATGCAATAAATTTTTGAGATAAATAACTAATGGTTTTTTGCTAAAGTCAAATTTTTTTCTTTGATAAAATTTTTCAACTTTTATTTAACAGTTCACCCTGAATATACTGATAAAAAATAGATAGGGTTTATGATGATAATATGCTATATTTAATGTTGAATGATCGTAATCTACCTTATAATCTCATTATAAACCTTGTTCCCATTAGTAAAAAGAATATCATTAGTTACGTTATGATTACATAAGATGATCAGTTACGATTATAATATGATTATAGTAACATAATATGATCAGTTATGATTATAATATGATTACAGTAACATAATATGATCAGTTATAATTATAATATGATTATACTAAAATAATGTGATCAGTTATGATTATAATATGATTATACTAAAATAATGTGATCAGTTATGATTATAATATGATTATACTAACATAATATGATCAGTTATGATTATAACATGATGATACTAACATAATGTGATCAGTTATGATCATAATATGATTATAGTAATATAATATGATCAGTTATGATAATAATATGATTGTAGTAACAAAATATGATCAGTTATGATTATAATATGATTAAACTAAAATAATGTGATCAGTTATGATTATAATATGATTATACTAACATAATATGATCAATTATGATTATAATATGATTATCCTAACATAACGTGACCAGTCATGATTATTATATAATGATCGTAACACAACATGATCAATTACAATTATATCATGTTCTCATAACACACTGGCCATAAATTACGTTGACATGTTTACACCACATTTTGTACCAAAATTTTTACACCAGTGTAATAAAAAATAATGTGAACTTTCCACACAGAGTCAGTCTGGGAGCCGCCACCGGAGGGCTTCATGAGCCTGGCGGAGCAGGCGGAGGAGGTGAAGGAGCAGGCACTGCAGGAACAGCTGCTCCAGCAAATCGACCAGGAGGAGGCGAAGGACAAGGCGGTGCTGCTCGAGGAGCAAAGGGCCAACGCCGAGCGAGAAAAGCTCAAAGAGGTGCGAAAGCAGTTCTACGAGAAGAGAAGAGCCGAGCGTCGCAACGACGAAGCCTCGGACGATTCCCAGGACGAGAAGGACGACGACGAGGAGGAGGAGGAGCAGCAGCAGCAGATACCCTACAGAAGGGACTACAGCGTTCCGGACAAGCCGCAGCCTTACGGCTCCTGGCAAGTCGTGCGGACTGTGTAAGAGATTTTTTTCACGCTTTTTCGTGCACTAATCGAGTACAGTATTTTCGCACGGCTTCGTTTTTTTTCTTTTCTCAGCGAGAAACCGGTGATAGATTTGCAGCTGCCGAAGGTTCCGGAGAGACCGGCACCGGCCATCAGTTTCAGCGAGCTCGAGCCGCCGCAGCCCAGTCGGGTTTTTAAGGAGAAGACCATAAGTCACGTGTCCACCGGCGACAGCGACGACGAAGGTCCCGACGGTCTCGTTCAAGAAGCGAAAATTCGGAAACAAAAACGTGCGGAGGAGAATGATCGACGATTAGATTGCGATCGCTTTGCGTTGTACTTGCCAGTTTTGTGACTGAATTTTCGACTGAATTATCGGTTCCGCTGAATCGCGACAAGTGACGTACAAAGTGAATTTGTAATATCCAACTGTAAATAGAATGGACTTGCGAGTAAGAACCATAAATTTCGTTTATAATAAACGCTCTGGAAAAGAGGAAGGAAAAAAAAGAAAATTAGTTCTCCTTATCTGCGCTGTTAGCGCAATATCTCGTGGGAAGGCTGCCAGTATAATTTGAGACCAGACGTTGCGTCACGTGCCAAATTCTTTTGTTCGTCAACGATTAAAGTGCCCGACATTTGACACACATGCGATATCTATTCGAAACGTGCGCGTCTCGAGATTATTGCGGAGTTGCGCGCAACGTCGTGATCCCGTGCGAGACGAGAATCTCATTGATAAGCAGCAGTCGTCGACGTGTAATGAACTTTATGATGCGAAAAGAAGATGGCAGTTAATATTTTTATTCGAATATAAAAGTTATTACGCTTTGGTGCGTTATCGATCAAGCTTACGTAAAAAAAAGAAAAATTATTTCTTAACTCGAACTGTATTCTCTAAAATCTAGTAGTAGTTTTTTCTTTTAAAGCTCGAAAGCTAATTGTAAAATTCACGTTTGAAAACGTTTCGTACATAAAAGTACAGATTATCAGCCATTATTTGATTTCATTGAAAAAAAAATCACTCGATCCTCATCAATGATGCAGTACAAACTTGCTCATCACGATAGTTTAATGCGTAACGCGACAGGCGCACAATCTTCGATGTAATTTACAGCCACATTCGTTAGCCTCGTTCAAAGAGTATTTACACAAGTATTTGCAAGGATCATTTTATGCATCCCTCTGCTGCTTCTCCGGTGAAGCTTATCTCATATAGTTCTACACTGTTTCTATGCACTCAATTTCTGTTCTATATCTATGCGTAAGCCTCTCGCAAACACGCGTATCGCGTCGCCGAAACGTCCATCCGAACATTTCCTGCGTTGTAGAATCGATAAAAAAAACTCTCTCTCTCTCCCCTAAGTCCTCTCGTCGAACTTGCCCGGCGTCAGCGAAATCCTCGTGGTCTCGTGCGAATCGGCGGATCGGCCCCTGGCCGCGCAGTTACCGGCGAGCTCCTCGACGATGTCCTCGCGCCTCCTGCCCTTCGTCTCGGGCAGCATGAGATACGAGAAGGCGAAGCTGCCGGCGCAGCAGGTGCCCAGCACGAGGAAGCAGTTCTCGATGCCGACGAGCTCCATGAGGGGTCCGAAGGTCTTGATCACGAGGAAGGACGTGACCCAGAGGCAGAGGGTGCCGAGGGTACCGGCGAGGCTGACGACGTTCACCCGGAATATCTCCGAGGACACGATGAAGGGAATGGGTCCCATGCCCAGGCAGTAGGCCACCATGTAGACGGAGAGCGCGAGGACCGGGACGACTCTGAGGTAGGACGGCAGGTGGACCTCGGCCCTCAGCAGGTGGCAGAACGTCGCGACGGTGTAGTGACTGACGGCCATACCCGCGCAGGAGACGAGGACGAGGGGACGACGACCCGCGCGCTCCATGAGGACCAGGGACAGGTACGAGCCGACGAGTTGGGTGAGGCCGATTATTATGGCCGCGAATTGCGGCGACAGCCCGGAGCCGGACATCGCGAAGATCGTCTGGGCGTAGCTTATCTGCGGGTTTGTCGTGAAATTTATTTAATTTCGGGGAGAATTTTTCGTTCGATGTAACAGTGCAATGGTGTTACAGGTGGTTTTGTATGGATTAAAAGGGCGAAACACTTTTGAAAATCAAATGAAAAAATTTAATTAAATTAACAATGGTAAAAGTCAAATAAACAAATTCGCAACAAACACTATTTTGAATTGTTGGTACACATATATAATTACATACATGGACCAAATGTGATTAAATTTAAAACAATCTGTTTATTCTTGACTATATTCCTTATTGTATGAATACAGGAAACTGAAATTGAATGAACAGAAATAATATCAAAATTGGAAATGCATAAAAACGAACAATTAATCATAAATTTTCATGCATTTCTATTTTCGATATTTTTTCTGTCTATTCAATTTTAATTTTCTGTATTCATACCATCAGGAATATAGTCAAGAACAATTAGTTAAAAAAGTGTTCGAACAGGCTTCGAAGACCTTCGAAGGGTTCGAAGACGTTTACAGAGGACTTAGACCCCTCAAAATAATGTGTACTAATAGTACAAAAAACTGTTTCTTATAGATTTGTCTATTTAACAACAGTTGTTAATTTAACTAAATTTTCTTTATCTTATTTTTAAAGGTTTTTTGCCCCCTTAAACGAGATAAATAATACGAGAGTCTCACCATAGCGAAAATCCCGCACAACTGCTGGCCGCTCATGAGTGAGAAGGAAATTATCAGTCCTCTGAGGGTCGCGCGGTCCTTGAAGAGGTCGAGCAATTTCACTCGTTCCTGCGGGTTCAGGTCGGAATCGCCTACGGCGGACTGTAAACTGGATATCTCCTGGTCAACGCGGATTTTGTTGTTTCCTCTCAGGAACGTCAGCGAACTGAAATAATTAATAATGTTTTGTTACGATCTGCGAAGCACACAACCTAAATCTAATCCCTGGATTTCAATCATTTCGCTTTATACGTATAATCAAAATTTTAATTAAAGATACAGTATAGATAAGTATAAGTCGATCTTTACGCAGAGGCCGACCAGAGCGCGACTGAATCTACTTAAGGATGTTCTGGCTGTACAGTGAAGTTCAAAAGCTAATTTTTCGGTATAAATTGGCGATAATCATTGGCAAACAATAATTTCAAGTAATCTAAGCCTCACGATTGGTGACAAATACTTAAGTATACGCGATACACTTTATTACACTTCAATTGAATGAGATGAAAAAGTTTGGCGCTATTTTGTTTGAATGTGTAATATTGTATCGTTTTAGCGTTAAAACTGAAAATCACAGAAAGTAGTGCCAAACTCTTTCTAATCAGTCAATTGAAGTGTGATAAAGTTTATCATGTGTACTTAAGTATTTTTCGTCAATCGCGAGACTTAGATTTCTTGTAATCATTGTTTGCTAATAGTTACAGTCAATATTTATGTCGAAAAACTAACTTTTACATCCTTAAGAAGGTTGGAAATCCGTTTTGACTGACGGTGTTAATGCGGTGTAAAAATACTTTAAACTGGTTTTAAATTATAATGTTTAAACATAATTGATACAGCTACACCAGTACAATTATTTTAACAATTGAATTATGCATTGATGTTTGTACAATTTCCTATGTAAAATTCATATCTGAAGCTTCAAACTTCATATAAAAAATGTTACGATATCGCTGAACAAATATATGATAATTTACCGTTAACACTTCGTAGAAATTCACTCTCATGCATGGTTGTGAAAATGATACATTATAAGCCGAATAATTAATAATTCAGTAATTTCATTATGAATTATAAGTCAAATAATTAATAATTAAGTTATTTAACAGATTCGAAACGGACAATGTACAAGTTCAGTTTTCTTTTTTATTTCATTTCTTTAATCTTCTAATTTATCAAAAATGATAAAAATCAAAATTACAACTAATGACCCATTTTTGAGTCGTCCCGAACCCGTTAATTATCAATTATAAGTCAAATAACTGATAATTAAATGATTGAAGGGGACTGATACACCTTTAAAATGTTAAAAAATGAAAAATTGATTTTTATTTTTTTATTAACTTGGCATTATTTAAATAAACAATGGCATTGTTAAAATAACAATGTTAAACAATGAAAAATTGAATTTCATTTTTTATAAACTTGACATTGTTTATTTAAATAATGCCAAGTTAATAAAAAAATAAAATTCATTTTTTTTTCATTTTTTAACATTGTTATTTTAACAATGCCATTGTTTATTTAAACAATGCCAAGTTGATACAAAAAATAACATTCAATTTTTCATCTTTTAACCTTTTTAAAGGTGTACCAGTCCTCGTAACGTGGACCACTCGTCGTCGAAAGCTCGCACAATCCCCTGCTTAACACCGCGAAATTCGAAAATCCAAATCGCGTACCTCACGGCCTCGGCGATCCTCCTCTTCCTCAGCAGGTAGACCGGCGTCTCGGGCATGAAGAAGAAGGCGACGAGGAAGGCGCACGGCAGGGCCAGACCGCAAATGTTGAAGAGCAGGTAGGGCAGATAGACCCCGGCGACGAAGGCCAGCAGCACCCCGACGTTGATGGCGAAGAGGAGGACGCTGCCGAGGGCGCCCCTCACCTCCTCGCTGGCGATCTCGCTGACGTAGATCATGGTGAGGAAGGTGGCCATGGCCCCGGCCATGCCGGCGAGGAAGCGCGCGACGAACAGGTGGCTGTGGCTCGTCGCGAAGACGGACAGGAGCCAGGAGAGGATGGCCGGCACGCCGGCCACGTAGCCGAAGCGCTTGCGGCCGATTTTCTCGACGAGGCCGCCGCAGAAGGTGGAGGCGAGCATGCCGCCGAGGCAGAGGAAGCCGCCGAGCCAGGAGGCGCCCTCCTCGCTCATCGGCGCGTCGCCCACCGGGGGATACGAGCTGCGCAGTCGGGGTATCATCGCCGACGTCCAGCCGCACGTCATGCCGTAGGAGACGCCGAGGAGGTTCACTGAAATTATTTTGGTCTTGTTGATTTTTCTCGGGACAGGTGTCGCTGGTTGGGAATTTTGGTGTGAAATGTGGTGGGGGTATCATAATATGGTCATAATTTATGGTCAGTGTTATTAGAACATAATATGATTGTAACTGATCGTATTGTGTTACCGTAACGTAACTGATCATATTTTGTACTAATATGGGACAATATTTGTTATGAAATTGTAGGCCATATTATGATCATCGTATTATGTTATTGTAACGTAAGTGATCTTTATATGCTGTATTGTGATCATTCAACATTAAATACAGCATATTATCATCATAAACCGTATCTACTTTCTATCCAGGGTTGTTGCTCAAGAAAATATTGACTGATTTATTTATGCAGATTTATGAATTTTAAAGTGGACGACATTGTTTACTGTCGAGAAGATCGATGGAAGAAACGCTTTCAAGAAAAATAATTATACGATCATGTGCGTCTGTAAGAAAATGACGACTAGAGCGTCTTTATTGATATTATCGCGCGAATTACGCAACACCGACGAAGCGAAAAAATTCGTATTACAGTTCGCAAAGCGATTTTAAGTCAGGATGAGTGACATTTCCCCACTAATTTTTTTACAATAAATTATTCCAAGATGATATACGCGGGAAACATTAATCGAACATGCGTCAAATTAATTTTATCTATCTGAATTCACGTTAACGTTATGCTGTCTGATTTCTTTAACTTCAGTTGTACCAGTTCTTCATTAGTAAAAAAAAATCATACAGCTTAATATTTTAATCAGTATAAGGAAAGTAAAAAAAAATATACTTGTATCGTGATATTTGCAACACCTCAATCGCATAAAGTCATTTTTGCGCCATTACATTAAAAGCTCCAAACGTATACAATTACGAGAAAAGAAACACACACCACAGATCGTAGCCAAAACCTGCTGGAGCTTCCCGTCGACAGCAGACCCGTTTTTCACCATCTTGATACGCAAATAATGTGTCTACATAAATTCACTTGCCAACTCGCGGCTACATGAACTTTTTTTATCACAGGCTCCGCACCATACACGATTTATATCGCGAAATGCAGCAGCCACGGACTCCAGAAGCGACTCAGCCATACACTGGAAGATGTGCATCGAAGCCGTCTAGATTTCCATACTTATCTTCGGCGCGACTGTGTGTGCTATATAGGCGCTATTATCGGCTGTCTTCCTATAGTTTTCAATTTATATTACTTGCACAGCGAGCCCGATTAGCATATGTAAACATTAAATCGAACGTCTTATCGGCCTCGTGAGCGAATCTCGAGCTGTACACGCATAATATACCGATATGCGCTTAGACTTTTTTTCGATGATCCTCTCGCGCCGCGTGTAAGTGTAATACGATATACTTACGGCATTGCAATTCGGCGTGTAAAGAGGGAATTTATGGTCCGGATTTGATAAAAGTTTGTGCAGTCTGCGCGTCATTCGTTACGCGAATAATAATAGTGAGCAGCTTCTATTTCCATTGATTACTGTGTTTTATCCTGTGTCAGTGTCGTACGATACGTTCAGAGCGCGTTTTCGCTCTTTTTTTTTTAAATAAATGTCTAAATACCCACGAAAACACGCGTTCGATTGCGAGAACAAAAATAAATACATGTCTGGCTTCATTTATATTTGAATTATTTGTATGAATTCGTAAAACAATTTTTTAAGCTAAATTTTTCGAAACGATCGGGCTTTCGTCTGTAAGCCGAAATACGATAAAAAATGCCGAGAACATGGGAAATATAAGTATAATATGAAAATTTAACATATGGGAAGATATAGTTATAGGGAGAAGAAAGAGAAAATCGGCTATTTGCAGGATTTTTATTATTTTTTTTATTAGCTTTTTTTTTAAATACGTAACATTTGATCAGAGCATCGAATCTCAGCTTATTTTTTTAAATTAAAACTCGTTTGGTTGTGCTTTATTGCAGTGCAATTCGAAATTTCATTCGTACCTCGGAAAAATTCATAGTTGTTATTATTCCAGTATTTTGGATGAGTTAATTTTTTGTAAAAAAACGTCCCTAGTAGAAACTTAACGATCTACCGGGGGTAAGATGGTTCAGAAACATGAATATCATCTTTTGGCTTACAGAAGAAAGTCCCATCGGTCCGAAAGCTCTAGCTTAAAAAATCTTTTTTTCTAGTGCATTTTTTTTTAAATTAGACACATGCATATTTATTTACATTTTTTCGCGCAATCGAATTAAACTTTGGCGCCGCGCATAGTCGCGCGTCTTATTCATAATTTCCATCACGTCTCTACGCTCATATATAGCTTATGCGTTAGCTGAAAAATTACATTGCATTGCGCTATCGCGATATATCGGATTCCAATAATGCCTACCACGTATGTGCGCGCCGCGCATCACTGTATGCCGCATCCGCTATATACATACGCTGCAACACGTGCTTTCAGCGGTACACGCGACACCGTAAATCATCTCTGCCTCTCTCTGCGCTCTGCTCTAAAATGTTTTTCGTCGCATGTGTGTGTGCGTAAACCGATAGACGCGAGAGGTAATCTCAATTCACGTAAATGTCTCGAAAGTTAAAAATAAATAAATAAATCAATCAATCAATCAATAAATAAATAAATAAATAGGAAATAAAATTAGTTATCAGAAATGAGGATTAGAATACATATTCTCATTGAATAAGTTTTTTTGTGGATTTTAATATATAACTGTAAGTAGTTTACCACGAAATTTGTTTTGCGTTTTCAAGCCGTTTAATCGCGCTGATACGAGGCTTGAATGTAAAAGGCCGGCTGTGGAGGTGTGACGCGAGGGAATGCGTATATTGGCGAATAAAAATGTAAAGGGTATTAAAGTGCGTTTGTATAATAAATCGTATGCGTATATCTGACGTCAAAATTTCCGTGCGCTAATAGAGAACAAAAATACTTTGACGCAAACGGTTGTGTATACACTATACGTATCTTTGTGGGGATACTGCACATTTTTAATCGTAATATATGCATATATATGTGCTAATCCACGAAATAGTGGAAACAATTACAACATTTTTTATTGAAGGCCCACCTATACTAGACCTATGTGTTCTGGTTCGTTAAATCATACTGAAAGAGAAAAAACTCGCGTGAATGGCGAATCGTTAGGGCATACCTTTTTTCAGAGCAAGAAACGACTCGAAAAATGAGAAATAATTAACGAGAAAAGAATTCACAGATTTTTTTCGCGAAAACTATAGACTTTTGTAAAAATTTCATTAGAACAAAAATGCCTTGAAATTCATCGAAGAATGCTCTGAAATTTCTTGAGATTAATCCAGGTACAATTTTTGATTTTCCGAAAAGTCTCGAAAAATCGAAATTTTGAAAAACGTCTTTTAAAAATCTGGAAAAATTTCATTATTTTTTGCATTCTTTGGTGAATTTTAAGAAATTTTTGTTCTAATGATATATTTCGAAAAGTCCGTAGTTTCGAGAAAAAAATTTATGAATTCTTGTTTTTTTTAATTATTTCTCGTTTTTTGAGTCGTTTTTGCTCCGGAAAAAGTAGTCGGGAGCTTTCTCTCTTTCAAAATAACCTAAGGAACGAGAAAAAACAGGTCTGGTAAGTGTGCCTTCAAGAAAATTTTTTGCAACTTTCCCGTCCGAGTTGTTTCCGAAATTTTCTGGACATACTCATATACATATTGAAAATAAATAGATAAGATAAATCATCAGAGTCGGCTCGTCACGTGTATACCTTACATACTTATGTAACTAGATCACAATTATAAAAAATCTCGATAATAAGATGATTTGTATCAGACGCGGCTCCTAATCAACAATTCGACAAATATATAACAATCGGTTCGGAGAAATTCGCTTAGGGGTTTATCAAACTTCTTGATAAATGCAACGTTGGTTACTAAAAGTGCAAGGCCATAATATAAACTTGCCCGATAATAATGTAAAGATAAAAAAATCGATAATTAATTTTTCTAATACTTGCGATGCGCTTGATACTTATCTGGACGCTGCCTTCGAGAACAGTATAACAAAAGCACAAGTTTTCCATCCACTTTTCGAAACATCGAATCTCTGCTGCAAATGAGATTTCGAATTTCGCGGGCTTTATCCACGAACGCACCAACCGTCGTCGCACAATATATACCGTCAGAGAACCTCCTCCCCTCGATTGCACATGCAAATACACGTATTTGCACGGTGTACACCGTCTGTAGATATAATTGGTCTGTCGCATATATATATATCGAATATACACAAAGGCCATCAGCTGCGCTCTCGCAGTCATGCGTATAAGAAACGCCTTCGGGTTCGCGAATGACCCGATTCAAATCTGCACACTCGTCGGAGTGAGCTTCATTGTCTCCGCTCGTCGATTCTTTCGGAGCTCGCCGCGGGAGCTGCAGTTTCGCCGATCACCTTCGCAAGTTCGCGCGTCAGCTGATCGAGTGACAGTCGCGGTCTCTCTCGTCCAGGATGTTAAAATTTTGAAAGTTGCATTGTTCCATTGAAGACCTGAGGAGGTTTCGTCCTTCACAAATAGTTTGCACGTATATCGGGCGCTGGCTTTGATTTCTTTGATACGTATAAGTAGCTGCTTCGAGCCGCGTATACGGTATACACGAAGAGGAAGACTGGAGTTCGGAAGGTCGAGATAGTTGGCAGAGTAGGATATATTTGCCTTGGAGGTGACACCACGGCGACCCTTACTCGAGGACATGGCTCTCGGACGCTTCAGCTGAGGCAACCCTTTGCGCTAAGCCGAAAGGTCGAGGACGGTACGGTTGCGATTATACAATTCTTTCGAGCTGTCGGAGGAAATTTTTGTAAATTTTTTTAGTTTTTCTCGTTTTGTCGAGTATGCTCTCTGCGTAGCATCGAATTATTTTTTGCTCATGGACAGCTAATGCATTGCGAATAATCAGTGGGAGGTGTCAGTTGTATTGGGTCAAGGGCGAATAAATTAAATTTCAATTATTTGTGTCGCTGAATAGTTTATTTTTGTATTAGTTTGTAACTGCGGATCAGTTATTATGTCAAGCTGTGGTTATTATATTTATTAACAAGTTTTTACGTCGATTTTGTAGGTTCAGTATTGTACAGGGCAAAAATCAGCTTGGAGTATGGCATGGCACTGCTCTGGAACAACAAACGAAGAAATGGTAACCAAATTGAAAGGTACAATTTGTTTGGAAATAAGAAAAACATTTTAAAGCTTGCGTAAAAACCTAAAATAGTAAAATAAAGAGCTTGGATAAATTATCTTTTTATTTACTTGTAAATATGCCATTGCTGTATTTCCCCATTTTAGAATTCGGTCATAAATTTGTTTTAAAATTTTAGATGCTGGTATAATTGGAACCGACAAGGCAAAGGATGCAATGTTAGCAGTTGACAGAGCCAAATACTGCCATAAATCGGATCCTTACCAGGATTGCCCCAGACAAATTGGATACAATGTCACTATAAGTGCTCCACACATGGTATGCTTTTGCCTTTGAATGGATTGTTGAAGATTTCTTTACTTACAATGTTAATAATCTGCAAATAAACTCAATTTTAGCATGCGTATGCCTTAACATTCCTCACTGAACAGCTCTTTGATGGCGCAAAGGCTTTGGATGTTGGTTCGGGATCAGGATATCTTACAGCATGTATGGCTCACATGGTCGGACCTGAAGGACGCGTTGTTGGTGTTGAACACATCCCCGAACTTGTAGAACTATCAATAAAAAATGTTCGAGATGGCAATCCTGAGTTCTTAGATAATGATCGAATAAAATTTTTAGGTATTTCGTACCTTTTATCGTAAATTTTTGTTTAATTACCTGGAATTCAATCTTATGTGGTTTTATGATTAGTTAAATATTGGAATGCTTATTTTTATAAATGTTTTTACAAATACGAAAAATTGAGCAAAGTTCTATAAATAATCATTTTTTGCTTTTACAATGCAGAAAAGTTGAAATTAAAAAATGTTATATATAGGAAAAGAAAATGCATGAGAATGCCCTAAACTATCTGTTTTAATTAACTAGCATGCTGTAAAAGTGAAATATGTATTTAGTAAATGCATTGTGATTTTTGCACTTGAAGTAGGTTCATTGCCTCGACAGGTCATATGGAACTGCCTGTCAGTTGTGTGACTTTGGTGTGTACGTAAAGATAAACTAAAGACTAACATCAGGTCATTCTGAATACATCTAGAGGGAGATGGCAGATTGGGAGTTGCAGCTCATGGGCCTTACAATGCCATTCACGTTGGAGCAGCTGCTGGTACACTGCCACAAGAGGTGATTGCTTTACTTTTTTGACGAGTAACGATTTTTAAAGAAGCTAATCAATTTTATGATCATCGCAGCTCGTGGATCAACTAGCTCCTGGTGGAAGATTAATTTGTCCAGTGGTTGCAATAGATGGATTCAACAAATTTCAAAATCTCATGCAAGTAGACAAAAATTTGGACGGTACTGTTAAAAAGAAAAAACTAATGGACGTATCTTATGTTCTTTTGACTGACGCAAATACTCAATTGAGCAATTGAATATTATATTACGCACCTAGGAAGGAAAAAACTTGGACAATCCATATGTCTTGTGTGAATGTGTCAAACACAAGATATGAGCTGTCCGAATTTACTCCTGTGGAGCGTATACTATTCTTTCTCACACTAGCACTCCAAGCGCCCAGGAGAGAATGTGGTACTTTTGGCGCAGTGTGAGGAAAAATATTTTTGTCTTAAAAAATTAAAAAGTCTAGACACATTGTAGCACAATCATTCTCTCATATACAAATTATTTAAAATTTGTATACACCTATAAATATTGTAAAAAAATCTATTATTAAATTTATTATGTTATTAAAATACTATATTTTATATTAAAAAAGACTTATTTATTTATGTTAACCATGCATTTTTATACAGTTGTTCTTTTATTTTTTTGACATTGCCAACATATGATATCTATTTGGTAGTTTGTTCATCTTTTTTAATTAAAATTCTTATATTCCCTTATTATTATAAATAAATATATTTATTTTTCAATTTTTATTAATTTATAATCTATGTTTTCAAAGTGTTCTAGAAAATATACATCGCAAAAAAGGAATAATACCTTTACAACAACTTATTGTCTGTAATCAGGAGGCAATATAGCCATTAACAGAAATATACAATCAGTGTATTCATTTCAGAAATTTTTTTTATTTTTCTTGACACTGATTTAAAACTAACTTAAGAATACATAAGAATTTTCTGAAAATCAATACATTTAAAATTTATACACATTTAATGTGAAAATCAATTTTAAGCAGTTAATTCATTGTGCTATATAATACATATTAATTTATAAATATATCAATTTTGCAATATATGCAAATTAATGGTTAAACATTATAAAATAGATTTATAATTATTCTATATTATGCTAAGCAACAAAGGCTAATTTTTAAAAATCTTGCTTAATGTTTTCGTCTTCCGTTCTTACTGCTAGACTTTTTCGATTTTCTCGACAAAGTAGATCTCAAAGCTGTACCAATCAATTCGACGCTATCTGCAAAATTTCGCTCGATTGTTGCTTCTGTTATATTCTCTCTAATGTCGAGCTGACAACTATAGCTTGAATCTGTTATTGGCTGTTAGTTAAAATGTGAAGATAATTGAAAACTTTATTAGATATAGCTTAATTATAACTTTTTACAACTTCACTTCATTTACTTAAACGTGTATGTTAGTATAGTCTAAGACAAAATGAAGTATACTTACGGATTTATTGACACCGACAACAATATCAGCACAAACGCAAATTATATCGTGATGGCTTATAATAATTATTTGCTTCGATTTTTTTAGTTCCTCAAAAAAGATAGCTACTTTAATGATGCTATCTTTATCTAGGGCTGCATCTAATTCATCAAAAATAAGAAATGGCGGTGGCTTTACACTAAAATAAAATTTTTTAGTAATAACATATTCTACGCATATTGCAGATTCAATGCATCAGTATGAAACGTTTTATTTACCTACTCAAAGCAGATAAAAATGCAATTGAACACATTGTTTTCTCACCACCAGAAAGCTCTTCCATTCTTATACTGCGCTTTTTTGGTATACGGCAACTGAATATAATATCATCCAAATATGGTTCGTATGGATTTTTCTTTAATAGATATGTTTCTGCTTCTGAATTTTGATACAGAGCCTAAATAATTTGAAAAAAAAACAATAAATTTATTTACCATTATCATACCATGTTCTTTTAATCTTCTGAATCTAAAAAAATACGCATCATCATCATACAATCATACAACAATACTTACTTTGAATTTATTTTGTAAAGTCGTTTCTAAGGATTCACAAAATTTTTCGAAGATAATCTTTCTTTTATTCTTTATCTCATCAAATTCATATTTTATATTAGATAATTCTTGACACTTGTCTTTATAATCATTTTTTAATTTAATAGCTTGTTCATTTACATCAATTGCAGTCTTGTCAGATATCTACAGTAAAATATAATTAAAAATATTAAATAACGTTACACATTATAAATTAAAAATAATGAGTAATCTAAAAAAATTGAATGCGTAAGACCTTTGGTAAATATTCATCAACTTGAGAACGAAGAGATGCCAATTCATTTTCTAATGATTTGCTAGTATTTTCCCAGCCGTTCTTCTCTCCCGAACGCTTCAAATTCTTCGACATTTTTGTGTAATCAATTTCTACGTTTTTTTCGTCAATAATGGATTCAGATGAGGATTGACTGCTACATAAATCAGACTGCGAACTGGTTACCTTATCATTTAATTTTACGGCACTGATTGTACCAGTGACTAAAGGGATGTCAATGTTATTGACCTAAAAAAAACGTATTAAAAAAAAATGGCATAACTCCGTTATTCACTAATAATTATTTTAAAAAACGTTAACCTTGCATTCAACCAGTAATTTATGTTTTTTACTTTCGAGGACACGAAATTGAACTTCCATGTCTCTAATGCTAGAATTCCAGTCAACCAAATCCTTTTTCATCAGTTTTAGTTCTTTATTCTTAATATTGATGTTTTTTGCAAGTTCTTGTATTTTTTTTCTTATCATTACTTCCGCTTCTTTTGAAAATAATGCTTTATATTCATCAAATTGTTTTCCAACTTTATCATTCTGTTTTTTTAACTTATCATTTTCTTTTTTTGATGTATTTAAAGCAGCTTGAAGTTTTTCAACGGTGGCTGTACTTTCTGCATGATGTTGGATATCATAATCAATCTGATTATTAATTTTATCTAACAGATCTTCAAACTTCCTCTTTTTATTGGCACGTTCCACATGTACACTATGAATTACAATTATAACAAAAAATTTAATATAATAACTATAACAAATTTAATAAATTTGATATATTTACTTCAAATCTCCTGATTCATATTGTTGAATATTTTCTAAGCGATAATTTACACAAAATTCTGAAAAAATTTCATTTTCGATTTGTTGATTTTCCATTTCTACTTTTTGCAATTCCATAGTTTTAATCTCGAATTCATTTTTGAGCTCTTTTAATTCGTCCTAAAAATAATCATAATAAAGAAACCCACATTTAAAAACATGAATTAATTGAAATTAAAAATTTTAATTTTAATAAAAAATGAATTGATTAATTAATTCATTAATTTCGTAAAGTGTCATTCAACACACCGAATGCTTCAAATTGGCCAATTTCATTTTTAAATCGTCTAGCAATTTTTCCTTACTTTCCAATTCTTGCTGTAATTTCTGCAAGGTAAAAAAATGTTTTTACTATTTTATATATTGCATTATATTCATTTGTATGAATGTATGTAGTACATATACATAACATGTGAACAAACAATATATAAATTATATATACTTACGTCAAATGAAGGACGCAAATACTGATCTAAACGTTTATTTAAGCTCTCTATCCTGATTTCCAGATCTGATTTTTGTCTTTTTTTGCTCTCAAAATCTTGCATTTTTTGCCTCATAAGGGATATTTTTTCTTCCTAGAAGATATATTTTTTTAAGTAGAAAATTTGATTATCTTAATAATTTAAGAATCGCTAATCTTGTATAGTACATATACCTTATCAATTTTTAATGTTTGTAATTTTTTCTCATTCCACTTTTTTTTTGATTTCATCATCAAATCGTGTAAACCACCAGAGAAAGTACCATCTTTTTTATAAAAGGTACCGTCATAGGAAACACACTAAAATCATAATTTTCAACTATGATTTTTGTTGTTATTAAAGACAATGTATAGAAGATGGCTTTCTAGTAAAAATGTTGTTTGATTTTATAAATGTTTAAGTGTACTATAATTTTTAATTTTACTAACTTTTACACAAAATTTGCTATTTATATTTATTTCAATTGTTTATTTATCAAAAAATTAAATAAGTTTTAATCAACAAAAATATTTTCATATTTATAGGGTATAATTTTTACTAAACAACCACCTTCAGCTGTAACAAATTATTACATTAAGTCGTTTTTTTTTGGAAAGAGCTGAAGCTACTTCATCAGTGTCGCATATAACCGCATTTCCTAAAATAGCTGCTACAACATCTCTATATCTTTCTTCTGTAACCATCACATCAACTGCAAGGCGCGCGTTTTTTTCTCCTCTCAAGATTCTAAAATGAAGTAGATGCATAATTAACTAACAATTTTATCACATTTTTGTTATCGATAGACAAATTTTTACGTTTCATCGATCGGTTTTATTTCCAATTTATCCATTGGAATGAATGTTTCGATTACTGAATATTTATTTCCACTATAATATTCTTTTAAAAATTGTATGCATTTGATGGCATCTTCAGATTTATCAACAACAATATGATCCAGTTTCTTACCCATAATTTTTGTGATAGCAATCTCTAATTTATCACGGTTTTCTAGAATATGCTCACCAATTTCACATAAATTTATTAATCGGTCGTGCTGCAACGAAAAAATAATTTTTTTTGCATTAATTTGATGTATAATTTAATGTTTTTGCTTTAATCCATGTAACTAAATTAATGTTTCTCACAACTCCATTGCAATGATTTTTTAATTTCTCTAGGACTTGGTGTTTTTGCTTAGAGTGTAAAGCATCTCGTTTTGTTTCCTTCTGTTCATCAATTAGCTTTTCTGTTTTGACGACCTCTGCTAATAACTGATTTTTACTTTCAGCTAAAATGTTAATATCTTCTATAAGATTATTTATATTACTTTGGAAGCTATTGCGCTCTTGCTCTGTTTCATTAATTTTATTAGTAACGTTCAAAATTTTCGAAGTTAATTCTCTAATGAACAACATTTCTTTTTCTATCTTTTGAGAGAGCGATTTATCCCTTTCTTCATATTCATCTATTTTATCGCTTATTGCACTTTGCTCTCTTTTCAAAGAAGAGATGCGATTAATATTGAAACAACATCTTTTTTGAGCCTCAGACTTTAATTGAAGATATTCCTCATTCTAAAATCATAAATTATTTTTACAATTGTGTTAAAGATTATGCGTTCTGTAAAATTATGCCAAAAAGTGTATATGTATAATTAAACACCTGTTCGTCATTTAGATTTAAGGAGCTTCTTTGAGACTGGGAGATAAATAATTCTCTCTCTTCTTCAACTTTGAATTTTTCTTTTTCAAGTTCTTTTAAATTGGATACGCAGTTATCAACTATCTTCTGAGCGTTTTCTAGATTATTTGCAATCTTTTTCATTTTACTTTTGTTTTGCTCAAGCTTTTGCTCTAGTTCTTCTTTTTTCTTGGAATAATTCGATATGCCTAACTTTACATCTTCCATTTGGGCCTCACTTGTCTCCAAAATTTTATCTTGTTCGGCACGAGCTCTCTCGAGTGCCTCAATTTCTTCTTCTGTAGACGCTTTAATTTTTTCCGTAGCTTTCACGTAACTATTAAGTTTGCTGTATTCTTTGACCAAATTGTCGATGGAACAATCAATAGAACATAATTTTGCGAAATAACACTCGCATTGGCAGCGATCCTAAACCGATTTAAAAAAAAAACGAAATTACGCACATTATAGTAAATAAAATTCAAACCAAGAATAGCGATAATATATAAGTGATCGGCCCCTACGTAGTCCTCCTCTAACTTGCGAATTTTCGTCCACTGAGCTTCTGTCTTTCTTATTTCATCTATGCGTTTAACGTAAAAATTCAACTGCTTCTTTAATTCCAAAAGCTCGTCTTCGAGATTTTGGCGTTTCTTGTCCAATCTAGACAGAAGAGAGAGATCCCGATAATATATAGCAATATTCTAAACAAATTCGTTTGAAATCGCTCTTAATACAGTAATACCTGGAATACTCAGCTTTGAATTGGCTGGAACCGCTGAGTCGTTCGAAGAGCACGCAGAATTCTTTCGGCGTCTGCGTGGCAAAATTTTCTATGCAACTTTGCTCGATCAAAAAAGTGTTGGCTTTCGGATTAATGTTGTAGCGTAGCAGAGTTTTTGTGTACTCATTGCTTTTCACATCCTAAAATATACAACAATTTACAGTACACCGAAAAACATTGATTATTCTACAAATACCTTTCCATTAATGCAGTAGCGCTGCACTGAATTTTGATAGTCCACGATTCGTCGGAAGGTACTCTGCTCGCCGTCAACTATAAGTACCATCTCGACCCATGAATCGCTGAATGAAAATTAACAAACGTGAATTGCCTGTTTACTTAATCATAAACATAGTTAAAAAATGTTTATCACATTACCTCGCGAATCTTGGATCGCATGACTGCGAATTACAAATCCTATTCTGTAAATACTTCAACGTCGTAGCGCAGCCGTATTTGGGAAAGCAACAGACGAACTGAATAGCGTCTAATATCGAAGATTTTCCTGTAAGCAGAAAGACGCGCTACTTCAATACTTATTTCAGTAAAAACTCGTACTGCGTATCACTTTCTTTTAGATTTAAAGGTATAAGAAATAAGTACGATATCAATGCAATATCGAGATTCTACTACGCAAAACACCCATATAAAATACACTAAATTTACGAACGCAATGGCTACAATAATTAGCACGAAAGAATCGAGTATTTCTGCTGAAGTCGGTGAATTCAAACAAAATATTTCAGGACATCCAAGGACTTAACTTAATATATACTTATCTCGTGTCAGGAGGGTGAAAATTCAAAGAGCAAAAGCCTCACCAGAACCGTTGAGGCCGACGACGACCGAGGCCATCCCATTCCATTCGAAGCGAGTCTTCTCCCTGTAACTCTTGAAGTTCTCCAGCTCGAGCACTGGGAAGCCCACTTCCGTCATCTTCTCGTATTCTCCTGATCCTCGTTGCGAATAAGTAGTATATAATACAAGCGACAAGCGCAATCGTTCCAAAACTTCAGCAGAATCTCTCGTCCGTTCCGAGATCCGTCTCGGTGGAGAGGCGCTTGCCAAGTGATGCAGGAAACGACCGTTTGACTTATAGAAGCTCGAGAAAATACGCGGCGAGGGAGTGGGCGGGTACTCGGGGGGAGGAAGGACGCTCGCGAGTGGCTGCGGCCTGCGCGGATTTCCAGGAATTCGCGGGGGACACTCGAGCTGGCAGCAGTGGCGAGACACGTATACGGAAATTTTCAAGAACTACGTAGCGATCAATTTTCCTTCGCGGACAAAGATGGGGATCTGAGGGGAGTGCGTTGTTTTCGAGAGAGTCGCTTTCCGAAATGACGCGAAGAACGAGCGATGCGGTGGTGAGTAGCCGCGCTGGGCGACGGAGGGGGAGGAGAGACGCTCGCGAGAGATCGCGGCGTCTATACTCCCCGATTTCCGGGAATCGGTGGAAAAACGGTTGAGACAACATATATATAGCTATTGTGTATTTATACCCGAGGGAGATTTTCAAATAACGTTCGAATACCTTTTTTGTCGGATGTAAACGAGGAAGAAAAATATTAAAGGATATAAATGAACACTATAATGTTTGTTATAAAAGAACTGAAAGCTTGCTTTTTTTAACACTATTTTTTATGTTTTTTTTTTTAAATTAAGAATACGTCACGAACCGTCCATATACGATGCAAAAAAGAACTATGTGATATGAGTGAATTTATAGTTTCAACACTTAATTCTTTCAGCTCCCGTGAAGGGTTGATCGGCAGTTTCGCTGATCACCTTCGTAAATTCATGTGCCAGTAGATCGAGTGGCATCGCGGGCTCTCGATATATATTACTATATGTACTGGGTAGTTTGTTCGTCTTTATTAAATAAAATTCACAATTTTCTCTATTCTTATAAATAAATATATTTATTTTTCAATTTTTATAAATTTACATCGCAAAAAAGGAATAATACCTTTACAAAAACTTATTGTCCATAATCAGGAGGCCCAGCATCCCTTTAACGGAAATATACGATCAGTTTTTCTTTCAATTTTTTTTTATATTGCTCGACACTGAATTAAAACAAATTAATGTGAAAATTAATTTTAAACAGTTCATTGTGCTATGTAATTACTATTTTATTAGAAAATATTTATTTACAGATCCAGATTCTAAAATATGTCGGAAAGCTAATCAAGAATATACCGAGTGTGGTACGAAGTGTCTAAAGAAAAGTCATACCGAATTTGATATGTTGTATATTGAATTAATTGAATAGAAAGCTATCAAAAGTAAGAGAAAAAAATATAATTTTTCAATATACATATATCATAGAATACCCATTCAAATTTTAATAAAATTTAATATGCAAGTAAATAATGGTTCTGAAACAACTGAAATCAATTTTTGTAATCCTATCAATACGAAAAAAAGTATGAACATTGTCATGATTATGTATATCTAATATATAATTACATGAACAATCAATTAAAATTACTTATTTTGTAAAAGCTATTGTTCAGTTTTTTTGGCACTTTTTGCAATCTTAAGTACATATTTTGATGCACATTTACTTTTTTGGAAAACTAATAAGATAATGATGCCTTTAAACTCTTACTATGAAAAATAAACAATATAAATAATATTAATAGTAATTTTGAATAAGCTAGATAGCAACTGATTGAAGTTTGATATGATAAATAGTGTTTTTAGTTGCAACTAATAGTCTTTGATCACCTGAGATTTCTATTATATTTACAGAAACGATAGGTTCACAAGCAATATGGATTCTTTTCGATTTTTCACTTTTGAAATTGATTGTCTTCAATCCTGATTCGTTTTCAACAAAAAATAAATACACATCACCTAAAAGATAAAACTATGTAGTTTCATGGTATGCATTTGATTTTATTCCACATACTCATTGCATTATAATAAAATCTTACCTGAATCAAGTCCAATAATTAAAACTCTAACATGAAATAGTATAGCAGTGACCGAACCTTCCAAAAACGGGAAAGTATTATACATTTTCCATTTACTTCTTCCTACTGATATACCCAAATAACCACTTTCTGGAATAAATAAGCATTATTTAATTTTTATCAGAATAATTTTTTATTTATAATTAAAAAATATAACTACCTGTGACGCAAAATGCAATATAAGGATTAAATAAGTAGTATTGACGAACTAGCTGATTTCTTGGTACCCCAATGTAGCGATGATCTGGTGAGTACAATCTAGATATTCCCGTAATAACATCATTCAAATTCAGTTCACAGTAGATACCAGACTCTGTTAAAAAACATAACTAAACAGATGAAATATTTTAAAATATGTATAAACAAGTCCTTGAATTTATAGATTTATTATTAAAAATCTTACGTTATTTTTATTGACTATCATATTAACATATTTAGGATTGTTTGTAGGACCACTGTGTAAACTATTAATAAATAATCTAGTAGGATAACAATCTTCAGTCATGGCATTATATATAACAATCTTCTCATGAGTCAGCGTTGAACAGTAATAACCATACCCAGCACTGTAAAAAATTTAAATTAATCACACGATTTGTAAAGCCTTAGATACAGTAAATTTTTCCAAAAAAATACCATATCACATCTCCTGATCTGAGAAGCAAGCTTTTCTGACTAGTCACATCCCAAACTCTGGTTTTATTGCAAATAGAAGTTGCAATTAAAATAATATTATCGTGTTTTTTCCCTTGAACGCATAACTTAACATCCTGAACTTGCTCGAACTGGTCGACCCTGAATACAAGTTGATTAGTGCGCAAATTATAAACCCTAATGTATCCCTCTGTGGAACCAACAGCAGCTAATTCGCCTACAAAGAGAAAAAAAGCTCGTAAAGCCATTCCAAGCTTGAATATCAACTTAAAATGAAAGACAGCAACTTCTTGCGAACCTAGCACAGTGCAGCATGTGATGCGTTCGCTTGGCCGGTGCTCAGGAATGGGAATGAATTCTTCGGATATCTGTACATTGAAATTCTGAACGTTGCACCACTTGATCCACGCTCTGTACATTGTCAACCAAATTTTGTAACTGGGCAACTTGTCACCCTCGCTGTTCTGAAGCTTCAGCAGAGTCGTCGAGTGCAGCGAGTTCTCCAGCAGCATCAACCAGTACTTCTGCGGTATGTCAGTTTTGCACTGCCAGTACCAGGCGTCCGAGTCCTGCAAGTATCACATCCAAATTAAAATCTTGGGATTACAGAAAAGCAAAGCCGATTAGCCCGAAAATTACCTGCAGATACTTGGCGATGATCTCGTTCCACATGCAGCAAACGCTCTTCAGCTTGACGAGCGAAGCCGCCTCCACGTAGCCGAGAATCTTTTCCCAGATCTCCGGTGGGAACAGCATCGCTTAGCCGATCGACGACGACGACGACAACGACGACGGGCACCTCGACAACGGTTTCGAATAGACGGATTTCCTCGCGGCTTCGCCTCTAACGTACGAGCAGCTGCTACTGTACATCCCGAGATACCACACGCCAATGACAGATTGACACTTGCGAGATGGCAACAACCGCTCGCTATGCCCGCCGCTGACGATCGAGGGAAAAAGCGTCCGTTCTTATAAGTTATATGCGCGTGTTCCCCGAACGCAGTTTATAAACACACGCGAAACACACGCGACGTGTAAACAGAGACGGACTGTGTACGTGCGATGGTGGAGGGGGTTTATTTTTATTTTCTGTCGGTCAACGGTGCGCCCGCGCGCGACTCGCATGGACGAAAGGTGTGTTGTGGGCTGCCGCGACCTCTGCTGGTGAGCTTGGAATCCGAGGTGATGTCAATTTTTTTTAATTTTTTTGAAAATCGTAAGTTAACGCATGGGAATCGGGAAATGGGATATTAATCGTAGAATGAACATAAATAAAAAAAAATTGTAACCTATATTTTTTCTACGTGCAACAATGAGTTAAGCATTCTAGAAAAATCCTTACGGGTGATGTTATAGAACAAATAGAGCAATGCAACAACCATGAGAAATTCATGAAATAAAATTTAAAGTCGACCAGGACATACTGATAATGGAGGCAGAATAAAGAACAAGTCTCCAAGATTATAATAAAAAAGTCTCTAAGACTCAAGGTTTAAGGAGTGTCTCCAAAATGAGGGTTCAAGGAGTGTCGCTAAGTGTAAATGTGAGGTGAGGGGAAGTGAGAGAGAGGAAGAAGAGGTGAATTGAAAAGGAGGTGAGGCGAAGTGAGAAGCATATCTTTATAACACAGAGCATTCCAATAGTATTTTGGCAAAAGGTTGATTTTATAAGTATAGATATCGAATATTAAAAATATGTAAGTATACCTATTATATATACGTAATTGTGCAGACGACCTTTGTCTATATGTCGTCTGGCTATGTGTATAAAAGTTCGGAACTGACTGTTTTATTGTGTTTTAGCGTATATATAATGAGTCAAAAAATTGTTGCAAAACTACAGGAGTTGAAAAAATAATAAATTCGATTTCTCAAAAAAATGGACATCCCCTCGGATTGCGAAGTTCACCATACTGAAGGTAATGTCAGCCCATCGTTAGAAATATGCGCGGATCAACGGCGAACGGACAAAATTTTTGATCAGCTGATGCCATATACTTTGAATATAAGTACGAGCTGAGCGCGTGGGGGATATAAAAGCGGATGAGGCGGCGACCATACCTCGTGCGAGTCTCGATTTTTCTCGTGTTGTGTATTCGCGCGTGTGACCTTTAGTCAAGGGGATGAAATCCCCGAGATAAAGGCAGAACGTCTCCGCGCGTGTGTTTTCGAGCGAGAGAGTCGGATTTAGATTAGTTCTTTCTTATTCATGTGTAAATGAATTATGGCTCTAGATTTTTTGTAGGAAAGTGTCTTTTACACCGTATATTTTTTTTGTATCGTTTGAGCACTTATCGTTGCGTAATTAGTATATCGAGACGATCCGATCATTCTCTGAATTTTTAAAAAGGTACTTTTCATAATAACAAATTTTAAACTTTCGCTGGTCCTATTTCTCAAAAATTTCGATGTCCGAAAGAGTAATATGCGGTATACATATAAATAATAAGAAATGCATGTATTTTGTGAAACAGAACTGCATTGTTCATATATTAATTATTTTTTAACAATAAAACATTACTCTGTAACATGTATAATTGTATACGCATCAGCTAATTTTTAAATTAAAATTACGTAAAATAATAATAATATGAAACAATTAGTCAAAATTATACAAAAAAAGGTATTAAAAAAAACGAGCATTATTTATACGTTGCGAATGTGGTTGTTTCGCTAACTACTATTCGTCTACAATCTACGGTCTAAAGCTAATGAAATATTTCTAATGATTTATTTACAAAAGCTATTGTATATCAAAATTTTCATGTTTTTTTACGCGTTTTTACAGCGCAAATATCAGATGATACCCTGTTCTAACGTCGGGCGTGCATATTTTAATCTCTGCATTAGCTACTGCATACCTGAAGCAATATAGGTACACTTGGCGCAAATATTATATTTATTTATATATTTATAAAAGTGACAAGCATTATGTCTCTGTACTATGATCGTCAACAAACTATAATTTTTGTATAACAGAATATAATTTTTGTCAATGGATATTAAATACTATGCGTTTTTTTGGGCTCGTCGTATAACATATAGCTTAAAGGTCGATGTCTTGTCGTCGTCTGTATAACGTTTATTATTCCGAAAGCGGAAGAATGAGCGCGTGACTTTCAACATTGATTATACGCATTATTTTAATCGAACGCTTATAATCTAAATACATCCTTAAGTGTTTGATCACGATTTAACCCTTTTTTTATCACTGGATTTAGTGTAAAACATTGAGTTTTAAAAATTTATACACATAACAATTGTCATTGTTGTAACGGCGTTTCTTCTTCGTCTCCTTCTCTTTCTTAATACTTTTTTCAGCTTTGAATTATGCTGCGATAATCAAATATACAATCGACGAGCAAATAATACGCTCGAAGGATTGATAAAGAAAAAATTTTTTTTTCGTTGCTACTAGAACTACACCATTCAAATACTTGAATCGATCAAGTGTCATGCGAAAGCTTGATTGCGTTTTTTTAAAAACAATAAATTAGAATAAAATACTGTCGAGCACAATATCCTAACTCCGGAGTGCACATGCGCGACGTGCTTTTTACAACGTGTTTCGTGCGCACGATATAGCTGCTGAATCGATGAAGCAGAGAGAAGCAAGAGTACAATACACATCAAATAAATAATTTTCTTAAGCGATCATCGTAAAATTCTAAAATTACTCAATAAATTACAGCAAAATTTCTAAATATCGATGAAATGACAAGATGAGCATGATTATACGTAATAAGGCAGTGCATCGCACACCTGCTGCTGTAACACACGACAAAGAGAAAAAAAGAACGATTTATCGAAACAATAATGACGTCGAGATCTCTTGAATGTGCAGACACGCGCGCGCGCGCGCAGCACAGCCAATCTGTCTATATGCGTATATACTATATACACACGCAGAGGAGGAGCCGTTCAAGGCGAGAACGTCGTCGTGAAGTCGACGGGACTGACGCTGGCGGTGCTGAGCTCCAGGGGATTCAACGTCGTCGTCGTCGTCGTGGCGTTGATGAGGCCGAGGGTCGTCGACAGGATCGTCGGAGCCGTGGCGTTGATCACCGGACTGCTGCTGCCGCCGCCGCCGCCGCCGCCGCTGTTCGTCGTGTAGAGGCCGATGATGTCGAGGAGGGAGATCCAGGTGCCGGAGACCAGGGCGCAAATGGCCACCAGGGCGAGAAAGCTGTTCTTCCAGAGCCTCCAGTTGCCGGTGCCGAGGTGGCATTCCCAGCAGGACACGGTCTCCACGACGGCCGGGATGAAGATCCCGAGGAAGGAGAAGAATATCGCGCCGACCAGGGAGATGAAGGGCTCGAGGGTCGGCACCAGCATGGCGACGCTCACTGCGGAGGTGGAGATTGGATTTTTTTAATTATTCGTGGTCCAGAGGGAAGTCGATTGGAAATTTAAATTTCGCGCCACAGCGCGTGAAAGGCGGATGATTGATAAAAAGATTTCGAAAAAGGCAATTCGTCTAGTTGCGCCCTGACGTGTGATAATTGATTAATTTATTCAAATGCCACGCGTATAAGCTTAGAATCGGTGAAACGAATGGCTAATTATATTATAATACATAATGAACTTCTTGGAATAGTAGATAATTATACAATGAAGTGCAAATGTATTAGGATTTAACAAAATTTGTCATAAGCAGATACCGGATGCTCTATTTCGTACACAACGTGGCGCGAAATTTGAATTTTAAATCGACTTCGCGCGGTTGCTTCATTTCCAGCATTATCGTACACGTTTTCAAAAATAAAAGCGACGATCTGCTTTCACATTATGAAAATCATACGTGTAAATTAAAATCAATCGTTACCTGTCAAAAGTACCATCAGAATCCTCATGATGGTCTCCCCAAAAACTTCCCACTTGTGGCTAAACTTGTGCTTGATCGAGTTCCAGATGATCTCCAGGGGCACGAAGAACTGGAGCCCATATGTCAATATGACAGCCAATGCGATAAGGATATTAACGACTTGTCCAAGGCTAGAAAGGCAGAACGTAAGTGTGACAATTAGTCCTCGCGCGATTTCTGCGCAAAATGTGCGTCAGCTTCCTCGCGATTAAGTCATCGGCGCAACGCGACGTTGACGTCGGTACATGATTTTGCAATCGATAACTCTCGCGAACTGCTGTCTACATACATGTGTTACACTTACATCTCTCCGGCTGGCAGATTGAGGGTAATGCTGCCCTTGGCGTTGTCGCCGAAGCTCAGGTAGCCGAACACTCCCATCATCGTGTAGAGAGAAATTACGACGCTCATGGAGATGTTGAGGACACCGGGACAGCCGATGAAGTGGTTCGGGTTGGCCATACTGTTCTCGATCGGCATCACCTTACGAGTCGAAGAAAATTTAATTTTTTTTAACTTTATACTATTTCTTAAGACACGTGGACATTGTCAACATCGAGGTAAACGTTTACACTGAGAAAAAAAGCAGTAATTTTTACAACTGTATGTACGAAAAAGTACAAGAAATTACAGTAATCTGAGCCCAGACTGCCATTATCAGAATTTTTACTATACAATTATGCTGATATTCATTGTTTTAACTTCGAATATTACAAATCAGAGTAGAAAAAATTACTATATTACTTATAGTAAAAATTATTTTTATTAAAATTTACTGTATAAAATGGTAAAAATTATTTTTGTTCGAGATTATAAATAGATTCGATTTATATATTAGATCTAAAGTTTTTATGCATAAGAATTCTGTTGAGGTAAGTTATTAGTGCTCCTGATTGCATTCCCGGAGGTCCAGGTTCGAATCTAGTACAAGACAAAAATTTTTTATTTCTATATGTTTCAATTGAATTCAATAAATAATCAATAAATGATAATAATCATAAAATAATAATATTCTACAAAGTTAAAAACAGATAAACATAAAAAAAAAATTTTCATGAATATATAAATTTAACCAAAATAAAAATTATTATATTGAATTGTAAAAGTTAGTGTTTAAGAAGTCTGTGCATGATTTACTATAATTTCTTGTAACTTTTCGTAATGAACGTTTGAAAAATTAATGCATATTTTTCTCAGTGTAGAGAGATACAAAAATTTTCCAATTTCCTGGTAGATAATTTCACTATAAAATGGAGTGAGTCTACCACAACATCATTATCATTTACGACGAGTGTAATTCTTATGACATAATAATATAATCATAACTGATCATATCTTTTACTAATGGAAGCAGGATTTAATGACTTCATAGACTATACACACCATCATTCAACATATAAAATATAGCGTATATCATCATCACAAACCCGATCTTTTTTCTACGAACGATCATTTTAACAGCTCCAATGGCTGACCATCCATTATCAATTCCACAAATTTTATGCACAAACATATGACTCGCAAGACTCACGGTGCCGATCCCCTCGATCGCGAAGATCACAGTCGCGAAGAACTTGGGCAGCTGAGCCCAGGACGACACCAGGTGGATCTCGCTCAGGGGCTTGAGATCGCTGAATATGTAGTAGAGGGTGATGGCGAAGCCGACGGTCAGACTGAGATTGGCCACCACCGAGAACGGCACGAGGATCTTCAGGTGACGGATCTGGCCGAGCAGCACAACGGCCGGGATCAAGCACAGCATGTAAGTCCGCTTGGGCACGTCGACCCCGCTGTACTCGTCGCCCAGCTGCGTCCGACGAAAAAAAAACGAGAATATGAAAATTTAATGTCTTGCAATATTTTTTTTTTTTTTAGAAAAATATAACGAGATGCAATTCTCGTTTCAGGCTTTATTGTGAAAGCCGGCGGGCTATTGTGCGTAAAGACTTTCTAAAAGTTGACTTTTTTCGGGAGATTTTCGATTCGGAGATAAACATTCGCGTCGACCGTGATCGAGATGAATGTGCTGTTGTAGTCGACGGAAAAAAGAGATTGGCTTTCGCGGTGTAATTTTTAAATTATTATTCGAAGACAAAAAAAATGCTCACCTGCGGACGAGACAATCTTTTAAGCATAACGAAGGGATATTTTACGACTTAGCGAGTAAAAGTTTAATAGTTATACTTTCGTTTTGCGTCCACAAGCGCGAGATCTAAATATTCTTTGCGCGGGGACAAAAAAAAAAGAAGGAACGTCGATCTCAGCGCGACGATCTCTTAAAAGTTCGCCTCGTAAACGTTTTGCCGCGACAATATATATATATATACACACACACGCGAGCGAGCGAGAACCGGAAGCGTCCCGTAATGGGCTTCGCTCGTCTATCCGGGCCGCACTTGATTGCGCGTTATTGTGAAACGTTAAACGTTATTGTGCTTGTGAGGAGAAAAAAATGTTTGTACGAAGCGTCGGGGGGGGGCACGTTACCTCACACCGCGGTCGTTAAATTTAAATCTGTATGTATAACCGCCGGCGGGTTTCTCGTCGCCTCGCACAATGTCTAATTGGGCGGGCGTCGTTTATTTCTTTGAGCGCAAGGACCTTCGAATTTCATTAATTAAGTAGAGTTTGATGTGCTGCTCGAGTCGTACTTTCTCGACTCGGTGTAACGAAGTACTGCGCGTATGTGCGCGTAAAGATAATTGATAAAATTATCTCTCATTTTTTTTTATATTACACACTTGATCCATTTTTAATTGCAATGCAGAAAGATAAATAAAACGTTTACTTTAGACGTTATTGCTCTTTAACAATGCCACGCGGTATAAATCATGCTCGCGCGAAAGAAAGATTAGCCGCATTATCAAACAAAGCTAAACTGGATCGCTGAAGTAATGTATTCCTAAGCGAAAAAAATAAATAAATAAAATTGAATGCTCGTTGCAAAAAATAGGCGACTCGTTTGTTAAGCATCGGAAATTCCCGTGTGGATTTTTAAATTCCAAGCACTTCTGCTCTCGATCCGAATGATCGATTCGGTATACTTCGTCAAGTCACATCAGTCATATAGCCGAAAATAAAGAAGGAGAAGAATCTCTTTCTTTACGCTCGACGATCGATTGAGGTGGCTCTCCACACTGAAATTTTTTCTGACTTGTTCCTTTATTATTATTTTTTTTTTTGTAACTGTCAGGTCTTGATTGCAATTGAAAAATATAGTTCTTTAAATTTTACGATAGAAAAATGACTACTAGACTAAATCGAATCTAAAAATTTGTACAACTATATTTTCAATTGCACTGAATAAAAATTGATATTTTGTATCATAACAGTTATAAACGTTAAAGATGATTCTAATATTTAATAATGCATTAAAAGTAATAAAGTACACTCATATTTCAATGTCATTTACACCTGAATAATTTTTACTTTAATCCTTTTGCATTAAAAAAAAAAAAATATTAACTTTTTTTCTAAATATTTTAAAGAAACTGTCAACAAATTGTGAGAACGATTCGCCCGAAAGTAGTTTTTAAATTTTATAAGTCACAAATCTCTAAAACAGCATTTTCGCAAAAAATAAAGAACACTTTTACACACTTGCGAAGTGGCAAATTCTGAAAGAACTAAACAATTTCAGTAAAAAACCGATTACTGCGTGTTTCAGAACAAAGATTAATCTAGCTTTCAGATCAAACAAATTTTTTTTCCAATTTTCGTATAAAGCATGTATATGACCAATTCTTATAGAAAAATGTACTTTTCGGGGGTCCAAAAATCGAAATTTTATTTTTAAAGCCAGAGGTTTCGGACCGATGAGACTTTCTTCTGTAAACCTAAAGATATAGTCAAAATCGTAGAGGAACATGGGAAAAGTTACTAGTAACCATTGAGCCATTTACATTTAAAAAAAAAAAATTATTTCGTCGAAATACTGGAATAATGACAACTATACGAGTGTTTCCGAGGCACAAATAAAATTTCAAATTACACCACAATAAAGTACAACAAAAGAGCTTTAATTTAAAAAAATATATATATATATGCTCTGATCAAAACGTACGTCCGTCTGACGAAAAAAAAGTAAATAAAAATTCGAATAGCCGATTTTCTTTTATTTCTCCATGTACCTCCCCATGTTAAATTCTAATGTTTCCCATGTTCCTCTGCATTTTCGACCATCTATCAGCTGACAGAAGAAAGTCTGATCGGTCCGAGTATCATTGAGCGCCCGACAAAAGAAAAAAATTCTCGCTCACCACTTTGATGGCGTCGGCGATGAAGACGATGTAGACGCAGGAGCCGCCGACGTAGGTGGCGCACAGCGCCCAGTTCACCAGGTTCTTGGCGAAGCCGGCGTACTTCCTGAGGGCCAGCGGCCCCGTCTCGAAGGCCGCCCCGGCCGTCTCGGCGTACGTCATCTGGGGCGTCTTCGTCCGCCGGCAGAGCACGTGGGACGACCTCACGAGGATGTGGACGCAGTGGGAGCAGAGGACGCCGATGAGGACGGTGCCGACGGCGCCGACGAGGAGGCCGCCGTTCTTGATGGCGCTGGGCATCGCGAGGATCCCCGTGCCGAGCGACGACTTGATCAGATGCGTCGCCGAGCCGACGTCCCTGTCAACAGATGAGATCACGGATCGGTTTATAGGTGAAACTTCCTTTTTTTTTCTTCAATTTTTTTTTTTCGTCTCCGGGCGCGTATACGAGCTTATATGTTTTTCCCCCCCTCGAGGTGGTATGCGAGTGGAATAACTAATTTATGCCGGAGCGCGACCGCTGCGTGTGGCTTTGCGCAAGCCTTCGTTGAATATTCGATAGATTTTTGACGAGCTCGGGTTTTTCTGAGAGTCCTTATAGGCGAGAGAGAGAGAGAGGGAGAGAGAGAGAAAGAGAGACGCTGCTCGCATTCAGGATGCGGACGATTGTCTCTCGCTCTCTCGGAAATTTCCTGCGCTCTCTTGACGCATTTGCGCGGAGAGATACTTTGGAGGCAATGGTTTTCGGAGACTTTTTATTTTACAGTTGTCGAAGGGGGTCCGAAGGTCGATTCAAAAATTTGAATTTCCCGCCGTTATACGCGAACTCCGTATGGTGTTGTATATCATGTGCTAATTCACGAAATGTAGTGCAAACAATAACTCACCTCGGAAAATTGCAAAATTTTACCCACCTAGACCTAAACGGCGAATCGTAGAGTATACTTTTTTCCGGAGCAAAAACGACTAGAAAAATGAGAAATAATTAACAAAAAAAGAGGTGATTTTTATAAAAATTTCATTAGATCAAAAATGTTTTAAAATTCATCGAAGAATGCTCGCAAATTATTTCACACTGATTCAGTACAATTTTTGATTTTTCGACAAGTCAAAGGGAAAATCGAAATTTCGAAAAACGTCCTTTAAAAATCTGAAAAAATTCCAGAACATAATTCTTCGATGAATTTTAAGACGTTTTTGTTCGAATAAAACTTTTATAAATTTATATATTATAGTTTTCGCGAAAAAAAATCTGTGAATTCGAGTTGTTTTTGCTCCAGAAGGAACCAGAAAACATAAGTCTAGTATAGGTGTGCCTTCAATAAAAAATTTTGCAGTTTTCTGAGGTGAATTGTTTCCTTTATTTCGTGGAATTAACACGTATATGCGAGTAAAATAATGCACTTATTATAAACAGCACCTGCTCTTCCATGTAATTCGATTTCCCTTGTTATTAGCAATAAGCAAATCAGTTTTTTTCGTCTGCTATACAAAATGCACGCCGCGAGAACATTGAATGCTTTGATTGACTTCCCAGACCTCCTCGAGTGGAAAAAATGCCTCTAATAATTAAACGCGTAATAAAAAAAAGCGAACGGGATGCATAATCGAGCAGTTTTTTTTCAATCTTTGCCAACGTTATACACACGATCACTACCGCGTGTCATATCTTCTACGACAGTGTATACATAAATAGTCAATAATATCCGCGTTTCATTCATATGTTTCTTACATCGTAGTACAAGTGTCTCAAATGTTAATTTTTCGACGAATATGCGCGGGCGATCGTGAGTCAAATCTATACTTGACAATTTCAATCTTATAAAATCCAACGTTTCTCGTCGCAAGCGACTCGAGTGCATAGCTTCGATTGTTTATTCGATTTTTTATTCGATGCTTCGGAACGACCCGACAAGTATATACGTATATATCGTGATCGTAGCGTTACAATCGTGCGCGAGGGGAGAGGAGAGAAAGACGTCGACAATCCGAAGGCGCTATATGGTTACGGACATACCGTAGGTTTATAAAACGAGCATCAAGCTAACAAAGTAATCGCCTCTCGCACTTATAGTCCCGCGCGCGAGCGCCAAGTTACGCGACCTTGATCCCGTTCATGCAAAACACAGGTGAAAGGTCCGCCTGTACACGTGATGTATATTATATTTAAGACTGAACTGATCGCCCGTGTTTTATCAGCGTCGTCGTCGGTGCTCCTTTATTTTCCAAAGAGAAAATTCAAAATTAATCGCGAACAGCTGTACGGACTCGTCGAAGGCCGCCAAATACTGTGTGTATATGACTAGTTCTCTTAAAAATTTGCACTTTTCGGGGGTTCAGAAATCGAAAGTTTTGTTTTTCTGAAGCCAGAGGTTTCGGAGAAATTAAACTTTTTTCTGTCAGCTGAAAGATAGTAAAACATGCAGAGGAACATGGTAAAAGTTACTAGCAACCATATATTTGAGCCATTTAATGATTCTTTTTTTTTTTTTACAAAAAATTAATAAGATAAAGTACTGGAATAGTAACAACTACGAATGTTCTCGAGGCACAAATAAAATTTCGAATTACATTACAATAAAGTACAACGAAAGGGCATTAAGAAAAATGTGCCCAGATTCGATGCTCCGATCAAAAGTAATCTGATCAGTTTAAAGAGAAACAATAAATAAAAATCCTTCTCCATATACCTCCCCATATTAAATTCTCATGTTCCACGTTTCCCATATTCCTCTGCATTTTTTACCATCTTTCGGCTCTAATTGATCCGAAATCTCTAGCTTTAAACCAAAACCTTTGATTTCTCGACCCCCGAAAATTGCAAATTTTTAGGAGAACTAGTCGTATACACTTACACCCACAGAAACACTCATTTTTGTCTACTTGATGGAATTCCGCTTGGGCTGTACATTGTACGCCTTCTCGAGTCAACGCGCGACGAGATGCATTCCTCTCGGCGCGATATGACAACTCGTATATACGAATATCGGCTATTCATGATCCGGTTGAAAAGTAGGTTTTTCACGCGCGATATTGACGAGTAATTTTGCGCTTTGCGCTTTTACACACGCGCGCGCGCACGACTTTTTTTACGACTCATTGAAAGTTTAAGTGCCCGATGATTATTGCTGAGTTAATATTTTGCGCTCGTTCACGATCTCTCAGTGAAATAATAATTTATTGCCGATGTGTATTACGAGTCGGTTGTAAGCGATTGGCTTGTGAGTCGTCGTCGCGTCTGGAAGTTCGAGCGTCAAGAATATTTGAGGATTTGGTGTAGCGCATGGATCTTTGGGCGAGATAAGAAAAAGCGACGAGGAGAATAATTGAGCTTGAAATTTAACGATCGTTGTATTCGCGAGAAACACGAATTATGTAAGTGTATGTTGCGCATGAATTAAGCGAATTAATGGATTTTAATTTTTCAGCAGTGAAGAAATGTTTATTAATAAAAGCCCGATGCTCCGAGAAATTGTATTCCGCGCGAGATCGCGAAAAACGAGTTTGCGATTGCAAAGCTTCGTATTTTTCGACACTTTGCACACAGGACACGTCGACAAAGATTTAAGGAGAGGGAATGTTACTTATGAATATACTTTCGGTCCGCTGCGTTGCGAAAAAAATTATATTATAGCGAGCCGAACACGAACTTTATATAGCGAACACACGATGGAAGTTGCCGATTTCAGTTTTGAAAAAATAATTCGTTCACTAATAAATACGTAGGATACAGTTATCGTTTAAGATTCTTGAAGAAATTTCACTAAATTGTTGTACAATAATTTAAAAAAAAATATCTCAATTTCCAAACCGACCGTTATACTCTTTACGATCTGGAAATATTTTTCGTTCCTTCGGAAGCACACTGAACCCGTCAAAAAGATAATTTTGCCCGAGTTGCAAAAAAAAGAATAAATAAATACATAAATAAACAAAGAAAAATCGCCCATACACCCGTTATTTTACGTAATACGCAGTATACAAAAAGAAAAGATTGTTTTCCAATATCCCCACAATTTTCGTGAATTATCGCCCGACATATCCCGGCCAAACAAACGAAACCATTTGCGCAACAGTAACGACCTCTCCGAGAGAAAGTGTACTCCAGCGTCAATTGAATCGAGCGCCGCGGAAGAAAAAAAACGACAGTCGCTCATTCATTAAACTCGAAACTCATTCCGAATTCACTCGCGCCGTGGCAATGATCTATATATATACACCGCACCAAAAAAAAAAAAAAACAATCAATATCTCGCAGCAAAACAAACGCCAAAGAGTCCATCGGCCGCGACGAATCGGCGTTTACCTCTGCAGCATACAATAATTCACGCTTTCGAGCGTTTCCTCGAGCCATTACATTCTTCCCGTCCATTGTGTCCGGCCGCTAATTACATACGTATATATATATATATGTATAGTCGATCGCGATTCCGAAAAAGCCCATCTCATTTCCGCGTGACTCTATGGGGCTCTAAAAGCGCGAAGCAAAAAAACTCGCTCCTCACTTTTTCTCTATTTCGCTCTAAGTAGGAGTCGCCGGGCGATTTGCCTTTCTCGCGACGACTGCAGTATATACAGCAGCACTGCGGGACGGAAATCTGCGCGCGAGAGGCCGGATTGAGGTCGCGGACAAATACTTGGTCTTTCTCTCTCTCTCTCGCTACATGGACATCCGATTATCTGCTCTGTACGGCCGTATATGGGGAGACAGAGAGAGAGAGAAGCGTAACCTTCGACGATGCATTTTTCAGAGCCGCGAGCGATCGATCGAGCCGTACATCGATAAATATTCAGCGATTTTTGCGAAGCACGTGCGGGACGGATACGGGGATGTTATGTCTGGGGAAATCGCGATTGAATATCGATGCGCGGATGGCGTTTGGAAAGCCGGTGATTTTTAAAGAGTATACGGATTTTTTTCTAGGGGTGTCGCTTTATGGTAGAAATTTTGCTGTAAAATGTGGTGGAGTTGGCATAATATCGGCATAATTTATTGGCGAGTGTTGTTATAACATAATGCAGTCATAACTGATGAATTGATGTTGTGTTACCATCATCATGTTATAATCATAATTGATCGTACTGTATCGCTATAGTCGTACTATAACCATATAGCTGATCATATTATAATCATAATTGATCATACTATGTTGCTGTTATTTTACTATATTTCTCTTTAAAACAAGTGATGGCCTTTGTTGTGAAGCATTTAATACGTGATTCTGATTGGTTGGTGGCGCGAAACGCGTGCTAAGTTTCTTGTAATCATAATTGATCATATTATGCTACCCTGATCACACCATAATCATAACTGACCATATTATGTTACCATAAAAAAACTGATCATATTTCCTACCAATAGAAGCAGAATTTATAATGACATTACAGGCTATATTATGATCATTCAACATAAAATGCACTATATCATCATCATAAACCCCATCATTTTTCTATACCGGGGCCACGTTAGTTGCGGACGTGGAGTACGAAAAGTCGGTTGGAAAGGAGAAAAAGTGTGTGGTCTTTGTTCGACGGATTGTTTTGATTGTGGAGAGGCGGTACCATAGTGGAAAATTCAGATTGGCACAGTCATCGAGAAAAAGGTACGCTGGGGCATATTGCGAAATCAGAGCTTTGTTTATAGCTTTTGTTTGCTTATATATGTAGGTGTTATCTCGGCGATCGGGTCATGGATGGGAAAAAAAGTTGAATGCAAGAGTCATTCATTGAGAGTAATGTAAGGACTCTAAAAATAGTACTACACGCAATACTTATATTATGCATGTATAAAGATATTAAGGAGGTATGGCAGTGAATAGAATGAACGATGAAAAAATTATGATACTTGGTGTATCATTAGGTATACATAAAAAAAGATTTGGTTAAAATTTCAAGACTTGGGGTTGGTTTTGAAACGAGTATTAAAGATATTACTTTTTTTTTTTACTTTCAATACAGTCTCTTATGGAGATTTGACATTTTTTCTCATATCTTAGACTGTGACGATGAGATATCGTTGAAATTTTGATAATATCAAGCAAAATATCTAAAATTTATTTTGTTGTTTCTAACAAGTCGATTGGTCAACTATTAATTGATTAAAAACTACAAAATATTCAAAAAGTTACTATCAATAGAGTAAATTTCTAGACGATATAGATATAGCGTGTGTATAACCACTTAGCGAGTCAACACAAAAGTTTTGTTTTGACTTGCATAGTTGGTGCCATACCTCCTTAAATACCTGCCTGTATGTACATAGGTATACACGGAAAATTCTCAGACCAACTTTGGAATTTCGAAGGCGAAGGATTAATTAAAAGTTTATCTGTAATAATGCAGTAACAGTACTTTTTATTTGTATAGAAGTGTTAATGTACGCGTTACGCAATTTACGATGCCCTCGGGACTATATGTCGCACTTGCACTCAAATATAATCTTAAAATAATAATAATAATAATAATAATAATAATAATAATAATTTTCCTGTGAAATACACATGATTGCTAATTAAAGTGCCGCAGCGAAGAAAAGTGTGAAAAAAATCGTGAGCAACAGCCCGTCTCAACAGCCGATCATTTATAATCGTCAAGTGTGAGAAAAGAAGCAAAAGAATCAACAGTGACACAGGTATGTGTTTGTACTTACGAGGTCGCGTGTCTCTTATCTCTGTGATCGAACGGGTCGTAGAGTTCATCCTTCTCCTGATACTGGCCGATCACAGGCGCAATCTTCGTCCTGCAAATTAAGAAAAAAAGATTAAAATTATACTGCATTCAGTTTTTTCCACACACGTGTGTATATTGCACACATACACAGCGCGTAATCTTAAACGTATCCGCGATACGTCCACGGAAAGGATGTTCCCACGTGTGCGTGTAATCGACGCGTCGTCAAGGCCCCCCCCCCTCTCGCGCGTGCCATTCAATCGCTAAAACGATCGGTACTCATAGTTACGGAGATAAGGGGGAAAAATTGGTTTAAGAAAGTTTCGTAAGAAAATTGCGGTACATCGCGCGCGTGTAATAAGTTAAAAGCGCGAACTGACGCGCACGTGTTGGCTCGGAGATTCTATCGCTGTATATTGCAAAAGACGCGGAGCTGTGGATACACGTGTGTTTATATGTGTAAATATATATATAAGCGCGCATCTGTCGGCTTGAATTCCTAACGAATCACGAATGACAAGGTGTGCGGGAGACGTTATTAACCTCTTCTGACCGATATATCCCATCACGTGTTAATGTGCGTGTGTTCACGTGACGGATGAATAATGCAAGTTTCGATTGTGAGACGCGCGCGCTCTCCTCCTCTCACTCGCGAGCCTCTTCGCGTGAAACCGTTCGCGTCGTTTAACTTCGTTGAGCTGCGAGAGGAGTGACTGAGAGATGATTGTTGTTGCACAAAACTTCGATGTTTTTTTCTTTTCTCTTTTCATTAAGGGGTTCTGGAGCCTAAAGTGACCGGTCAGTAACGACGCAGCAGAAAAATACTTAGATCTCAGTTAATATTAATAAATTGTACGAAACCAAGAGATACTTGCTCTTCGTATTGGCATTATCTGTCACTATGAAAGGTTTGGAATCAAAATATTCAGGCGTTGGAGAGAAAACCTTGTCCGAAAATCAGTAGCTGTCAGCAGAAGTAAATTACGTCAGATTACAACCACTCATTTTCGGACAAGGTTTTCTCTCCAACGCCTGAATATTTTGATTCCACACTTTGCATAATGAGAGGTAATGCCGATACGAAGGGCAAGTATCTCTTGGTTTTCCATAATTCGTTATATTATTTGAGATCAAAGCACTTTTCTGCCGCATCGTTACTGACTGGTCACTATGGGTTTCGTACCACTTTAATTTCATTGACGCGAATAGTGATTTTTCGGATTGAGCTTGACACCGTGTAAATTTAAACATTTTTAGCTTACAGATGATATGTATAGGTATTTACGACTTGTAATTTAGAAATTTAAGTTGTGTCAATTCTGTCCATAAATATATAATAGTTGTAAATTTAGTCAAAAATCGTTAATTTATTGAATTATATATCCGTGAATGAGCCAAGTTTACTTGTCTTATTCACTTAAGTGTACTTGTTTAGTTATATGTCTCGGAAAAGTGGATATTACCGGTTATGCACAGGTATGATACCGATTACTGATAATGTTTCATTACCTTTACCTAGTAGTGAAAGAGTATCGCTTAGAGATGTGTTTGGCATCGTCATCTCAATTTCGACAAAAATACCTCGCATTCAATTATGCCTCGAAGCCATAAGTATGTACATTCATCAATCATTTTATTTTACAAGGGAAAATTGATGCAATAATATTGTAAATAATTAACGTACAGTCTGCGACAGTTACGAGAGGTCAAATTGTACAGTCAAAGTCGTCAGCTCGATAAGTTGAAAAAAAAAAGTTTCTGATATTCCACACATTTCTCTATAATCCAACGGTTGATTTTTATCCAATCCGTGCGCGTAGGCCTCGGGAGAAATAGACTAACGTAAAAAGCTCCTCGCCTTCGGCATTTTATCAAGATTTTAATCGACATCAGCTGCCAATACGCTCTTCGTCAATATTTGCGCGAAAAACACGTCGGCAAGAGGAAAATTATCGATCAACCACTCGAGATCTTTTCCCTGTTCAATCCGGGCGTGTGTGGCGCACAAAATTTACAAAAAAAAGAAGAGTAAAAAAAAACAAACCGACGTGCACAAATATTTATCCACAGCTATAGATTCGAACGACAAACTTTTGCATTCCAATGAGCTCTGCTCACTGCTCTCCTGTTTACAACTCGATTCTCGCGCATCTGCACAGGAGCGTCAATATTTGTTGTCGCAGCAACAATTAGCGATATATACATATATCTTATAACTTATCGGTATATAGATAGAATCGGGGGTTCACACTCACGTGCTGCTGAAGTCCCTCATCTGCTCTCCCGGAGCCTCGTTAGCTTCCTCCTTCCTACCCATTTCGGTGATCTGAAACAGAGGAGCAGAAAAGACCGTTAGGGATTATCCTTCGCTTCCAAGTGAAAAAAAAAACAAAAAGAGAAAAAAAACAAAATTAATAATAACGATTCCATCCGCGCCAACGATTGTAAATCCATCAACGACGCGCCACACGTATACGCTCAATATGCATATTGGAAAAACACTGTAAACCGCAAAAAACGTGTAAACGTCTGCATAAATATAGAGATGATTCGAATTGCCGCGGCGAGAGGCCCGGCGCAGATCAGAGGAGTCAGAGAGATAGACAATAACGATCCTCGTCGCGTTTCTCGACCTTGTTTGCAATGCGCGCCTCTAAACTTTACATGCAAATGACATGGACGCTCAACACCTATGCGTTTATACACATAGTCGCCGCGTACTCTGCTTTTCATTAGCATCCGAGCGAGTATATATATATATGGCGAACAAAGCGCACACCTCGTCGTGCATACATAAGTGTGTGGGAAAAGCTTCGATCGCGGCCTAGTTTCGCGAGAAAGAGACGGAAATAATTGTAATAATCGGTTTGGGATTTACCGAGAAAATCGTGGTGGGGTGGACGAGGATCACGTTGGGTCTTATTTCATATAAGAGGAAAGTGCTGCACAAAAAAAAGTTTAAACATGGAATTTTTAACGCGTTGATCGAATCGGAGCGTTATTTCAATTTTTACACAGCAATACACACTGAAATCAATTAATCTTCCTTACAAGCGCAAATTCACAAGCACGACTTTAATTATTCCGTTCGTATATTAACTTTCTTTTCGAATCCACAAGCTCTCAACTCGCGTCGCTTCTCTCCTGTATACACCTCAATTTACAAGCAAGTGATATCGAATCGAAATCGATGCGCGCGAAAAAAATCTCGCAAAGCACACTTGGTTTCCTCGGCGCGAATTCTCTCTTTCTCTCCCCGGTACACGACACGCTCCTTAACGATCCAATTAAGCTTTTTTCACACTCCAATTCGTGCTCTTACAATAAATGCGATCGGCAATCGAGCGCCGGATCGTAATTACAGATAATTTTCAGCTCGCTTTTGAAAATCACTTTGGAACGACTTCCACTTAATCGCGATCGATCAGGCCGCGCGCGCGGAAAATCGTTAATTTTCCGCGTAATATCGGTAAGCCCGCAGATTTATCCGCGCGACACGCGGACGCTCTATTGTCTCTGTATTATACACACGCCGCTTGTCTCTCCGAAGCCATCGGTGTCCGACGATTAAAAAAAGATTTCCTCACCTATATTATGTATGTACGTCTGTATATTGTACACATAAGCTCGCGCGCGAATTATATCGCGTAACAGCGACGATTTCGCTTCTAATGTGCAGCCGATCGCAGCCTCGATCTCGACGTCCGCACTGGAATCGGCGAGAGAGACAATGGAGATCGTCGTCGTGATCTCGCGCGGATAAATATACGTGTGTGTGTGTGTGTGTGTGTGTGTGTGTGTGTGTGTGTATAACTATATCGTCGTATACATGTGGATCGCGCGTCGCCGGCGGCGTCGCCCGGGGAAAAGACCTCCGTTGCGAAAAAAAAATTGCTAATAAAGAGTTGGCATTATCGCTACATGTGCTCATATGTATATACTCGTGATTGATCGGCGAGTGCGATGCCGATCCATCGAGGCAGATACACACACCGCAGAATTTGCGTCGAGACGTCCGTTTCCTTTCTTGCGCGTATATGTAATCGCTCGGGCTTGACGTGCGTATGTATATTGTATATATATATGTATATGCGTAATTGTATGTTTAGATATATATACACAGGTACACCCGGCGTTAGAAGCCATGTACACCGCTATATATATATATATATATATGAGAGACTTTATTATAGGCTTATCGGGTACACGTATGTATAAACGCGTATGTGCGTAGTGGGATTACGTAAAATAGGCGGTAATTGTATATATGGAAAGCTCTTGTATATATAGGTGAATTAACGATTTTTGTTGGTTCATGCAACGCGCGCGCGGTGGCTTAATTAAATGGAAGTGTAGTGTAGCGCGCAGATATCCTCAAATGAATTTGCGAAGCGAGTCGAGAAAATTATCTATAATTATGATCTCTCGTCGCGCTCGATTACCGATCGCAGAGCATGTGCGCTTGTATACGAGTGAAAATGACGATTGAAGTTTTGTACATACAGTTGCCGTTGTGGAACCGATAATTAGCCGAAAATCGGCAATGTTAAGGATGCATCTATGCGAGTGTATCCTTAAAATTCTTAAAATTTCTTAACTCCGATCGGCAACTACCGATCTCTGCAGGTCTTCCTGGGACGACCGACCGCGTGTAATCGAACGGGAGGATAATTGGATGTAAAATGCGAAGAATTTGGTTATCGATGGCCAAATATCGATTATCAGACATTGGCCACCTTCAATATTAAGAATACGAGAATCGCGCTGGAAATAATACGTCGTATATGGCGCGCGCGTCACCGATAAGCCTGCGATTCATTGCTCTTGGCTTTTGACGTATACTTGTCGTCGTCGTCACCGAAAGTTATTTCGATGGATCTATTCTGTATATCGTTCAATTTCTCATCGTTAACTCTATTATTGTTGAAGTATAAGCGCGGTTAAAAACGATGCTATTTTGAAAAAATTCAACGTTTTCGACTGTGTGACCTCAACTGTTGTTTATGGCATCCCTGTATTCATGGTCAAAGTAAATTATTTCGTGGTGATTAAGTTGACGATATGAAAATCGATTACTTTAGTAGACTGTATAGTGAATAATAAGCCTATTGCAGGTCATATTCTTATTCCACCGTGCGATAATGCACCACTTAATAGTCTCATGCGCAATAAACTCACTGTCGCTCTTCGCTTCGATCCCGCAGACGAAATGCCACAGTTTAAAAATTAGCCGATTTTTCACATTACAGAACATTTCGTTATTTTTTAATTCAAAATCTGTAGACAAAATTTTTCTTCCCCACGTAGAAAAAAAACCACTAACGACGCGACTGATCAATCGAATGAAAAAACAAGACTGAGTCATACCTCCCAAATCGAAAATCCCAATTACTCCCGTATCGGTCTCCGAAGAAAATGAATAACCCGATCGGTATAATATACACACTTTTATCACCAAATCGAGAATCAGTATAGTAATGGTTCAATCGACAGCGCATAAAGGATAGCCTCTCGAGCCGCGATCCGCTCGTTACACAATAATGCCAATTAAGCATATATCGACGGATATGTACAGCCGAGGCGCATATATTTTTTCCAGCATTTCCCCGGCAGCAATACACACACACACACACACACACAATCTCGAACTTTCCATCTCGGAAAAAAGCGAAAGGTACATAACCGTCGCGTGTGTCTACACACACATATATATAAGTATATGTACACAGTGTGTATAGCGTTCCCTCGCATCATCGGGATCTCTATATAATTAAAATCAAAAACGTGGTACGCGCCGTTCGACTGATTTACAACTTGCGAGGGACGGCTGTAATTTTTTTAAAAAAGTTACTTCTCAGCCGCGCATATAGGCGATAATCCAATACCTGCGAGCGATCGATCGGCTTGATTTACGAGACAGAAACGATCATAAGGCGGCTATCGTCACACGACGTTTGAACGTCCGCTGCGAGAGATGGTTGTAATATATACGTGTATTCTTTGTATCATAGCGAAAATCGTGATGCGTACAGATTATATGTACACTTTGGACTTTCGAAAAAGATCGAGACAGCTCCCGATGTGCATCGAGAAAAATATACACGAGGTTTTTGTAACTTTCCCATCGGGGCACGACGAGGTGTACTTGAAGTTTCCTCGAAGACGCGTGCGCGCTTCCGACACGTAAAATTTATATTTATCGGGTGTACAAGTACTTATCCTTTGCTTATGGTATGTATATAGTTATAGTGCATGTCATGCGCGCGATGAGATTGTCGCGGAGATGGGAAAATCGAATGAGTAGGTATATATAGCGGCGATAAGGACAGATATATCTTTATATGTGTTATTGTATACAAACTCATTTATAACAATAACATATTGGGGAGGACTATGTGTACACCTGTACATTGGCCAAAAAATTCGTGAGTATAATGAGGGGGGAGGGTGAAAATTTAGAAAGGCATTTCTTCTGTACATACCGAAATCTGAGATTTTGCACTGCAATTATCACGCGATAGTGTATTTCGATGAAGTATCCTCAGAGGATTAATTTTTTTTCCCCAATGCATGATTCGAATCGAAGGGATTGCCGAATCTTCTATACTGCAAGTCTCGTTTTACTCTACTACTTATTTTACTTCTGCGTCTCGCGTAGAATACTGAAAAGTAAAGTCGACAAGTGTTTTTACTTATTTTTATCAAACGGTTATTAGCAATAATTTGGCCTGTTGAAATTTCAGTGCGAGACATTACATTTTTTAATAAGTTGTTCGATAATTGAGGAAACGAAGAACACAACTCCATTATTTTTCTAATCTACTATCTAAATTTTTCCAATTTTAGCAATGAAAATATTAGTCGTGTCAATATTGTCTCCGACGAATTCGCCGTTTTTCCTTTTAAGCTTATTTTCCCCGTTTTTCCTTGAAAACAGCCGCACATTTTTTTCGCGCCGGCGGATCGAAAGTGCTACATTCCTTAAATAATACCATCGATCAATGTTATAGTCGAAAGAATACCTCAAAATTCGCTTGTAACACATATCGCATCCTTAACGTCGATATGGAGAAAAAAAGAGAAAATCGGCTATTCGTATATTTTTTATTATTATATTTTTTTTCAAACAGACACAATTTTTTATCAGAGCATCGAATCTGGGCATATTTTTTTTTAAATCAAAGCTCTTTTGTTGTACTTTATTGTGGTGTAATTCAAAATTTAATTTAGGCCCGGGAACATTCGTAGTTATTACTATTCTAGTACTTTGTCGTATGAATTTTTTGTAAACAAAAACGTAAAATGGCTCAAAAATATGGTTGCTAGTAAAATTTCCCATGTTCCCCTACATTTTTTACCATCTTTCAACTTACAAAAAAAGCCTGACGGGTTCGAAACCTCTAGCTTAAAAAAAAATTTTCGATTTCTGAATCCCCCGAAAATTGCATTTTTTTTTAGAAGAATTCGACATCTAGAAGTACTGGAAAACGGTTGAGATTCACGGACGAAGACGTTGAAAAAAAATTTTTTTTTCTTTCGCACATTTTGCATTGCAGAGCTCGATAAGCGCGATGTAGGTCAGTTACATTTATACACACCTCGAGTCGTTGTAAAACTCCGAGAGAAAAATTAGACCTGATATTGCTGGAATACTGCAATTCACCGTTTTATCAGTCGAAATTGCCTGCACTCTTGTCTCGCGTATGTTTACACACAGCCGCAGTCTGCAATTACAAGCAAAGTCACAAGATCGACGAAAAATCTTAAACTTTGCGCTCTTTTAGCTTTTGTCCTCGGAAATTGCATATAGGGTACACATAGTCCTATAGATGGACACTCACCAGTAGATGGACACTTGTACTCTTAATCAATTATTATAAATGTAAATATGCAAAAAACAACTAAATGTTTTTCACAATGGTGAAAACAAAGTTTCGACATTTAGTTTCAGTAACAATAATTTTTTTAACATTTAATTCCGTGCGCAGAAAAATATAGCGAAAGTCGCCTTATACTTAGTCGACGCTTCGTTCGCGTGCTCCATAAGAAGTATATTTGTTCATTTACTGGGTATACTAAGTTTTTTCTCGTTTTTTACAATTTAAAGTGATTAAAATTGTTATTAACGACTTAATTCTTTTTTAATACAATCCTCGATAGTTTTATAAGATAGATTAAAACTGTACTTCTACAAAACAATTAATTTTGCATTCAGTATACGAGTTTATGTATGAATATTTCCTCTCAAGTGTCCATCTACTGGGTTGATTACCCTATGCGAGTATTGTCGACCATCGCTGTATGCTTATATATATAAATGTGTCTATATGCAACAATCAGTGGAGTCGCGCGCGGATCAGCGAAAATTAGGAGGTCTTGTACACAAAGGCGAGCAGCAGCATATAGTTTATATTCCTAATGAATGGACGCATGTCCAGCTACTCATGCATACTACCGTGAGATTTTTTTTCCCATAACTCGAAGCCGCCGCAGCGACAAAGTTGCAGCGCGTATATGCAAGCGGACGAACGAGTTTTTTTTTGCGAGTCATATATTGCATATATAACATATACAGGTATACATACAACGTCGCGAGGGTAATAAGGAAATATAAGACACAGGATATGCCTATTATTGGAATAATGAAATACATTAAGCGGCGCGACAGTGTAAAAAAACTATTTGCCTCGGTAAAAATAGCTGAATATGATTACGTAATGTAAACAGGCAGCGTGTAGTAGTAGCAGTGCGGATAGTAACGCGACAATTAACATACGCGGGGCGAGATTAGCGCGCGACCGATAAATCGATCGTATACTCCTCCGCTACAACTCCAGCGTATACAGCCGTATTAGCACCGAGTTAATTGATAATAATTCATCAAATGTACGCGCAATGGATGTACGCGAGCGATGAAGACTTTCTCCGGTGACGGCTCGTGTATGCAATACATAAGTACATAGGCGAAAAATTTTACGCGCGATTTTTGGCGCCCGCGGCTCGCGCGCGACTTTTCCGCTGCGGATCCGCGCGGAGGAGGGGGACGCGATGCGGAATCACCTGTTTAGATCGCAAATTTTGCCGTGAAACCGTCGTAAAAGCCCGTACGGCCGTAAAAACGTATACGAGCCAATCGAGTTGCGAAATCAGCTCTTTATTTAGCTTTTCGAAAAAAAAAAGGTTTTATATATATACACGCAAAAGCTGTTTATTAATATAAGAGCTCGTCTTCTGTTATAAAAAAAGTCAGCGTAGGCGGCCTTCGACGTCGAATACATTGTTCGCGAAGTAATCGCGAGATGGGCTGGGTGTATACTGTATACGTATATATATATATATTTTTGGGAATAAAAAAAATTAATTTGAAATTCTAGATTACGCGCGCCTGACGCCTCGAGTTTTACGAGGATGTTCCATCGAACTGTTTACACAAGAATAACAATGTCCAATGCAGCAAAAGGCGTTAAACGTCGCAAGTGTTCTTTTGTCCGCGCTTTTGACGAAATTCCCCGGGGTAATTTATGTAATAACGTGTGTGTCTTATGCTTTTAAAAAGCAATGACTGGATGTTTCGAGGTATTCAACAAAGCCCGGCGATTGGTCGGGAGACAATAAAGCAATTTGATCGATCGAGAAGATAGATACAACCGGTTTATACATGGCGCACGTATAACACTTAAAATTTTAACGCTTGAATTTTTGAATAGCAAAAGATTCGAATGCAAAGAGAAAAAACCCCGCGGGTATATAGTTTCGGGATTTTGATTTAAAGCTTTTTCGGTATTATTTTGTCGTAAATTGAATGGCAGTATACGACAATATATGACTCAGTTTCGAACGTCGACGAGCCCATAATTTAGTGCTAATTACACGTTTTCAGATGCGAAATTGACCGATTAGAAAGGAAAGTGCGATCGTAAATAAGCATACAGACAATATATGTATTTGTTACCGATTCGCCGGTTTTTACACTTGAAAAACCCGAGACAGAGTAGATAACGTTATAGTATTCGGTGTCGTCAGCGAATAATATTCTAATTATAGTTTCTCGATACGAAATAACAGAGCCATAAGTATTCCAATATTCTAATATTTCATATTTTACACATTTTTGCGTAAAATATACAGGTGTCGTCGGCAACGTTTTTCCCCATTCAACACCTAAAAAGTACGCCTTTCCAATACAAGGCTCGCATATATATATTTGTAACACACCCGACGCTTTTGCAGCTTCTTCGCGAACACCGTCACTTTGTAAATATAGATTTCGCGTCGCAAAGGGGGAAAATTTTCCGAAGGAAAGGAAACACCCGAAAAATCTATCAAAGCCGCGTAAAACCGATCGCCTCTATATGTGCATGTCCACCAATTTTCGAAAACAACTCTCCCCAAAAGTTGCAAATTATTTTTTTTTTTTTTGAGACACACCTACTAGTCTTACTTTTTTCTCGTTCCTGAGGTCATTCTGAAGGAAAAAAAATTCGTGTGCACAGCCAATCGAAGGGTATACTTTTTTCGGAGCGAAAACGACTCAAGAAACGAGAAACAATTAAAAAACAAGAATTCATACATTTTTTTTCTCGACTTTTATAAAAATTCATTAGAAAAAAATGTCTTAAAACTCATCAAAGAATGCTCTGGGAAATTTGCATATTTTTTAAGAACATTTTTCGAAATTTCGAAAAATCAAAAATTGCATTGGATCGATCTGAAAAAATTTCAAAACATTCTTTGGTGAATTTTAAGATATTCTTGTAATAATGAAATTTTTATAAAAGTCTACAGTTTTCCAAAAAGAAATCTGTGAATTCATTTTCTGTTAATTATTTCACGTTTTTTCGAGTCTTTTTTGCTCCGGTAAAAAAGTATACCGTACGATCGGCCGTGCACGCGAGTTTTTTCTTTTTAAAAAACAAATTTTGCAATTTTTGAGGAGAGTCGTTTCCGAAAATTGGTGGACATGCACATATACATATACTGCACTAAAAATGTTTTTGCGCTCATTGCACATCTGGCGGAGAAAGAGCCGCCGCTACGACGGCGAGGGGGAGAGGAGGGGGGTTGGTGGTACAGCGCAATGCGGAAACGGACATAATTACGCGCGCATAACCCACATATATATCGTTTCCGCGCATTATCCGAGAATCCGCGCGCTCGATAATGTATTGAACAGCCTTTTGTTTACGAAAGCCGCCCGCGTTTTACGTAAGCGCGATCGATCCGGCGAGCGCGCGTAGATCACGTATTGTCTATATAGGCGTAGAGAGATATCGACGGCGAGAAACTTGCTACACGATGTAAAATGGAAAGAATGGAGGCTGAGCCGCGAGGGAAGAGGAAGGACCTATTGTAGTGCGTTATATATATGTGTATATATTATATATATACGTATGGGACACGTGAGAACTTCAAATGAATCGAGATTCGAGTCGAGTCATGTAATCGGCGTATAATGGGCTTCTCGCGGGCCGTCTAAAGTGCTATGGAGCGAAAGTCCAGGTTCCGGAGGAGGTAGACTGCATAACGACATCGGAGTGTTTGTAGTGAATTTGACATTTTTTTTCGAAGAAAAATTATCCGGTTCCGTGCACACTTGGATTTTTATTGATTTTCTTGTGACCTTAAAGAAAACGATGACGCGATGTGCCGTATTATGTGATCGCCTTGCATGTTTTTGGTCGAAGAGATTTGCAAACACATTTGACACAAGCGCACAGTCAAAATATTTTGCTATTTTTGCTGTTTTTTTATCGTAAAATTTTTAATGGAACAGGTTTCCCAGTGTGGCCGAGTAGAAAGACAATAATTTAGCCTCGAAAACTATTACGATTCCTGTATATTATTGCGAACCGATATAATAACATTCGATTCGGACACGTCTCGCGCGAAAAATTGGCGCAAATAAAAAATCAAGCGCAATTAAGTGCTCGCGTCCGAGAATCGATCCGAAATCTCCGGGCGATGAGAAGCCGGAGATCCTCATGTAACCGCACTGCACCGCAAATGACGTCACTAGGAAATTCGAGGAGGCACGTAAGTATAGGCCGCTCGAAAGAGTTGATTGTGCGAAATTGTAAAGTTGACCGCAAAATTATCAAAGAGAGTGTAATACTAAATTTTATCACCGAGGTCAGCTGGCGGAGAGACGAGTAATGAGAGCGTAAAAATTACTATAACTGTCTTATACAATTTTATTGTACGCATGAAAGTTTAATTTATCGAACGTTCGGTATAGAATTTAAAGAGGGAGAGTCAATTAAAAATTTGAATTTCGCGCCACACGACGTGCGGATGGGGAGAGGACAACTATGTAATTTTCAAGCGCAACAAATAAGGATAACAGAAGCAAAACTACAGTGAACGTTGCATTAAAAATTAAAATTATTAAATGTCATCGTAATTTATTATAATTTACTTATTTTCAATTTCGCGCAATCCACTCTAAATTTGCATTTGGCCAATCATAATAATACTGAGAAGCATGACTGCAGTATGGATTTTTCTATTTACAGTAAGATTCCAATAAATCAATAAATGGATCTACAGAGTTGGTTCTCCTCGAAAGATGTGTCATTGTCATGTAAACGCAGGGATTTTCATTCGATAGTTTGGAAAATTTTTTATTTTCAAAATTTCTTCCAAAATGAACCAACCTTTGTATATAGCCACTGGTAATTAGTCTGTAGCTTTACTATAAGTAGAAAAATCCAGGAACAAAGTTGGACTATCCATCCAATACTAATTCAATCAATATCTTCATTTTCCATTCAATACACTCGTTTCGTCCCCTCGACAACCCAAATCAATAACGGCGCGAAATTCAAATTTTCAACAGTCCCGTTCAAAAGCTTCGTCATATACCAGATCACTGCACTACTCCTCCCAACAGTACACACTGTCTATATACGCCTTCAAAGACTCGCCAAATACGCTCACATCGATCGCTCGTCGGCTCGAAAAGCCAATCGCGAAATACGCTTGTATAGATGCACGCGCGCAGTATAGAAAATGACACTTGCGAGTTTCCTCGAGAGAATGAGCGCAAATGCGCGCGTATAAACAAGGAGAGCGAGAGCGTAAAAAAGAAGCCGGTATGGAAAGAGAAGACGGAATCGGGCGCGAGGATTCCTATATACACATCGCGCGCGCGCGCGTACAAGCGCGAATCTGTACTCGTATATATATATATATATACATACACACACACACACACACACACACACATATATATATATATACACACACACAGATATGCGCGCAGCGCGCGTATAGTCGCTTGCAACCCAGATAAATCCCGCGTGTTTCACCGCCTTACATCTCGAGATCGTCCCGCCAAACATGGAAGAGCAGGCACTACATATACAGAGCTCGAGTGAAAATTGCGGAATCGCGTTTACTCCGATTTTTCCGGCTCGTCGGACGCTGCTGCGCTGCGGCAGACACAGCGACGCGACGAAGCTATAGAGAGAGAGAGAGACAGTCACCGCAGGAGGATGCGCGATCGCGCGGCTTGATATCGATGACTAAGACGTTTATAACTAAGAGTTTACGGCTTCGCGCCAGATTAGGATGACGTTTGTACAGTCGGGGCGCATCACGCGTGACTTTTTTTTGGTCTTGGATGCGGGATGTGGGATGAATTTTTAAGATGGAAAGGAATTATTTTAATTATATATATATGTCGAATTTCAAAAACATAATGCACCTCTCTTTGGTCTAGAATTGTCAAAAAAACATTTTAAGCTAGAGCTTTCGGACCAATGGAACTTCCTTCTGTAAGCCAAAAGATGATGAAAAATGCCGAGGAACATGGGAAATGTAGAATATGAAAATTAAACATGGGGAGGCAATATGGAGGAATAAGAAAAAATTGGCTATTCGGATTTTTATTATTGTTCTTTTAACGGGTATAACTTTTGATTGGAGCATCGAAACTGAGCATATTTTTTTTAAATTGAAGCTTTTTTGTAATACTTTGTCGTAGTGTAATTCGAAATTTTATTGGTGCCTCGGAAACATTCGTATAGTTGTTATTATTCCACTATTTTGACGCGTTAATTTTTTGTAAAAAAAAGCATAAAATAGCTCAGAAATATGGTTAGTATACTAACTTTTCTCATGTTCTTCTGCACTTTTGACTATCTTTCGGCACACAGAAGAAAGTCTAATGATCCGTAACCTCTAGCTTTAAAAAAAAATTTTCGATTTCTAAACCAAAGAAAAGTGCATTTTTTTTAAAGACATATACGTAGATTTTAGACGCATGAATTCTTGTGTTAAATTACAATGTATGTATTAGCCTTGATAATCGCAAATATTACTAAATTCAAAATTGATATTCATTTCCGCGTAATTACGAGCAAATTTATCTGTCATTTATACTTTTTGACGTATTGTATACATTACATACACATTTTGTATGAGTATGTATAATTGTATACACGTCACGAGTTTCGCGCGACAAGCGCATTAATTATATCGCTGATTCTAATGCTCCGGAGAAAAGGATATATCTCGCGCGAGCTAATTTGAAATTCATTCCGTTCAATTATTTTTTTTTTGCCAAACGTATATAAATCAGACGCGAGACTGGAAAATCTTCGCGAACGGCAAACTGGTATTTCCAGTCGACTTGCATTCTGACGTCTGATGCCCGCTGAAAATTTCAGACAATATGCGTGTTCTTTATTTTTCTATATACACTGCACATGTATAATATACATATATCTACGCATCCGTTGTTGCTATATACAAATATATACACACCGCGCGCAGTATATCGCGAACAACTCGCAAAAGACATCGAAACGGCGGCTCACGTTTATTTATAAATTTTTCCCAAGCTGTATGCTCCATAAGCCAAACGAATAAACGCGTATCTCCCCCAAAGTCTCTCATTAGAAATTCCGCTCTTTCTCTCTCTTCGCTCCCGCGTATATAGCGTATAATACACTGTAGTTTATTGAGCAATTACCTAGGCTGCCGCGCAGCGCTTATAACACTTACCGCGTATATATAGATATATATGTACTCGCCTATTATAAAGCCGAGAAAGAGAGAGAGAGAGAGAGGGGGGGAGAGGGAGAGATGAACGGCCGCACCGCGAGAGATTTGCATTTTTTAATTTCAAGCCTTTAAGTATGTATACGGCCTATAACTATATATACTCTCTAGACTCTCCGCAGCTGCGCGGTGTTGTTATATATTAATACTCGGCGCACCGAGTACTAACCGACGGCGATGATGTCGATGATGCGATAATAGTTCGAAAGTGATTCACACCGGAGCCTTCACCGGTTATGTATATATATATATAGCATAGTCTACAGCGTATACAGGATATATACACGTGTGTAAGCGAGAGAAACACTCGCGGGAGGCGAAATACAAAGGTTACGAGTGCGTTATACTTTCCAATGCCGCGTGTATACGTGCGTGTATCGTTGACTTTGAGCAACTTTTAATACGCGATACAATATATGCGTATATATAGGTACTCGATTCTCTTTTCCTCGGCTTCTTTCTCTCGCTGTATTACACTCAGGTATATACACCTCCGGCTTTTTTTCTTAATTGGACGCGAGAGCTTACGAAACGCTTGCCTAATAATCCTTGCGCGCCGCATTGTATACACGAGGCGCGTATAATGTATATTTATTCGTCGCGCGCCCACACGTGACGAGCGCGCGAGGGAAATTAAGATTATACGCTCCTGCGACGCGTTTTTCATGTTTTTTTTTCATCATTTTTTGTACAATACCCGTAAGTGTATCGTGTGGAGCGGATAACGCTATCGCGCGCGAAATTAAGATTTGCCGTGCGCAAAGTCGCCATTTCACGCACGTCCGTGTTTGCTTGTGTGGAGATCGTGAAATACAGTTTCGCGTCGCTCGCTTTTTGTATACGAGTGTAATACGTACTGCACGAGTTTGTTATATGCACATATATATGTATAATTATATTGTGCTTCGATTACTCTCCGAATTAACCGATGCGAGCGCCTCCCGCGACCTACATTATAATTTGACATGTCGCTCGCGTGTGTTTTTATCTGGAAAAGCGTGTTTTTCAGGAAAAAATAGTGGTTCGGAACTAATGAATGGCTATCTTATCGGAAGATGATTGGGGGATAATTGTCATGTATACTACGCACCTAATGCGCGAGAGGACAAAACTTTGACAATGGAATCGCTAGCTTATATCTTGATCAATTAAATAGAATTATATTGAAGGCTTCTCAGCGCGTATATGGTTATCACTTTTTTTGTGTATATCAATGATTTATTGATTGAAGATCGATTACTGCAGTGCAACGAATGTTGACCTTTGATGTGAAAAATATGTATACAAAACAAATATATATATAATAACGTATTTTATATACAAAGACGATAAATGCCAAGTTGACGTGTGATACGAATAATAATATTTTTCTGGGATTATAGCCCAATCAAAATTATAATTTCCAATGATCCAATGATTATAATTATTACAATAAATAATTTTACGTAATTCAATTATTTACACTGAGAAGAGGTTAATCCAACTGTCGATATATAATTGTGTGGTGTCAAGATGGCTTTCATATTACGCCGATGAAAAATGCCTGTGTCCTTCGAAAGTTCCCCCAGATCTGAATTATTACTTCTTTGTATTTAATTTCAATGCCATTCGTGACGCATTGTTTAATATCCTTTTTTTTTGTAATTATAGCCTAGTTTTTAATTAGCCTAGTTTTCGACAACTTTTTCTCTACCGTTCAAGAACAATTGTAGCTATTAAGCGAAAATTTACAACAATACGAACTCTAACGTACTCAAGGCCCATAACACATCACTCCGTGTACTTACGTCTCACTGCAGCTTACGTACAACCCAATTTAAAAAATCGACCATCAATTTCAATCGACAGGGGGAATACCTACACGATAGTGTCAAAAGTGAATTCGCTTCGATCCGCAGCAAGAATAATCCCCTTATCTCCATCGTCCGCTCGCCCATACAAACCCAACTCACATTTTACAGCACATATATACAACGCGTTACACACCTTGCCAACCCGATAAGTATAATTTCCATTGTCTTCGGTCTCCAAACTTTCATCGACGCGCGCTGCACACACCGTACATTCCAAAACCCGTATTTTTTTTCTCCACCCAGTCGTACCACCACGAGGCTATCCCCCGAAAAAAAGATCAACAGTATACACGCTAAATAAGTACACAAGAAGAAAACGAGCACTTTTCTCGCTCCGGCGCCGGGGAGGGGGGAGGGGGGCCTCTCGAGAGAGCCACGAACCTTCGCGCGACGCCAGAAGCCGAACGAAAAACGCCGAAGGCTTTGTATACATTTTTGTACGCGCAGCTATCCCTCTCTCTCTCTCTCTCTGCGTCTCTCGTATATAATTCCGCGCGCGGACGCGTTTTTTGTCGCCCACGAGCCGCGCAATAACGGTTATCCGCGCGCGCTACTGTCCCCGCGCGCGGTGTGTCTGCGTCTCTCTCTGGTGTCTATGTGCGAGCCGCTCGAAGCATAAATCCGTGTATGTATACACACACACATTTATATATAGCACACGTATACTCAACTTTGCGCGGAATACGTGTATATTATATAGGCCCTCTCTCTCTCTCACTCCGCCGCGGCCGCTGCCAAAGTGTGCGTTTACGTAACGATTATTCGCCCGTGAAAAATGCGCTCTGTCTTGTATTATGCACGCTTTCGAATCGCGCGCGCCCGCGCGCGACTGAAAATTTCGGTGGGATGACGCGTGTGTGTGTATAGGTACTATATATACATATGCGCCTCCCCCCTCTCCGACCGATGTTTATTATACGCGTATTATAAGCGATATACCCACACTCGCAGACACGTGAATTATAATGCCCGAATAAAAGAATAGAGACCAAGGCTGCGCGCGACTCTCTGCAGAGAGCGACGATGGGGAAATCTTAGCCGCGCGCGCGAGAGAGAGAGCGAGCGCGTGTGTGTATCCTCGAAAGAGGCTACAACGGAGCGCGTATATATTAACGCTGCACCGACATGTATATAATATACAATACTTAATATCCGAGGACTCGAGAGCGCGCTTGACTTTTTTTTTGCTCTCGTCGCTTTCGGCCTTTTCAACGACAATTGGAGCGCGAAACCAGCCGCGCGCGCGCGCGCGCGATGATCATACCGATATAGAAGAAAAAAACAAATTTGTACACACAGTTCACTCGGATCCCGCGTCTCGGCCTCGCTCGAATCACCCCACGCGCAGACGCAGACGATGCGAACGCACTTACTTGTAATGAGTCGTGGTCACGGCTGTCTCGGATCCTCCTCCACTATGGAATATCGCACTCACTGCGGTCTTGCTCTCGGTTACTCCCGTAACAACGTGCTTGTACCCCGTATACGAAAAGCTCGACACTGCTCCGCGGGTGCACGCATGTACACAAGTGTATATAAGTATATACGATATCGGCGACGAGTCGACAGGTGCGCGAGCGCGATTGTATACACACACTGCGGGGCGACGCGAGCCAAGAGCTTTAAAAGTCGCGTGCGAGCAGCTCAGTGTTTTCGTGCATAAGTATATATACGTAGACGCGAGGGGCACCGCAAGGCACACGGCGTCCGCAGCAGCCAAGAGCGCGAACCGTACTAGAGCAGCAGCAGAGGCGCTATACACTCGGTCTGCGTGTGTGTGTGTATATACAGGTATATGTACAGAAGCAGCAACGGAGAGTCGCGCGCGCGCGCCGAGAGAGCTGCTGCCTGCCGCTGCGCTGCCGCGAGAGATTTATAAGAGAGTGAGTTATATACAGTGAGTCGCGGGCCCGGCCGCTCGCTCGCTCGCCTCGCTGCTCGCAATCTACGGCAATACAAGCCAGGCCCCGCGAGGTGGTGGCAAGAATATATACCGCGCGCCGGAGAGCCGCCAAAGGCGGCGGGGGCCACCACGTGCTCTCCGCAGAAGCTCCCGAGTGGAGGAGGTGGGGGGTGCGGATAGGTATACGTATAGCGCGATGTCTGTGTCTGTATACCTATAGGTGTGTATATGCGTGTGTACAGGCAGCCGTGAGGGGATACATGTGTATATACAAGATGAGTTGATTTTGCCTTTTGGATACGTATACCTATAGGTGGTGGTGGAGATGCGCTTTTGATCGTGTGAGGTGCGAGGGGAGATTCTTGTCGCGACTGCGGCGTTTAGCTTATCGGGAGAGAGACAGATATGGAGGGAGATGCACTGGTGATATGCGATTAGAGGCTTATTGCAGTTTTCGGTGGACTGGTTACACTCGAGCTTGCGCATGGGGGATTTCGCTTTCTTTCGGACGATCGACGGGGAGATTTTCCGGTGGTTTTTGTTGGTAAGTTTCTCGTTGAAGTATAGGTTCGGACGTGAGAATTTCATTGAGAAAAGCCTTTGTTGTAGCTGAAGTAAGCTGAAAATATTGAAAACGAATGGGTTTTAGACTGTGTATGCAAATAGGTATTGAATTAATAAGAAAGTTTTCATTTTTCTTGCTTTATTTCACTATATACACGTCTCTATTGTCAAATTTTCTTGACGACACATAAACCAAAAATCTTTTGCCCGCAGGGGAAACTTTTTGAGACGAGAAGAAATTCTTCGATTCTTCAATGAGATTTCAAAACCGTCGAATCTAGTCCAAAAAATGTAATTATTCCGCAGTTGCAGAAATGCACACACACACATACACACACACCCACACACACACACACACATATATATATACACACACACACACACACACACACACACATATATAAAAAGAAATGCTGGAATATATTTCCTAAGCATATTACATATATATTTAAATCTGTTTTCAATTTTAATGAACTTATAGTTTTGTGTTTATGCGGTCTTTGATGGTGTAGAGACTATTAAGGAATGGTAATTTTAAGTTAATTTAAATTTATTTTATATTTTTGTATTAAAGGGTATTTACCTGTTAAATATTAAATAAATAAATAAACATTCAAAAGAATATTAAAAAAAAAAAATTTTCTTTGAAGGATCAACATAATCTTCTTAGAAAATTAGTGAAACCCCAGCTTGACTTCACTTCAATTCTTATCAGTCGCGCCGCGGTGTGATACAATGACTTATGACGTTCAATTAAAAATTCATTTTAATCCACGAACCAATAAACGAGGTGTTGTATCCGTCGGTATATACACACACGTAAATTGCGCACACCAAACACATCAACAACACATCCTCCAATCGTTCCCATAAAAATCTCCGACTCTCGTCTCGCTCTAAACGCGAAAAACCATCCGCGAGAGGATTCGCCTCGAAAACCACATTTCTCGCAACGCCATCAGAAATTCTCATTGCGAAATATCCACTCAGCGCAAAATTTCCCCTCAAAATCCCCGGCCACTCGTTTAAAACATTTTCGACTCCGACTTTCCATTTTCAACCCATGCCGGCGAGTAATGTATATGGTATACTGCATATATTCCGTTGCTGGAAAATTTGAGACGTTCAAGCGCGACCAAGTTGCGCGACGCGCACTTTGCCTTTATCTCGCCTGCATTTATTGTAAGGAGAGTCATTCTGTAACTGCGTGTGTGTGTCTGTATAGATGGGAAATTCCTCCAAATGTATTTATATAATTGGTTGGAAAACTTAAAAAAAAAATTTCGTGCTACACCTCTGGGACAGCGTTTTTTGCCGTCTATAGGACACACAGAATACGAAAAAAAAAATAGTGTTATTGGCATTTAATCATAGCAATTGGTGCCTCAAATTCAAATTTTTCGTAAAAACACTGATGTTTTTAATTGAAAAACTATAAATGTACTAGAAAGATATTGGTAAGAATAAACATTTCTTAAAATTGATCAAAGAATATACCTGAATTTTTTCAGATCGATTCGAGCAATTATTTGATTTTGCAAAATAACGATTTTTGAAAAATTAATATAATTGCTCAAGTTCCAATAACTCCCAATCTATAATAATCCGATTTTAATGTTGTATACCTTAAATTGAATCAATCTTCACCTAATAAGTAGCGATTATACGTGAGAAACATTTAAGCTCTCAAGAACCTTGCTTTTTAAATTTCACATTATTAAAAATCAAAATTGTTAAAAAATAAACAGTGTCACGCGACCGTTTCCGTGGGAACTCTATTTTTTTCGTACTCCGCGTGTCCTACTCAACAGGAAAAACGCTGTCCCAGAGGTGCAGCGCGAAATTCTCTCTTTTTTTTCGTAACAATTTTCCAACCAATTATCCCAATATTTTCGGCAGAATTGCCCGTGTACGCGCCGCGACGACGCGTTAAAAAAAAGCTCATCGACGCGCAATCAGTGACAAAACTCCCAAGTATAACCCGCGAGCGAGATTACGAGAAGAACGTGACCCAGTTCGTTTATCAGCGACTGTGTGCGCGCTCGTGTCCGTGTGTGTGTGTGTGTGTGTGCGCGAGCAGCCCGCGACGCGACGGCGAAGCTCGAAAAAAAAGAAGGAATTTTGAATAAGAATGTCGCGAGAAATATATACTTATATATGTATACGAGCGGCCGGACACTCGCCGCGTACTCGAGGAGCAATAAAGCTCCGGCTCATGAATGTCAAAAGAGGCTGTTACACAAAGACGCGAATGAGATGCTCCTTAAGCCGGTCGCTAAGGAATTATTAAAAAAAACTTAGCGCACACGCGTATAATGTAGCGAGCGAAGCAAATTTCTCGCGCGATAGACAAAAGAATTCCTTTCTTATTGTATATACGTATACAATTAATTCGCGGGGGTTACGTTATCCGGATCGCCGCGGAGAGAAAATCGATGCTTCGATCGCCTCATTTTCAACGTCGGAGTCGAGCGAGATCGGTAATATATATATATATATAACGCGCTCTCATTATACGTCCGCGGCTGCAGATTTTCTTCGGCGTGACGCAAGCGAAATTCAATGTTAGCTCCCCTCCCCCCCGGGTTTCTCTATTCCCGTGATATATATAGAGAGAAGCTGCCGCGAGGACGATAAAATTAATGGTTTTCAAGAGCTTAAACGTTTTTTTCCCGCGCGCGCGCGCGGCGATACGCAGAAACGATTCTCTCTCGCTCTCTCACTTCTTTTCTCTCTCAAATTGGAAGCCGTTAATTTTTCAAATTGTGGAGAAAAAAAAAACTCGTCAATTGAGTACGAATATATACGCGCGCTTAACGTCGGCGTTAATCGTTCGGATTTTAATGTGTATATATATATAGAGAAGCCTCTGATGCGTCGAGGGTATAGCGTATTATACGCGAAATTAGACGGGGAGAGGGAACGAGTATATTACGTGTATATAATACATGCGCACAAATCAATCAGCGATATATACCATGTTGCCGCATAGTATACGGATTACAATTTATACAATTGTACAGCGCGCTGTACACTTGAATTTTTCCCTCTATCCGCGCGCCGGTGTTACCCTGCGCTCGACGTTTCTAATCTCCGATAATTGAGATTGATTTTGCATAAGAGACTATATCACGTCGCTCTGGTGCAACTGTATAGACATACATCTGGTGTACGTGTGTATATAGGCGTGTGCACAAAAACGAAAGTTACAAGCGCGCAAACCAGAAATCGGTATCGGTAAACAGGTATACCGGTCACCGATCGATGTTATACATATTGTCTTTATTACGGGATTACAAGACTTACGAGCGTCGGCGGCTCGTTCGAGCGCGCCGCGGTTCGCTGCGCACATGGGTTCCGCAGAAGTTGTCGTGGAAAACTACCAGGGGGAACTGAAACTGCAGCGGCCGCGGATAGTCGTAGCGGGTATATATATAAAAATCGGCGCGAAACAGCCTCGATAAGAGAAGAGGGAGAAGGGGGGAGGGCGGCTTTTTTAGTGGGTCCCCCTCCGGAGACACTTAACTTTCATGTATATATATACGTATATACATAAGAGAATATAATATCCTGCCGCATAAACTTCTTTGCGTATATGTATATAGGTATATAGGTATATGGAGAGTTGGGCGCACGACGTCCCCATAGCGCGACGAAAGCGGTGTGTGTGTGTAAAGTAAAGGAGTTATGGGGCAAAAGTGTAATTAATACACGGCGGCACGGCTGGATTTTATCGAGAGTTCGATCGAAGGGCTTGAATTGATTGTTAATAGTCCGACAAGTGTCATACACATGGTTTTCTAAATACAAATGTAATACAAATTTTAACGAGTTCAACTACTATTTCACGTCATTCCTTCTTCTCGCTTTACTTTATCGACCTCTCTCGTTACGAGTCTTATCTCAATTTCCTCACACCGAGTTTACACTGTAAATTACACGTACACTGATTGCATTACTTTAAGTTCGCTAAGCTCTGATTTCTCCGCTCGTAAAATAAAATTGCTTTTCGTACACATTTAACTGCGTGATGTTATTGTTCGAGTTTCTACTCGTACGTATATGCGTTCGCTTCTCACCTGGAAATCGATTTTACATCGCAGTGTACTGCACACGACTATATAAACGCGTTACGATTCGTAAATGGAGAACAGCGACGACCATATAGCGGACGACAGAGTAGCCATACGGCTCGAAAAAAAACTCTCGAACGCATCGTTTCGGGCGAAATAGTATATATTATACACGCGACTACGAGGCGCAGCTGAAAACGTGTATTTATAAATATTAAGAAATATTCTCAGGCATTCTTCCCGTTTATTTCGAGCGCGTCGTCTCGTGTCGCCCCCGCCGTATATACCTTTGCTCGAAGAAAGAGAGAGAGACGCACAATTATACGTTCGAATAATTTTCGAGCTAATCAAGCGGACGAGCTAACAAACCGGGTTTTATCTGTATACACACACACTTCTCGCTTCTCTCGCGCGCGTCTGTCATAATAAAAACAGCACAGGTATATCATACAGCGAGTCTCTCTCTCGAAATAGTTCGTCGCTCGCGAGCGCGTCTCTCCCGCTCATTCAACAATTTTCGGAGCGTATAATCTCGCACATCGGCGCAGAACAAGCGATTCATTCAACGAAAGCAACGCAAGTGTATATCGATTCCCCTCGTGTTCACACACACACAGATCCACCTCCTCCCGGAGTTCGTTTCGGGGCCGCACGTCGGCTCGCACCCGAACGCGAGAGCCGGAGAGAAGTCGCGATCTCCGCGTCAGAAAATTGTTTATGTAATGCGATCCCCGCATAGCTGGCATCGGTGTAGCATATCTACGCGTGTATACGTGCAGCAGCGCGTTTTCCGCGATAATGCGCTATATACGCATTACATTATAGGTTATACGTATGGGAGCACGTGATATATACGTATAACGCAGTGCAGCAGCAGCGTTCGCTCGACTCCTCATCTGAAAAGGAGCCTTTCAGTTCGGTCAGCCTCCGATACCCGACACGTGCTCCCTTAGTGCTCTCTCATACGTATACCTATACGTATACACATATATAGGTACACGTTGTCTTCCACACGGAGCCTCGATCGCGCGGCGAACAGCACATGCACATACACACCACAGGCTCTCGAGAGACAAACGCGAGCGCGTGACTCCCTCTCTTCCTTTCACTATCGTCGTCGTCGTCGTACGGCAGCAGCAGCAGCAGCAGATCGTATATCTTCGCCTTTCTCTCTCGTTTCGCGGAGCCGAGGCTGCCGCCGTTCGCGGCATTCTTATGAAAAGCACTTTATAAACTTCGCCGAGACGCCGTATCGTCGTTCTTCTGCGTATTCTGTTCTACGCGTTTGTGTTATAGGTATAGGTATATACATGTGGATATAACGTATACCTGTGATCTGTACTGTATACGTATACGAGAGTCCTCTCATGCGCTGCAGAGAGCCGAGAGTTCGATGCTGCAGTGCAAACGTCCTGCGCTGCGTATTACTGCTCTGTGAAAGTCCCATCTAGAGCGCGATTGACTGCCGGGTCCTGGTATACCTATAGGTATACTTGGATACCGTATTGGAAATCCTTGATGTATATACGGCCAGTATAGAACATTTTGGCTGTGAACCTTGATTTTTTTTTCCTGGGAAAATCGATGAAGTTTCGCGGAAGGTATATATAGAGGGAGGGGGAGGGGGTTCAGTATATAAAATGCAACGCGCCATTTTAAACTACAAGATTTGGACAAAGCTTATCGTCCAATTGAATAACCTTGTGCACTATATGGTATAACATTGTCAGCAGCGACGAAAACATTTTTACAAAGTATATACAAGAGTCTTGCGGCAACCTGCGTAAGTATACAGGACGTTTTGGCGTATTATATATACTTGTAACGTTCGGCAACGTTTCCCAATATTTTCCTTTTCAACGTTTCGCCGTTCTGTTTAAGAACACATATAAACATTATGCTAGAAACAGCAAACAAAAGTGTTACACACAGCGTAAACAAAAATAAAAAGAAATAATAATTCATAATAATAATAATTACTGTGGTAAAACAATATTATTATTGTAGTTTATATCTTTTCCTCGGCGTCGTCCTGTCGGACGTCCTGCTCGTTCCCACTTGCAGCAGAGAGTATATACATATACAGTCGCTCAGCTGTTTGGGGTATTGTTACCGCCGCCTGTCGTTGAATATACATATATATATAATTATTTCGAAAGCCCGCGCGCAAGACCCTTTATATGCAAACGAAAAAATTCAGTGTGAATCGTACACGAGGAAAATGAAATGCCGCGTATGTTCCAAGGTCTTTTTCTGGTTCTCTCCGCGCGCGCTCTTTATTGGCAGTTTTAGCCGCCTGGGTGTATATGAGCATGTCCAGGAAATTTCGGAAACAACTTGGACGGAAAAGTTGCAAAAAATTTTCGCGAAGGCACACCTACCAGACCTGTTTTTTTCTCGTTCTCTATAGGTCATTCTGAAAGAGAAAAAGCTCGCGTACATGACCGATCGTAGGATATATTTTTTTCCGGAGCAAAAATGACTCGAACAACGAGAAATAATGAAAAAACAAGAATTCACAGATTTTGTCTCGAAAACTATGGACTTTTAAAAATATTTCGTTAGAACAAAAATTAGAACAAGAATGCTCTGAAATTTTTTCAGATTCATCCGATACAATTTTTGATTTTTCGAAAATCCAAAAAATCGAAATTTCGAAAAACGTCCTTAAAAAATCTGAAAAAATTTTAGAGCATTCTTTGATGAACGCAAAGACATTTTTGTTCCAATGAAATATTTTTAAAAGTCCATAGTTTTCGAGACAAAATCTGTGAATTCTTGCTTTTTAATTATTTCTCGTTTTTCGAGCCGTTTTCGCTCCGGAAAAAAATATATCCTACGATTGGCCATGTACGTGAGCTTTTTCTCTTTCACAATGACATAAGAAACGAGAAAAAACAGGTCTGGTAGGTGCGCCTTCAAAAAAAATTTTTTGCAACTTTTCCATCCGAGTTGTTTCCGAAATTTCCTAGACACGCTCATATACATATACAATATCACACGCGTATATACCTGTATACACTCCCGGCAACTTTCATGACCGCCGCGCGAGCAAACTGCGCTCCTGCGCGCTAAAGAATTAATTTTTTGTCGGGGAACAACCTTTATCCGTTTTTCTCGCGCGCGCGCGAAGATTCTTCGTAAATCTTTTTATAGCCGCGTTGATGATCTCCCGCAGCAGATAACAGGCCGTTTTTTTCTCTCTCTCTACTCGTATGCGCACACGAAACTTATTTTACAACTCACTTTACGCCAGCGTCTTACACAGACGAACCTCAAAAATTTCTTATCTCTTACGCGGCGCATTTTTCGGTACTATATGTGTACACTGTATTTAAGGAATCGACTACTAAATTTAACAGCGCGAGTCGTGCCGCGCGGGTCGCGGTGCGTTGGAAAATCTTTTCTTTTGGATTAAACGCGTTTTTTATTGCGGGACGTGTAAACATAGTGCTTTTTAAGCCGGTCTTAATAGCACGTGTAATTAAACGAACGAAGAGGTGAAGGGCAACTTTGAATAATATTTACACGTACAGTGTATATAAGTATATTCAGAGCATAAGTAGTCTCTCTCGCGAACGACGACACGTTGAGATTTCGATCGCAATTAATCATTACTTATATCACGCGGGGGCTTCCATAACGTCGTAATTTTTGAAATCTGATCCGAGCTTTCGGAAATTGAATAATTACAAAGCGCACGTCAAGTTCAAGACGGACATATGCACCTTTTGTCGTTAAAGTTTATGTGTAGCAGTGCGTGCAGTGTGTTTTCTTTGTCTGGTTTCGCAGGTTTCCGCTATAAAGCACACATTATACCCGGAAAGAAAAAAAAATTTTCATTCGGGAAGGTGATTGCAAAGTTGTTTGCATATTAGCAACAGGGAGTTGACGCACTGTACTGTGAAATCTTTAATTAATGCTACTTCGCTTAGCTTAAGATTAAATTAAGCAATTAGACTATGAGCAAGAAATCTGTGTTGATATATATACAGTCAATGAAATTACTCGAGTTAACAGTAATAACATTACTGTTATATTCGTCAGAAAAAATTTGTGTTCAAACTTGAAACTCGACGTGGCATGGCTCGTAAAGCAGCGATTTTTCGTAAAATAATTTTCGTCTCATTTTAAAGATACCGATCCATAACGATCTGTCGCATTATTTTTTCAATATTAAAACATGTATTCTATGTTATGAAATTAGATACATCACGTGCATGCATAATAAAACGAGCCGAAAATTCGTATATATAAGTACCCGTCAAAAAAAACCCAAGATCTAATCGTTACGTAACATGTATTATTTCGTTAAAAACAGAAATAATAGTAAAACCAACCGGAGACAGTTGGCCAACGCAATTATTTCACTCCCGCATCAATCTTTCTTCCCGCCGCGGAAGCGTTAGAAGTAATTAGTATAATCGCTTTTTAGGCATTCGAATCGCTTTTAAAAATCCTTTCAAACATCCCAACGCTTGTAAACTGTAACTTTCGATCTTCGTCGCCTCGAACGTTACTGCTTAAAGCAGTGTACATAAAGAGGAAAAATTGTCATTCCGCGATATAAATCACGCGATTTAATTTTTCATCGAGCTTTATCAACGCCAGATAAGCGATCTTTCTTTCTACCTCTCGAGAAAAGTATCAATCAAGCGCAAAATCGACAACTCGCCGCAGTTTTTCCATCTATGCACAATAACGTTTATATATGTGCTAATCCACGAAAAAGTGGAAACTATTGACCTCAAAAAATTGCAAAATTTTTTATTGAAAGCACACCTGCTAGACCTGTTTTGTCTCGTTCCTTAGACCATACTGAAAGAGAAAAAGCTCGCGTGAATGGTGAGTCGTAGGGTAAATTTTATCCGGAGCAAAAACAACTCCAAAAATGAGAAATAATTACCAAAAAAAGAATTATAGATTTTTTCGCGAGAACTATGGACTTTTATAAAAATTTCATTAGAGCAAAAGTATCCTAAAATTCATCGAAGAATGCTCTGAAATTTTTTCAGATTTTTAAAGAACGTTTGTCGAAACTTCGATTTTTTTGACTTTTTGAAAAATCCAAAATTGTACCGGATCAATCTGAAAAAATTTCAGAGCATTCTTCGACAAATTTTAAGATATTTTTGTTCTAATAAAATTTTTATAAAAGTCCGCAGTTTTCGCGAAAATAATCTGTGATTTCAATTTTTGTTAATTGTTTCTCATTTTTCAAGTCGTTTTTGCTCCGGAAAAAAGTATACGTTCACGCGAGTTTTTTCTCTTTCAGTATGGTCTAAGGAACCAAAAAACACAGGTCTAGTAGGTGTGCCTTCGATAGAAAATTTTGCACATTTCTGAGGTGAGTTTTTCTCCACTATTTCGTGGATTAGCACGTATATCTATATTTTTCCGATTCCGTTACATCGCGAGAAAGAGATTCTCTCTTTCTTCGCCGCTTTTAAATCGCCTCTCCAGCAAATATACACAAGGACTCGCGGTCGTGGCTCTCCATACATCGCTCGCGTGCAGTAATCGCCGCTGATGCGCACATGCACGCGTGGCATATAAATATAGTGCCGCACACGCTGCAAAGCGATGAAAGGACGGATTTGGCGAGAGCGCGCGCATAAAATTCTCCCGCTTCCTATATACACATATATATGCGCTAATCCACGAAATAGTGGAAACAACTCAACTCAGAAAATTGCAAAATTTTTTTATTGAAGGCGCACCTACTAGACTTATTTCTTCTGGTTCTTTAGACCATACTGAAAGAGAAAAAAACTCGCGTGAACGGCGAATCGCGAGGTATACTTTTTCCGGGGCAAAAACAACTCGAAAAATGAGAAATAATAAAAAAAAGGGATTCATAGATTTTTTTTCGCGAAAACTATGGACTTTTATAGAAATTTGATTGAAATAAAAATGACTTAAAATTCGTCAAAGAATGCTGTGAAATTTTTTCAGATTGATCCAATACAATTTTTGATTTTTCGGAAATCCAAAAAAATCGAAATTTCGAAAAATGTTCTGGAAGAATCTGAAAAAATTCCAGAGAATTTTGTTGATAAATTTTAAGACATATATTTGTTCTTATGAAATTTTTATAGAAGTCCACAGTTGTAGAGAAAAAAAATCTATTAATTCATTTTTTGTTAATTATTTCTCGTTTTTTTCGAGTCGTTTTTGCTGCGGAAAAGAAGTATGAACTTTTTTCTCTGAAATTTTTTCAGCTTTTCAAAGGTCGTTTATCGAAATTTCGTTTTTTTTTTTTGACTTTTTGAAAAATTTAAAATTGTTCCGGATCAATTTTCATGAAAAAAATCTGTAAATTCTTTTTCCGTTAATAATTTCTCATTTTTCGAGTCGTTTTTGCCTCCGGAAAAAAGTATACCCTACGATTCGCCGTTCACGCGAGATTTATCTCTTTCAGTATGGTCTAAGGAACGAGAAAAATCAGGTCTGGTATAGGTCTGCCTTCAATAAAAAAATTTCGCAATTTTCCGAGGTGAGTTGTTTCCACTATTTCGCGGATTAGCGCATATACGTGTGCACGAGAGATGTTTTCCCCCGTTGCACAATCGCGGCATCTGCAATAATTCTTCTAGAGGCGACTGCATTACGTATATATATGTATATATAGGTATGCAGCTAGTGTCGTGCGGCCCTTCGACGGCTGACGGAGGCCCGAGAGGGAGAAAGTGCCGGAAGGCATTTCAAAGCCGATGTTTCGCCTGTATATATAGAGGAGTGCGCAAAGTGTTGTGCGGTGACGCAGCTCCGCAATTGACGGTATGTGTGTGTACAAACCGCATCAGATCGTCCCGTCGTCGAGGAGCCTCGAGAGACGAGACGGATTTATACACGAGTGAATTTTTTATGTAATTTTTTTATGCGTGTGTTTTTCTGCGATTTTCTAATCATTTTTAAGACACCGTCTTACTCGATGCGGATTTTTCCTGGATTTTCGCTTGTTTGCGCGGAATTTCGAAAATGCGATTTTCCTCAAAATAGACTTCCGACCGATATCCGCGTACGCGTTTGGATAATCAGCAGTTTTCGACCTGTGAACCATTTTTTTTTTTATGAAACTAGCAGATAAATGAAAAAATCAAGTATTTTCTGCTACGTATAGAGTAAAAAATCGAAAAAGCAAAGTATTTCTGAATTCGAAAAGTTCATTTTAAACATTGAAAAAAAAAAAATTGCAAAAAAGTCCGACTCGTTTCGCGGGCCGCATAAAACGATATGGAATATAATCAAAGCCATATATATCGGCGCAGGTATAAAGGATAGATCCATTAACTTACGGACGAAAAAAAAATTTTATCAAGAAAATAGATAAAACGCGCGCGCTGACGTAAATTATTGCCACGTGCTTAGATTGCACACTGGGGCTGCGTGCATCTCGACGCGTCCGTGGGATCAATCAGACGGTTCGAAAATTAAAGAGGCCAAAGACTAGAAAAAAAAAAAAAAAAAAAAATTAGCGAATAACATATCGCTGTATACATCGGTAGGTACAACGACGATTAGATTTTCATCGAGAGGTACGCCGATCACTCGTCGCATTTTCATCGAGCGACGCAGATGATAAGCGACATCATATCGCTTACGCACATTTTTAAATTTCGCGCATTGTATACACGAGTGTACGGTACATTTGTTAGTCGCGATTATTTTATTCGTATAATCGCTGCGCTACATACATACATACATATTAAAATTAATAATTTTACCGCTTGTGTGAATACCTGCAGTGTATTACGACAATTTGCTATATATATACGTTTATAAGCGCAGCGAGTGTATATGTAACGACGTCGCGCGGATTTTTTTCTCTTCGTTTTTTTTTTTCGTAAAGCAAACATATCTTTGTCGGTGAAGTAAGCAATTTACAATTATCGCAAGCATCATACGCGCGTCGGTGTCTTTTAATTTTACATAAATGTATTCGGCTATATACTTTTTTTTGCACTTCATTTTTATCGCGTATTTCACCTTGCGCTTGTGCACACACATCCCGACGAATTTCTGCAAACAATAAGGTCGTGCATCTCGCGCGTAGCCTTTATGTACACCACGGCGCATACATGTATATATTTATCGTAAACAATCTATGCGTTTTAATTGTTTATAAAACATCGATCGCTGCGATGCGAAAAAAAGCTTTCCATAGATCGCCTCGTTTCCTCTCGGTAATTTTACGACACTCTGTATATTGGCACTCAAGAATCTCATTACTCGAATTTATTATCTTTTCCAGCGGCTTTTATTGAACAATTAATTTTTCCGTTACGCTTATAGACGTGTAATACGTAATTGCGCGTCTATATACACATAACATATGCTTTGTCGAAAGTTGCGTCGAGAGACAAAGGTCGAACCGATTTTTTTATTTTCGTCCGTCGACGTTTCAACCGTACGGAGTCCATACGGAAAAAAGCTTCGAACCACCGCGAATCAAAGCTGTAGGAAAGCCTGGAGACTTGGTCTAGTCAGAAATCCAAATATTTAAAATGGCCTGTAAACTAGAAAATGACTATAGAAATACTTGGTTCCGAACTTGCGATGAAACGCTTTTTCTCCCATTATTTGAGCATTTCATGGAATACCCATAACCTCCAAATAATTACACTAATTTTACTGTTTATATTGTACGCTAAATACAGCTAAATTAATTAAAGCTGTAAATGCGACGATTACTAAGCTATTTGTGATTTACTTAATTTTTCATTTTTTTCGATCGGTTCCATGTTAAATATTAGTTTTCATAGACATTTACTGGTAATTTTTTAAAGGCTACTTTATTCAGTACAATCTATATTTGCAAGCTTGAAAATACCTTGTAATGTGGTATAATAATATTTTCGTACTATTTCCATTCTAAAAAATGGCTTAGAAAGGTTGGGAAAAAACGTTTCATCGCAAGGCGAAAAATCGTCCCATTTTTGCCCATTTCTAACAAAACAAGGGTTTTACTAGCTTTCAAATGCTATGAATTTCCACCAGGAGGTAGTGTCGCGATTAAATTAATATTTGAACTATTGATTCCTTGTGTATTGTGGGCTTTATTGTATCTTAACGCGTATATTAAGATTTTAAATGGATTTTTACTGTAAGACTGACTCTTGAACTATTTTATGAGATGCATCTTAGACCAGTTGAAGAGAATACTCCACGATACATATGCGTCTATATATATTTATGAGTTGAAGACCTTTCAACTCATCGATTCCAAATTCAATTATCGAATTCGATTTTAAAACATTCTTTATTTTAATTTTTACTTCTTAAGTGATACTTTGGTCACCGCAAGTAGCTCTCAATGATCGACTAATTAAATAAATAAAAGTACAAAATACAAATTCAAAAGCTCTTCTCTCACCGTCACACAGTAGATACTGTCGCGCGCTATAAGTACCACACAAATCAGCCGCGCACAAAACGCGACGGCCGAACGAGTCGCACTTTAAAAATGATAAATGGTCATTGTGGGGGGAGGGGGGAGGGGAGGGCCCACCCCGACGACGACCACACTGCCGCCGCCGCTAACGAATCCTGATTGCTACAAAAAACGTCTCACACGGCGCGTCGCGATATTATATATATATACATACGAGAAAGTAAATGGGATAAATACACGCGTTCGCTCTTCTCTCGTCGGATGCCCTGGTGCGACAAACAATCAGAGGTGGCGTGTGCGTGTATACGTCGAATTCTCCTGAAAACTTTGCACTTTTCGGGGGGGTCGAGAAATCGAAAAATTTTTTTTTAAAACCAGAGCTTTCGGACCGATCGGACTTTCTTCGGTAAGCCGAAAGATGATGAAAACTGCTGAGAAACATGGAACATTAAAATTTAACATGGGGAGGTATATGGGGAATTTTTTTTTAAATCGGCACTTAGAGGGGTCAAAAAATGGTCGATTTTCAGAAGGGGAGCACACCTCCCAAGTGCGGTTTTTCTTGTTCTTTATGTCATGTAGAACATCAAAAATTTGGGGTACCAAGGATTTGAGCTTTGTGACAAGGTTTTACAAGCGCATGAATTTTTAATATATTGAAATAATTGAGCTTCTTACGCCAAAAAGCCAATAACTTCAAATGCTTGTACAACGCATTTGCGGGGCTCAAAAGTGAAATGTCTGGGCATAAAATTGAAGTACAAAAACAGAGTTTTAATTTTAAAAAAAGCTCGATCGGATTGGTTTCTTAGCTTCAAAATGACAAGCATTTGAAAATAATGCAAAAATCTGATGTTAAACTTTTGTTGTGAGCGTGCGTTGTTAAACATGATTTTTTTTTCTCGAGAAATATCACCTTAACGAAAAAATGTTGTAGAATAAAAAATGTTTAAAATTAATCAAAGATTACGTATGAATTTTTTCAAAAATTTTTGAGCAAATTTTGAATTTTTCCAATTTGCACATTTTTGAAAAATTAAAAAATGGCTCAAAAATTTTTGCGTAATTGTTACTATTCCAGTATTTCGACGTAAAAAATTAAAAAAGAGAACAGTAAAATGTCTCAAAAATACGGTTGCCACAAACTTTTCCAATGTTCCTCCGCATTTTTCACCATACCCCGGCTTACAGAAGCGAGTCCGAGCGGTCCGAAACTTCTAGCTACAAAAAAAATTTTCGATTTCTCGACCCCCGAAAAGTGAAAATTTTCAGGGGAATTCGACGTATACGCGTGCGATGCACGACTCGTCCTGGCTCTCGTTCCCATTTAACTCTCTCTCTCTCTCTCTCTCTCGTGGCTCGATGTGTGATCTCAATCGTCGTCGGGAGAATCAAGTCGGCACATCGCGCGCGGCATTGTCATGCTCGGCGCGACGCAAACAAGCCCCGCAGCGTATAGTGCCCGCCAAATGCGCTAACGCAACAGCTACTATATACATATACAGCGAAGCTGTGTGTGCGAGTGTGCGTGGAGGTATACACTTGCAAAACCAACAGGTATTTGCGTTACGCATCGCGATTTCATTGTAGAGGCAATTGACCAATTTCACGGACACCTAAAGCGTTCTATATAGTGTTCTGTATATCGACGCGAACATCGTCGTAGTATATATGTATATATATACACTACGACGTAAATCCATCCTATTTCGGAAACAACTCACATGATCAAGTCGCAAAATTTTTTCATGACGGCACACCTATACTAGATCTGATTTTTCTCGTTCCTCGGGTCGTTCTGAGAGAGAAAAAGCTCGCGTACACGGCCGATCGTAGGGTATACTCTTTTTTTGCGGAGCAAAAACGGCTCGAAAAACGAGAAATAATTAAAAAAACTAGAATTTACAAAGTTTTTTCCTCGAAAACAATGGACTTTTAAAAATATTTCATTAGAACAATAATGACTTAAAATTCATCAAACAATACTCCGAAGTTTTTTCAGATTTTTCGAGAAGATTTTTCAAAATTACGATTTTTTTGAATTTTCGAAACATCAAAAATTGTGTCGGATCAATCTGAAAAATTTCAGAGCATTCTTTAATGAATTTTCAGACATTTTTGTTCTAACGAAATTGTTATAAAAGTCCATAGTTCTCGAGAAAAAAATCTATAAATTCTCTTTTTGGTATAATTATTTCTAGTTTTTCGAGTCGTCTTTGCTCCGGAAAGTATACCCTTCGATCGGCCATGCACGCGAGCTTTTTCTCTTTCAGAATGACCCACGGAACGAGAAAAATCAGGTCTGGTAGGTGTGCCTTCAATAAAAAATTTTGCGATGCGCTCGTGTGAGTTGTTCTCCAAATAGGGTAGGATTTACACGTGTATACAAGGTATAGAGTCGTATAATCGGAGCGTAAGTTTTAGAAATTTTCGGAGGAACGTACGTACTTCGCTGTGCGTAAATTAACGTTATACAGGTGATGCGATCGTACGCGAGGTCGTTCACGAATTATTGCGTAGCCGAGAGAACGAACGATAACGCGCATTTTGAGTATTATAAGTAATTGTCGCGCGCGCTTTTGGGATCACAAACGCGATTAGGCGGTGCGGGTATGTGTGCGGCTGCGGCGGATGTAAATATTTGAAAATTCGAACGATAATTAAATTTTCGCTATATATATATAAATCTCTTTTTTTTTCTCTCTCGAGCCGGTCGCGAAAAATAAAAATTACTCGTTGCCTATTCTCCTCGCGATCTCGTCGTCGGCCGTAAAAAAATGTTGATGGGTTAAAATACACAATAGCGATGCGCCGGCGAGTAGACAAGCTTCTGACAGTACAGCTGAAACGGTGACCTTCGTCGTCGTCGTCGTCGTCGTCTTTGCGCAAGTCTGCGACGTGTGTTGCCAGAAACGTTTTATTTATTTATTTATTCTTTTTTTTAGGTGTACGCTCGCGCTCATTGAAGTTTCGAAGATTCGCGGATTCTTATCGGACAATGGATTAGAGTATAAAAAAAGTGTGTATTTACAGTTTGTTTATACCGAAGATTTACTCACAGCATGAATTACGGGATTAACGTATTGCTCAGACGTGTCTGTTAATCTCTAAGTTTATCGTTTTATACAGACACGTGTCTAATGCATATTCATCGATCGTATATCTCGCGAGGCAAGGCCTGGTGGGGAATAAACATTGAAATCCGATTTTTCTGCTTTTTTGCTTGTCTTTGCCGCTGTCAAAGTATATACGTAATTGTTTCCCACAGTGTTTCAGCCGAGCCAATCAAAATACATTATTAAACCTCGTGTACACGCTTCAGACCGTGAATCATCTTGGTGTACGTAAACGCATGTGTACAAGTGTACTTCTGGCTTTATAATCAATTACATTCGCCTCCAAGGAAAGGATCGCAAGCGCAAGTGTAGCGTTAATGAAAAATATACTTAACGATCGAGAATATTCCGATAATTCTCGGTGTACATCGCTTATTGATTTTTTTCTCCAGCGGTAGCAACTATGGGTGTGCTTATAGATATACAGTATTTTATCGAAATCAATTTTTTTCTTTTCAAGGCCCACGCAATATAAGGACCCATCAGCGTCGTGTATGTGTGTGTGTGTGTGTGTATATATATATCCATCCGATTTTGGAAACAGCTCAGACGAGCAAGTCGCAAAATTTTTTCTTGAAGGCATACCTACTAGACCTGATTTTTCTCGTTCCATAGGTCATTCTAAAAGAGAAAAACCTCGCGTACATAGCCGATCGAAGGATATACTTTTTTCCGGAGCAAAAGCGACTCGAACAAATGGGAAATAATTTTTAAATTTATACACAAAAAATTATACGCAAAAAGAATTTATAGATTTTTTTCTCGAAAACAAATATGTCTTAAAATTCATCAAAGAATGCTCTCAAGTTTTTTCAAATTGATCGGATGTAGTTTTTGATTTGTCGAAAATTCAAAAAAATCGAAATTTCGATAAACGTCATTTAAAAATCTGAAAAAATTTCAGAGTATTCTCTGGTGAATTTCAAGACATATATAGTGAAATTTTTATAAAAGTCCACAGTTTTAGAGAAAAAAATCTATCAATTCTTTCTTTGTTAATTACTTCTCGTGTTTTTTCGAGTCGCTTTTGCTCCGGAAAAAAGTATACCCATCGATCAACCACGTACGCGAGGTTTTTCTCTTTCAGAATGACCTAAGGAATGAGAAAAATCAGGTTTTGTAGGTGTGCCTTCAATAAAAAATTTTGCTATACATATATACGTATATGTCGAATTTCAAAAAATAAATGCACTTTTCTTTGGGATGGATAGGACTTTTTTCTGTAAGCCACTAAATAATAAAAAATGTTGAGGAACATGGGAAATAGAGAATAGGAAAATTTAACATGGGGAGGCATGTGGAGGAAAAAGAAAAAATCAGCTATTCGGATTTTTATTATTTTTTCCTTTTAAATGGGCACCACTTTTGATCAGAACAACGAATCTTGGTATATATTTTTTAAATTAAAGCTCTATAAAAATACTTTATTGTAGTGTAATTTAAAATTTTATTGGTGCCCAGGAACATTCGTAGTTGTTATTATTCCAATATTTTCACGCATTCATTTTTTGTAAAAAGAATTTAAAATGGCTCAGAAATATGGTTACTAGCAACTTTTGCCCTGTTCCTCTGCATTCTTTTACTACCTTTCGGGTTATAGAAGAAAGTCTGATCGGTCCGAAACCTCTAGCCTTAAAAAATTTTTTTCGATTTCTAGACAAAAAAAGTGCATTTACTTCTTAAAATTCGACATATTACAGTCGCTAGATACACTCACAGCCGACGAATCAGCCGGACTACGTCATCAGGTGCGCATCACACGCGGGAGATCAATTGTCGATATGCCATTGTTTTGGTATATAAACTTCGACAGCTTTAACGAATTTAACCGCCGGCTATATTTTGCTTGTAAGCGCGATTGTATTGTCGTTTTATAGCCGGCGAGAGAGTCTATGTTTAGAAACGCCGCGTCACATACGTATCCGGCCGATACTGTGCGAGGCGCGAGCATTTGAATTTTTGTATAATTTAAAAATCATGCACAAATTCATTCCGCGGCGATGTTTCGAATACAAGCGAATACGAGATAAGGTGGTATATATACACGTAGTACGTATAAAGACGAAAGGCTTTAATGATTCTTTTTTTATTTTTTATCGATGCAGAGGACGCGTGTGCGCGAAGACGCGGAAGTATACCAATGAGAGATCGATTCCGAATCCTTGATCGATACGCGAGCTTGCGGCGATCCCAAGGTTTAAGCCGAAACGAGATTAGAATCGACAATTGGAAAACGAACTGCCGCAAATTCGAGCCTGTTTGTATAAAGGTCGAAAAGTGTGCGTACGTATAAGGCGCTTGCCATGTGTAAACCGATCGATCAAGAAGTTCGTTCGATTAAATCGAAATTTTGAGAAGAGTTTAGCGGATGTGCTATTTGTTGTTATTTTTTTTTTGTTACTTTACATCCGCTCGTGAAATTGTGAAGCCGAAAAATGGCATTGGCTGATAAGCAAATATCCAATCTAAGTAGAGTCGACACTTCAAAAATGTTCAATCTTAATATTAATTATCGAATCTTTATTATCTTCTTCCTTAATTATCGAACTTCACTGCCGAGACGATCGTTCAGTTTTACAATTTCGAAATGGTATTCGAGTTTTGCTTAATATTTCAATGTTGCATATTTTGCACACGTTTCTACATTCTATACGTTTTTTTACGAACCTCAAAAGTGCGCGTATTAAATTTAGGCTCTATACAATAGTTATCTGTAGGTTTCGCGTAAAAATGAATTGCAGATTTAAATAATAAGCCGCGTATTATGTTAATAAAGTAAACAGTGAAATCGTATATTTTCAAATTACCTTAAAAATTTAATGGCACATAACTCAATGCATTGAGTGAGGTGTATGTTTTTTTTTTTAGAAATAAGGTAATAATCAATCTTAATATACACAAATAATTTTACGAATGTAAAACAGTAGCCGACGATTTTACTAGTAAATATTATATTTTAATATTTTAAATTATTGACTTCCCGCAAAAAGCTTCAATTCGGTTGTTAAAACAATCTTCCATTTTACATAGATCAATTTTTACGGCGTCAAGTTAACGGGAGTTTCATCATCCGCAGCGCAATATTCGTCAGCTTAATCCAAAGTTTCACGCAGTTACAGAACGACTCCATTGGACACTTTGGGCACCCACAGCTTTACGGACGTAATTGCGCTATATTATTACTACGCAGAAATAATCTACGGAAATTTTTAGTTACTTTACTGCACCAGTAAAACTGAAATTTTATAGAATCTAATCGCTCGGCATTGCTGCAACAATATAAAGCTTAGACGCGACGACGATCGTGCGGAAATTCACGTCTCGAGGCATATTTATTATAAAAGCGACGAAGCATTGTCGTAGAAAAATTTCCAAGTATAGTGTATAATCATCGGCTCTCTCGTGCAGGGTTTATTTTTTCGGAAGAGCCTATCTCTCCCGCCTCGCGGCCGAATGATGTAATAATTCCGTCAAATTCATCATAATTGATTTTAGGCGTAAAAATAAATGTACCGATCCGAGAGATTCCGATAAAATGAAGATCTCGATAGAAATCGCAACATTATCGTGTATCATACGCTGAATAAATCGAAACGCGCGCTAGAGAAGTACACACGCGCGTATACTGCTTTCGTAATGTGAAAACAAACGTGTATATGTATCTTCTTAAACTTGAGCACACGTATATGAAAACCTTTTCGAATTATCTCTCAAACGGTTTTACCTCGATTCTCTAACGCCACTTCAAACATATCCTTATCTCCAATTACAAATATGTATATATATATACACACACACAATTCACTCGCGAGACATTCTCTCTTTATAAAACAATAAAAAATTAAAGAGCTGTTTAAAAACGCGAAGTCAAAAAAAAAAAATCTGATACAAGATCTTGTGGAACGCTTGCGGCTCGTTTAGTCGACGATGACCCGGTCGCGGGCGTTTTCATGCCTCTAATACACCTGTGCGACCCAGAAAAGCGAAGGTCAACCGTCGGGGATGATGCAGCGTATTTTTCAGGGGCAGTATATAGGTGTATATATATATAGACACGTCGCAACGAGCACAGATTTATAGTCGTCTATCCCGTTGACACCTGGGGGAGAAAAAAAAGCTAATCACGTGTGGAAAGCGCAAAACGTGCGCTTCGGAGACAAGCGCGAGAAGCGCAAAATATTGACGAGAACATTCTTGGCGGTCTGGGTGCACAATATTGTTTTAGAGACGCGGTTGAGTGACATTTTTTTAAATTGCCAATTATGCGCAGGAATTGCAGTTGTTTGCTAAGATACGCCATTGTGGAAATGCGATTTGCTAACAGGTGGTTTCGAAATAGCACGACTTCTTAAAATGCATAGTATATATATATATATTGTAGCGTAAAGATAGAGTTTTTTTTAGATTTTTTTTTGTACCTGTATGGCTTGCTCTACTCGGGAATAATAATAGAACTTCCTCAGTGTCGTCGACCTTCGCCGCCGAAACGGACGTAAATTATTAATTATGTACTTCGCGTTCTTGGAATAATGTTAAAATATATTGTAAGAAACAATTATTGTAAGTACCTGTTTAACTGTCCCTCGCGCTACACATTGCACGTGGGCTGTATTTACGTACGAAGACCGAAAAAAAAACAAAAATTTTGTTGTTGCCTTAAAATGTAGTTTCTGTAGTTTCTGTAACAAAACAAACACTTTTTATACAACATTAAAAGATGTGTAATTCTAAACATTTGAGTTTTACTGGAGAGATCAGTTTTTCTATTAATTTACGAATTTACGATTTTTCTCAGCATTTTTAAAATTTAAAGATATTGAATTACAATATTCTAAAGTCAATTTTAATGAAGATGTGTAATCCTAAACATTTGAGTTTTACTGCAGAGATCATTTTTTCTATTAATTTACGAATTTACGAATTTTCTCAGTATTTTTATAATTTAAAGATTTTGAATTACAATATTCTAAAGTAAATTTTAATGAACATTAAAATATAAGAAAATAAGACTATTTTAATTATTTATGCAAGAATAAATAAATGTCTTGATCTTTAAAAAATGGATATTTAATTTTTCAAAAATCCAAAAAGTCAGAATTGTATAGTTTTGTATCTAGTGCGTACGCAAAATTTTTCCAGAGCTGGACATGATGATGGCATACGTAAGAACCATTTGTAAGATAGCTAGTTTTCATTAATAATTCATGAATAACTGCCGATATCTTTGCATTAATAGCTGAAAACCACTCCGAAATGCACAAAAAATTTTGAAAAACTTATAGAACTATGTTTCTAAAATGACAGTTTGATTGCATACTTAACAACAAATAACATAAAAAAATAAATAAAATTTTAACTGAAATGCCACCTAAATTTAATTGAATTTGAAAACATTAACTTTACATATAGGTATAGAGCATAAAAAAGTCAATAAAATAAAATTTGTATAGAGAATTTTAATGCAATACAAAAAAGTGCGTAATTAATAAATATTCACGGGGTTTTCAAAGCGAGGTTGCGGCAATTTATTTCAAGTACCCTATTCTCAACAATATGCAACACTTCATGTGGCAGTTACTGAAAGCGACCTCGGTATCACCCAACTCCAGGCGCTTCCGTGTTTTTCTGTTTAGCACATTCCGAAAATGACACTGAGTACACTAATGTTTCCATTAGCTCCTTAATAGAACAAAAAAAAAAGAAGAAAAGAAAACAAGAAGAAACGATACAAAAGTCGAGTGTGTGTATTATTGTATTGCATAATTCAATTTTTAGCAAAAGTCGATGCGGATGAAAATAGAAAGAGGAAGAAAAATATTTGAAAAAGAAAAACGGAGGTCGAATATCGGTAGCACGCGAGACAAAGTATATTGAGTCGTTTTTATGCAATGTCGCGAAACTTCATGGACTCCCATTTAAGGCGCACATGTGTATATACGGATTCCGTTGACGTTTTCAATGATATAATTTTCTCGCACGATTGGAAGTGATATTTTGAATTGAATGAAGAAACAAATTATTACGATTATTATGATAAAATATAATTATTATAATAAATTCATAAGTACAGGAAATAAATATCATTAAGGTTTGCCGCGAATTTTTCTGCCCGATATTTTTAAGTATCAATTCTCGTTAAATAAAAAATATCTTATATTCGGTCTTTAATAATTAAAGTACATATTAAGGCTATACTTTCAATGTTCTGCCTTTCGAAAAAAAAAAAATCAGCGTCTCGCAGTTGGCCGGCCATAAAAAATTAACAGGTACTCGCACGATCGTCACGCGAAGCGTTTTCCTATATATGCATCGCAAATATTGACGTAGTCTAATAAATTTAAAAAAAAATAAACTGACGAGATAAGGCCATGATCTTCGCCACGAAAACGCGCGCAACAAAAATATATAGTTATGTCGTAAATTGTATTAAAAATTCAGATAAGAACAACCTTGAATTAAAGTTTCATTTATTTCCTCGTGCGCGGAATAAAAGAGAGTTAATTAAGAAGGTTGTGAATAAGTGAAGCGAGTGAGAGAGAGAGAAAGAGACGGAAAACGAAAGTGCAGAAGCGTGTTTAACTGTACGAAAAAAAAAACCAAAATTTTTAACTCTTACGATGCAGACAAATCGTAAAATCTTTAGCGCGCATTTCCTTATTGTGGAGATGGGAAATCTGTGAGCATTAATTTTCTCCAAGTTACTTTGCAATTTCGTAATCGCGCGGCAAACGCGCGTAATTGACCCGAGAAATATACAATTGCAATAATCCCTCAATTAAACAATTATAAATTTTATTTTTCTCGTTATTAAGCGACTTATTTTATTATTTTCAATTAGACAATTAAAATAACAACGCTCAATTAACCTGAAAAACTTTACTGTTAAATTAATTTTCAATTAAACTGTGCATATAATCGCGCGTGAAGTTCAGCCTCATTGGAAGTCAAATTTATGTTAGTGCGCAATTATACTCCTGCAGTTATTAAAGATATTAAAGAGATGCGAAGAAAGAGTTTATTTATACTTTTTTTTCTCCTCGTGCCTTAATTTTTCGAGTGTAACTCCAGCGAGGGACACCGAAATTGTTATCAGTCTCCGTCAACGAAATCCAGTTTTATCAAGGACTACAATTTCTTTTTTGTTTATATACTTTCTCTGTTCCAGAATACTGTATATGGCTACTCCCATTTATTTAGTGCAAAATTTACTCAACGTTTATCTATTCCTCTTCCCTTCCCCCCAAGCCCCCCATTAAATTTATTTATTTATTTATTTAGACAAAATCAAAGCTAAAACTAAAATTAAATCAGTAATCGCCAAAATAAAAGTTATAAATCATTTTATAAATTAGCTTGAAACGAATCCTGGTAGAAACTTAACGATAAATTAGCTAATTTCGTTATAAATTAGCTAATTCGTTTCGAAATTAGCTAATTTATCGTTAAGTTTCTAAGCTTCTCGTCAACTGAACCCTTCATTCCTGGCAATCGTTCGCCGATACGAATCCCCATCGCAAAACTCAATTTTTTTTCCAATCACCGCACACCGACCTATGCGCTCACCCTAAAAAGCTCCGAACCTCATAAAATACGGCAACATATATAGACTATCTCATCGCCGACGCAGACTGAGCCGATCACGTCGTCGTCGGCCACATCACGACGAGGGCGAAAGCGTAAGTATAATAAACTTTCTAAAAACGACTCTCAGGACGACCCATAGTCGGCTACCGCAATCGAACGCGACGAGACCTGAGCCAAATTCGACGTACATATATGTCAAATTTCAAAAAATAAATGCACTTTTCTTTCGTCTAGATTTGGCAAAAAATGTCTTAAGCTAGAGGTTTGGGACCAATGGGACTTTCTTCTGTAGGTCAAAAGATGATGGAAAATGCCGAGGAACATGGGAAATGTAGAATATGAAAATTTGACATGGGAATAGGCATATACGGAGAAAAAAGAAAAAATTGGCTATTCGGATTTTTATTATTTTTTTGTTTACACGACCGTAACTTTTGATCAGAACATCGAAACTCGGCATATCTTTTTTAAATTAAAGTTCTTTATTACAGTGTAATTCGAAATTTTACTAGTGCCTCGGAAGCATTCGGAGTTGTTACTATTCCAGTATTTTGACGCATTAATTTTTTGCAAAAAAAAAGCGTAAAATGGCTCAGAAACATGATTACTAGAAACTTTTCCCATGTTCCTCTGCTACTTTTGACTATCTTTCGGCTCGCAGATGACAAGTCTAATCGGCCCGGAATCTCCAGCTTTAAAATAATTTTTCGATTTCTCGACCAAAGGAAAGTGCAGTTTTTCTGCACCTGTTAGCGCATCGGGACCTTATACTCGCGGCTACCGATCGTCAGCTGCCCAATGTATATACTGCACTTGCAACGCGTATATATAGGTATAGGCCGGAGGTAGCCCGCGACGAGGCAGGCGCGAGAATTCTCCATATACCTGGGCAGTATACATATAGCAGTTGTACTCGAGGCGCAGGAGAAAGAAAAACTGGTTTCAAGGAGCCGCGTATACGTATTTACTTGCACATATTGCGCGTATATATATACGTATACAATACACGCGCATGTATAAGTGGGCCTTGTGCGCTAAGCGCATACAAACTTTTCGCTCCCGCGATATCGCATCGATATATGTATATATCGATATATGTATACGTATACACGCGTGTGTATTTATGCGCGCGATTCTTGGCTCTCTCTCTCTCTCTCTATATATATGCGTATGTATTGAAACGTTATTGCGCGGGTGGGAATGCGAGGCTTTTGAGAGAGAACTTTTTCAAAGCTAAGCCGCCCGCGAAAAGTCGGTCAGCTGTGGATTGGTAGACATGTATGGGTGATTTGCAGAAAAATGGCATATTTCGCCGTCTAAATCGAAGAAAAGAAAAGGTTTCGTTTAGGGGACAACTATAATAGTGGTTTTTTTTATCACTTAAGGTACAACTATTATTAAAATTTTTTCCATAAGATTAATATAGGGAAATTTCAGGATTGGCTTCAGTTGTGACATTTTCACACTAATAGTTATGGTATGAAGAGCCATTACAAGATAATCAAATATCCTATTAAGTACTTATTTAGTTTTATATTTACAACATTTTAACTATATTTAAGCAACGAATACATGTACTTATCATTGCAATAACAAGGGCTTCGGGAGCGACATTTTTTTTACCACATCACATGCAAACAAAAACAGTTTTAACATAGTGCAAAATTCAAACTGTATGGAAAAATTGGAATTCGGGCTACAAAGCTTTAAAAATCATTGACTCCAGTAATGTCTACAGCGATCAGACTGACATACTTACCGAAAATAGGTGGGAAATTCAAAATGCGAAAATTAAATTTTTAATATAATGGGGCTCAAACAAGGGAATAAATCATATATATGTAAGATATTTCTAAAGAAAATTGTAAACTATATCCTCCTTTAACAAATTCCTATATTTTGCGAAAGCCTAGTTGCACATCTAAAGCCCTGCAGTATTTTGATTAGCAACGTTCTGTTTGGCGACACGTTTCGGTATAGTGATATTTTGGCTACATTTACCGCAACCATCAATGCACACACTTAATAAAATGACTTAAATACATAAACTCACTTTTAAAGCAAATTTAATCGAAGATTTTGGTGCGATTGCGAAATCGATAAAGTTTAAATATACAGCAGTGTAGGAGGTGTCGACATGCCATATGCCACGTTTCTTCAAATCACTCATATATACATAAGTATGCCAATAGTCATTTTAAATCTTGGCTGAAACGAAACCTACTATATACTCTGCTAAGACTCGCGAGCATTGAAAGGTTGCGATCTCACTCTCTTTCTCTCCCGTTATTGCCGGAACGAAAATATTTTGCAAGTTGCGTATGTGTGTGTGTATAAGCAATCGATCTCGCTCTTTCCCAATGGAGTCAATTAACTGATAATTTCAAAACATCGAAAAAAATGATAACGGCTCGCGCTATCGATCGTGCAATTTTCGCGATGTAGGTGGGCCTATTGAAAGGCTGTATTAGATTATCAGATATACGCAATTTACAATGGCTAAGAGCGAATCTAATCTGTTCGAACGCGCCGTGTGTACGAGGAAAATTGCAAGTATATATGGGATTAGTTTCTTATTAATGGAATTTCATTTTAATTTTTTTTTTTATACGGCCTCTTAATTTCTGTGTTTGCATTAGAAAAAGCGCGCGTAAGACAATGAAAAGTCCACACGAGAGTACACGTTTCATTGTTACGTGGATAGCAATTGGCGGTGTGCGGACACACGCGTCAAGGACCCTTTCAGGATGTCTCGCTCGTTCGATAATCATAATGACTTTTGTAATTATTCCGGAATGTCGGCTTATTGTGATCCTCAAGCTCGCATGGGAATCGCTTACTTATTTCAACGTTTATTTTAGCTTGACGAAAGTTTTTTTTCTTACAATTTTTTTTCTCCGTTTTTCTTCGGTGCGTAACGACGAGAAGCAAAAATACAAACGTAGCGGGTGAATGACCAGTTGATATTGGCGAGTATAATGCGACTTCCGTCTTCTTTCGACAATGATCAATGCTTAATTAATGCCATCAGCTGAAAATCATTGGCGATGCCGGCGAGACAAGGCCTTCTCTCCATAGATAAAAGAAGAATTTAAATGCGCGCGTCATTTCGTCTAGGAAATTGCATTTCAGTTTACAGAAGGTTTCAGTATACGCAGAAATCACGTGGAGCTTTTCATTAGTTACAGCCGCGGACTGTTAATTAATTGAGATTTTCTTGTAAGCAAATAGGACTTCCTGTATAATTGAAAATTCGATTCCTCGGGGCCGATGGATTACAAGTATTTCTAGCCACCCAAAGCTTGACAAAAGCAAAAAAGCGTGATTGACAATCAATTATAAAATTATTCTGAGAAAGGAAATCAGAACGAGCGACTATTTGAATTCTATCGTGAGTCATCACTTTTTCCAAGAAGATTTTACTTCCTAATTGATAAGTATGTAATGTAAATTATAGTGATGTTTCTGCACGCAGTGACAATAGAAGGCCATTTGATCAACGTAAACGTAACAAAATTGAGTCGAAGAACACAGGATGAAGAAAGTAAGGCTGCTGTATTGTTGGAATTGCGTAGTATTTTATTTTATTATAACTGTATCACGTTATCGCAGTTTTATACGTTAAAATATTTACAGTTTGAAACTAATTAAATAGTATTTTATATTTACAAAACTCGCCAGAAGCATTTCTTCTATAAAATAATGTCCATACAACGATTACAATACGTACCTACGCAAGACAGAATAATATAGAAAGTACGCACAGTATTACCGACGATTTAAGAAACTGTATCCATTCATAAACAGTTTTCTATTATGTTTAATTCTCGTGACTGTATTAACCCTTTTATAAAAATAATAGCCTCCGCTGCACAAACCTTGCTGACGACTTGAGCAGCCTTTTGAATCCTATATCTCGACTGATACAATAAACAAAAGAAATACGTAGAAACATTTTTTTCATAAAAGATATATCTGCTCTGATAAGGCAATTTCGCGCAGCAACGATAATATGGAGGCGTAAAGGTAAGACAACGTCAAATTAGACGATCTTCTATAGTATGTTAGTCATTGTCTTACAAAAAATTTGAAAACATATATATATCCTGTTGAATTAAATATCAAACAGTACTCTTAACAAAGTTTCCAAACTATCTTGAGCGTAAAAAATCGTCTAATTTGAAAGTTTTGACATTAATTAAAATGTCCTTCAGTCCTATTAAAATAAAACGATTAATCACAAGTTCGCAATATTAAAAACTAAGATCACATCCTGTGATTGCTCGCACTTCGAGTCATCGTTATCGTCCGCGTATATTCACATTTTATACCACACAAATAATAAAATTGGTTAAAGCAAGGAACTGTGTATACAATAGTGTTCGATAGTCAAAAACCCTTTTGGAAAATGTTTTTATTCTGTTCGCCAATTTTTCGTAAAATTTGAGTAATTTTTAATAATTTAGAATATAACAATTATTCTATTCCATTAATCGTTCGAAAGTGCATGATATACATAATATAAGTACAGCATAGATACAAATAAGTTATTTAAAGTGATTTTGAAACTTTTTTTGTTATTTAGTTCTTACGAATTATTGGCGAAAAGTTTAACATAAATAATTCAAGATTATATTTGTGAACTCCAGTATAAGTTTAACGGATAGCTGATTTTATAAGTTTAAGGCTTTACCTCGAAAATTCAATCTGTACATGTGTATACTGAGAATTGTCGATATCAAGTATGACACTTATAAAAAAAAAAAAAAAAATAAAAAAATAATAACTATTTACTAGCCTAAGTCTATCTTCGCTAATTTATAAATTAATGACTATAAACTCGATTGATTGCTCACAGAACTATTTTGGATTTGAATAACAGGTGGAATATTTGTTACTCTCATGATATGTCAAATTCTGAAAAAGGTATTAAATCATGTTAAATAAAGTCAAAAACTTATGACAAATTGTCAAAATGAAGAAAATAAAAAAGGAGTTAACCGACTTATCGTCGTTACTTATTTAAAGTAGCTGATTGCATATTTCAAATCATACAACAAATTCTTAAATAAGTGAATATATAAAAATATTGTAAGAAAAGCAGATTTTCCTTAGTAGAAATAGTATTGAAAATTATAAAAGAAGGTACGATTATACGTATAATGCATAATCAGAATGTATGCAACGAATAATATATGACAATATAATTTAATAAACTATTATTTAGACTGCTTTTTTCATAGCAGTAGTGGTCAAGTAATTGCAACTTTCATTTAATTTAATACCTCAACGAGTTAGTTTGAAAACACATAATTTCTTTAAGCTTTCAAACTATAAACTAAAGTTTCAATAGTTTGTTTTTTAATTCTCATAAACAGTAATATTCGCTCAAATTATAAAGTAATACAATGAAAAATATTTGAGTTTTCCAAGTAATGTAAAGTTTGCAATACAAACTCATTCTTGAATTATTACTCTTTTGACAGAATGGAGCGAATTACAGCTGTTCAAGTCAGATATACATAATATTTAGTATCCGTTTCCAAAATATTACATAAATTTGCGGTATCAAGACTGGCTAGCATAGTAACGGACTTTTTTTTATGTTAAGTATAAAGAATTTTATTACATTATATGTATTAATATACCAGGTGTTTTGAATTTAACTTTTTAAAATTCTCTGGTGAATAAAAATATTAATAGTATAAAACGAGCTTACAGCGTTTCTGTATTTTCCCTATTATAATTCATGTATTAGCATATTCTCATAAGAACTGGACACGTTTGACGATTAAAAATGGTTTCATTTTTAAAAAATATTCTCACGGAAGATCGGGGATTGACTCTATCTCTACACGCACAAGTTTTGAATTGAAGTTTTACGAAAAAGCAGCTGCGATAATCAGCAACGAATATGCCAGTCTTTTTTATTCTCAAGACTGTCTGAAAGTCTTGAATATTTACTATCGCGTAGATGTGCTTGGAAAAATGTTTCATTTCATATGCAACATTTACAAACTCCAACGAATCGAGCTTTTAGGCACAGATGATCAAGAATGTGATGTCAATCCGTATCTCCTATGGTCTCATCGAATGCATCTTCAAGCCGTCTGCATTCTAGACTTCAAGCATTCGTTGACAACGTATTTGGATCTTTAACCCACGTTTACATTATGTAAGTTATTTACATACAACACAGCAATCTCATTCTCATGTAAAAATACGAGCCAAGTATAATTGATTACATTTTTAAATTATAATAATAACTTATTATTATCGATTTTCACAGAAAACATTGGAATCGTCATTTTTATTAATATAATAATAATATTAAAAAATAATAATCATAATATCAATAATAATAGTAATAATAGCAATAATAATGCGGATCAATAGCGCCACAACCTGCGTCTTCGTTCCAAGGAAAAAAACAACAATTGTTTCTGCAGAAGGAAATTCCGAACAAACTTATTGCACTTGACGTCTATACGCACGTCGCTCAACGTTACTTTTAACGAGACTCCAATTTAACTATCCCCAAACCTCTGCGTGTCTTCCAATCGAGTGTACACAGTTTCTTTTTTTTTTTCGTTCAGCGTCGCTTTCGGTAACCTTCCAACAAAACGGACGATTGACAAATGTCTCCCGACAATCCACAGTACAGTACTCGTACGCAGCGAACTCATCAGCTGTCGCTGTCCAGTCTCTCGTCGCACTCGAGCGAGTCGCACTCGGCGAGGGCCTCGCCGTGCTCCGGCGGGTACTCGTAGCTCTCGTTCAGCATCATGTTCTCGGTGTCGATGCTGTCGAAGTAGCGCGGCACCGACCAGGGCGTCTGGAAGAGGCGCTTGCGCGTCGGCGAGCCGATTATGAATTCGACGCGGGTCGAGCCGGTGCGCGACGAGGTCTCGTCGTCGTCGTCCGCCTCATCCTCCTCGTTGTTGCCGTTCCGGTTGGCGTTGCCCCTGTTCGAGTCGAGCGAGTCCGGGTAGAGCGACGCCTCCGACGAGAACCACGAGCTCGGCGGATTCGACGATTGGACACTCTGGAAAATGGATGAAATCGTTAGATTTGTCGTGCTGAGTTTTTTTTTTAGCGAGAGGTGTGTTTTGTCTGCACTTGACATTTTTTTTTTGTTTTTTGATGGTACATGTTTACGTTCGTTAGCTTTGTATGTACAATTAAGTTGAGAATTATAATTTGAAATAATTGTCAAATTTTTGTGCACCAGAGGCGAGAGAGTTTTCTTTCTAAGTCTAAACTTCTCGCCCTGGGTACACAATGTTTATAAATACAGTATATTTATAGCGAGCTTACAATAAATTTTTTCTCAACATTACACGTTGTCAACAATAGAATTTACTTTAATTTAAATTAACAACTGGTTACCGCATACCAAGCAACTAAGCATATACAGGGTAGATACATTTTCTGTTCCTCGGCAGCATACTCCATTAGCACCACTAAGCCAAACGACGGTCATTGAAGACAAATCATAATTGGAATCACGAGCGCTTCGACTTTGATTGTTTAATACAGCAAACAAAATATAAATTCGGCAAATCATATAACGCAACGTAAACACAAAACATCAAAACTGTGCAGTGTTTTGCTATTTTATCAAATATATGAAGAAAGCACGATTTTTCATCGGAATATAACAAATGTAAAAATACATAAGCAAGCAGTGTAAAAACTCAGAACAAAAGTACACGCGTTTACATATGCAATTTCGAAAACGATTGTGTTCGACGGAAAATGTAACTCTTCGCACTCAAAAGTAGAGGTCATTTTGGACCATTGAATTCAGACGGGGAAATAAAACTGGGAAATAAGAAAACCTATTCGTCGCAGGTCAGAAGTGAAAAAAAGTTTTATTTCACCGTCGAATCTCGCTCGTCTATTCGCAATTAGTAAACCAGCTAGTCATATTGAGTGCGAAGAGGGACCTTAAGCTCAAAGTATTCTCGGATAACGTGCTTTAATCTGCACAGAATAGTGCATTGATGATACCTGAAATATAAAGTTATAGTATGTAATAGTGATTGTGGCGAATGAAATGGTGAATGAAGGAAGGATAGGAGATTAGGTTCTGATAAATCATCTAATATGTGACTAAGAGTCAGGATTATAAAGTTTTAAATGCAATGAAGCGTAAATGAAGGATGCATGATAACTATATAGTAGTGCTGAACATGCACATTTTGATGGTTTCAACCCAAGACTTTTATTACTGGTACAGTAACTACTCTGTCTACAGCTGCAACAGTTTGCATTACAAGTATAATTATCATTGCAAGCATAGTACTACCAGCCCAATTTATTCTAATATACCATGAATAAAGTAAAAGACATTCATTATCTTATTAACAGATTTGTCAACAAGTACAAAGTTATTGCATTCATAGAACCCATTTTGTTGCTGACAAATGTATTAATGATAAACAGTGACACTTTCACAATGTGAAATTTTCTATTCTACTGACGGACATCTGGAAAATAAAAATGTGTAGAATATAAAGAGATCAGAAAACATTTACTCATTGCAAATATATGTGAATGAATGATAAAATAAAAAATAAAATTAAGCAAAAAACGTGCAATCGTAAATCGCACGCCACATATCAAATATTGTTGCACTAGACTATTTAAAAAAAAATGAAAATACAGTCCTCACGAAACATACTTAAAAAGCTTACTTACTAAAAGAGTCAATTGCATAAAAGGTATACGCGAGCGTGCACATGCCAAGTTCCCATAAAAATCGAGGCATAAAAACAACTGTCTTAGCATAGACATACGTATGCAAGAGAGTGAGCAAGGGTGTAAAAGTAAAAAAAAAACAAGGTTTCAAACAACTACAAACTAGGATACAAACTACTGTGTGGTGCAGGATACAACGGATGCGCATACAACTACTGAGGGTACAGTACAGGCTCCAAACAATCGCAGAGGTCACAAACAGCGTTTCTCTCCACCGGCATCCAAAAAGAGAAGCATTTGAAGCAAATGATAAATATAAGAAGCATAACTTACGAGAGACCGAAGAAGAATGCGCGAGCGAGCGAAACTCTGGGGGCCCACTTGTTCTGTAAGTACTGTCTTTATCTCTCTTTCTTTCTATGTCTACGCATAGGTATTGCGGACAGCCAGTTCGAGGGACGACAGCGATGTACTCTGCCTCGATTTGCCTCGCAGTGGCGCAGGAAGGGTCGTCGCAGATAGTGAACGAAAATTTTTGTTTTGTTTGTTTCTTGTCTGTTTCGGCGTTGTGTTGGCGTATGATCGTAACAGAAGTCGATGATCGATACGGTTTTCTTTTTCCGAACGAACGACGGTTTAAGCGCGAAAAAAATTCGTACCGAGTGAGTGCGATCAGAACGAGACGCGAGAAACGAATGGAATCGTATAGTTTCGAAGATTTAAGAATCACTCGTTGAAAATAACTTGAAATGCCCAGCGTTAGTGCATAACAGAACTAATAACAAAAAGAAAAAAAATATTTGTCGGAATTTTCAAACAAAAAATAACATTATGCGCAATAACGAACAAAAAGGAAATAACAACAAAAATTAGCGGCCGTACTGATCGCGCCGTGTGGATCATGCGCACGAACAGCCGTATTATCATCTAATTAAACGAGAGCCGCGATGAGTCTATAGTTAGGAATGTTTTCACGTTACGTCGCAAATATATCCTTTTAATGTACACGCGGGCGAGTTAATACATGTCGAGAATGTTAAAGTGCGTGTCCGTGTCTGTGTACGTGTATGAATCTCAGAATAACAGAGACAAGCTCGTAGACTTAGAAGCGGCCACAGCCCTACGAGGGAGAGATAATTTCGTTTGATAAAGCACAAGGCCAGCGCAATCCGGCTCCTCCAGCTCATCAAATCTCCCCTTCTCTCTCCCACTCCCCCGTCTCCAGCTTATCATCATCATCATCATCATCATCCTCAACTCGTCTCACTTGAGCCAGGTGGTCCAAAAGAATTGCTTTACGGTGCGTACCTTGCCTGCCCCGTCGGCTGCGCTGTCCGAGGGCCCACCCGAGCTGGGCCTCGCAGCCTGGCTCTGGGAGCGCCTGGCCGGTGCGGGCGGCCTCCTGGGCGGCGTGCCTGGCGCCTGCTGCTGCTGCTGTAGCTGTTGCTGCCCGCTACTCGTCGACTCGAGGGAGTCGCGGGGTCGCGAGAGGAGCGAGCCGTTGAGCGCGGACTTGCCGAGGGAGTCGCGGCCGGAGTTGTTGCGCGGCAGCGAGCGACTGGCGGGCTCGCGCGACTTGAGGAGGCTGCTCTTGTTGAGGGACTCGCGGCTGGAGTCGCGGCCCTGGCTCCTGTTCGGGGCCGGTCTGCCGTTCGACGAGATCGAGGGATTGTTGCTGCGCGCGTTGAGGGACTTGAGGGAGTCGCGGCTGTCGTTGCGCCGATGGCCGACGACGCTGCCAGCCGTTGTCGAGGTGGGCGTCGTCGCGGCGGACGGCGGCTTCGGGGCCGTGGCCTTGTTCGCCCCCAGCAGCGGAATTCGACTAGGTCGCCGCCGGGGCGAGGGTTTCAGCTGGGACTGCTGCTGCTGCTGCTGCTGCTGAGGCTCCGTCGAGTCGTTCGCGCAGTGATTCGACTGCGAGAAGTCGGCGCTGCTGCTGCTGCAGCCGCCGCCGCCGCCCGTTCGCCGACGCGTCCAGGCCGTTCTGCTGCAGATGGTTCGAGTGGCCGTTGACCTGGGGCGACTCGGACTCGTCGTCGGCGTCGGTCTCCGTCAGCGGCCGCTTCTGCAGCAGCTCGAGCAGCCGCATGCGCGCCAGCGTGCCCTCCAGCTCGATGTTTCGCTCGGCCAGCTGTCCCGAAAAAGAAGCGTCGGATCGGTTAGAAATCGCCGGCTCGTCGCCTACAGCTTTAACGACAAAACAAACGGCGTCTCGCCGGAAGAGAGGCATTACCTGAAAACGCAGATCCTCGTTCTCCTCGTGCGCCTTTCCCAAGCGCTCGGAAAGCGTCTCCGAGCTCCTCTCAACCTCGTCCAATCGCTTCTGAAGAACCTGCAAGGCAAACAGTCGTCGTTATCGTCCCCGATCAGCCGCACCGGCGAATTTCGCAAGCGCTCGGCTATACCGATCCGCTCACCTGATTGTGGACGGTCGAGGTGATGAGGTGTCGCTGGAGCTCGAGCCGCGAGCGCTCCCGCAGAATCGCCGCGATCTTGCGCGCGTCGACGTCGGAGCGCCTGAGCTGCTGCTGCTGCTGCTGGAGGGGCAGCCGCGTCGGCGACACCAGGACGGAGTCGAGCGCGCCCAGCTTGGCCCGTCTCTCGCTCGCGCTCGCCTCGGCCGCCGCGGCTCCGTGCACGTCCTCGATCGACCGGGCGATCGTCGTCGTCGTCGTTGGTGTGGCCGCTGCCGCCGCGGCCGAGACGTTCGCCAACACGTTCTTCTCGATTGTCCTCGTCCTGAACCTATTCTTGTGTGGCTTACCTAGAATTGATATAGCGATTGCTTTATTGCCTGGGACTCGTCTCTGACAGTCTTATATCGACGGTCGCATCGGGTTCGGCGCAGTTTCAAAATGCATAGCGTTGGGACATTCGAAGGCTTTTGATGCTGTGTCTTGTTAAGAGTTAATATTCTCTTTGGTGTAAGCGAGCTGTACGAGTTTATTGTCGTTGCGGTTAAGTGATTTTCGTAAATGTGTATGCGGTAGTGAAATATTATCATTTACAGTTTGAGTAGTGTAGCCCAGAGAACTGATGTTAGAATATTTAAGGTGATCTTAAACTGTCAAACAATATTAAAATTGTATTTTTATATTCATGGTAATTTGTTTAAATAATTTATTGAATTACTTTATGAACTTAGTAATCATGTAAGCAATGTTAAATTAATTTCATACAGTCTTTGAAGATTAAAATTGACAGTTTTCATTTTTACAAGTACTTTCATTCGCCGACTTTTTTTAAACCTGGGCATCGAAGAATACTCTTTAAATATAACCTGGGGGAAAAGTTATCAATAATTCAAGTATAATAATTTAAATTTTTTTATAAAATTATAGAAAAGTTTTAGAAATTAAAATTATTTTAAAATTATTGTATTTTAAGTAGATCTATCTTCTGTCAAGTGCTCTTCGATACCATATTCAAACAAAGTCGGCGATATACTCTTAACAATGAAAACTGTCAATTATGGACAACCTGGAATATGGAACATATAAAAACCGTATTATTTTCCATACATCCATTCCCATCAGTTTACAGCGTTATCCTCGACGAATTATTAAAACAAATCACCATCACCACAAAAACAAAATTCAATTTATTATTCTTCGACAATTCAAGCTAACATCCCCCCTCCCCCCCAAATCAAGAGCGACGACTCACTGCTGACATCTCCGGAGAGAACGCTGGCGAAGGCCGAGTCCTTGCTCCTGATGTTGAGCGGGGTGCCGCTGGCCCGGGGCGACTGTAGCGTAGGCGCGGACGGCTCGATGGGCTGTATCCGGTGGACCCCCGGCGCCAGGATGCCGGCGACACCCGCGCCGGCAACCTCGCCCGCCTCGAGGCCGGCCCTCAGCCTGCTCTCGAGGCCGCTCTTGAGGGCCGACAGGGCCGCGAGCTCCGACTGGAGCTCCTGCGCCCGGGCCCTGCTCGATATCGTCTCGGCCTCGAGCTCCGCGACCTTGTCCAGCAGCTGGAGCTTCTCGCGCTGCAGCCGCGCCAGCTGCGTGCCCTCGTCCGAGCTGAGCTGCAGGAGGTCCTCGTCGTCGTCGTCGTCGTCGAGGCGCGAGGAGTGACGCCGCGACGTGACGTTGCGCACCGCCTCGAGGATGTCGCTTGGCACGTCGAGCTCCTCCGGTGCGACGCTCTCCAGACGACCTGTGCGCGTTGAGGTTGATTTTGTACTTTGTAATGTAGTTGTGATATTTTTCGAGTTTGAGCGGTATACAATAATAAAATTTGTTTATAATCAGAGTGCAAATTATTTTAAACAACTGAATATCTCACTCTCGTCATTTGTGACGTGATATTGATTATGTATTTTGGAAATGAGATTTTATGAATGCCCGTGAATTAAATGAATAATTTCGACGAGTGATGGATTATGATGAAATATTTAGTGATATAATAATTTGTAAAGCTTGTCGTAAGAAAATAATTTTTTTATCCTAAATTAATAATTATAAACAGTAGCATATTTAAGCTTTCCAATCAAATTTCTGTAAGACTCAAATGCAGCTGTGTATAATATTCAAAAAGAATAAACTCTTATGAAATCCCGCCGACTCGTCCGTGTGTAACACAAACACTTTCACGTCAGTTCAAGGATAAGACCCAGTAACTCGCAAGAATCCAAAAATATACCTTTCGATGCAGAGGAGACAAGCGATTAAGAAAAAGACAATATACACGGTTATATACCGTATAAAGTCCTCTACACGAAATCCAGAGCACTGCACTGGAAGGTCGATACATGTCATATATACATGGACGTTCGCATTGTTTTCCAACGTACCTTGGAGGCTCTCGACCTCCTCTCTAAGTCGGACGCCTTTTCTGTGAATGACATCGAGGAGGTTCCAGAGCTCGTCCTCGGCCTCGTCGAGCACCGTCGGTCTCGAGCTCGGGCTCTGCGGCCTGGGTATGGCCGTCGAGGCGCTGTCCTTGGACGAGGTCTCGGTGCTGAAGCCCGAGTCCTGGACGGTGGCGCTGTGCTTGTTGCCGCCGCTGTGGGAATTGCTGCGGCTCCGGGGCAGCGAGGACGAGGCCGACTCGTTCTCCCGGGACTGGGCGACGCGCCGCCTTACCTTGCCCGGCTCCCACTCGCCGATTCGCCGCGACGACGGGCTGTGGAAATCGCGGCGAGTTAGCGCGATGGGAAAAATGGGACGATAGAAACTGCTAGGACTTTGCAAAAAATTGCTGAGTTACTTGATAAAGGCGGGGGACATGCTTGGATTGTGACAAAAAATGAGGCAATTTTTATTTTTATTTCCAAGAAATTTTCTCACGTAGTTGAAGTTTGAAAGTATGATTGTTATGTAACTTAATAATTTCCGCTAGAGATTCATAAGATTTATTGATACAGATCACGTGTCACAGCGTCCGTATGTATATTTTAAGATCGGGATCCTTCAGGCATGTTATGTTTTTATTACTTTCAATTTAAAAAAATATAATAAACGAAAAATCAATAAATTAAAGTAATCCGTGGATGGATAATTAAAAATAATAAAAAAATAAATAAATTTTCAAATCTTTCAAACGTGATAAAAATTACTAAGTTACTTAGTAAAATTTATTAAAATGAAAGTATGTCCCCCCATTTATAAAAAAACTTAGTAATTTTCCGTAAAGTTCTAGCAATATTTATTTATATAAGTTTTATCTCAGTGTATGATATGTGTGAGGATGTGTACGCGTGGGTGACGTATTAAGGGGCTGTTTCAAAAATTCAAATTTCGCGCCAGTAGTGATCTCTGCGCACGGAGAGAAAGGGTAGAGTAAATTCTACTATGCTGTTTGGTAAATCCATTCGCAGACTGCAAATACCACAAAAATTACCATACTGTTTTGCAAATTTTATACTTTTTGGTGTTTGCAGTCTAAGATCGGATTACCATAAACCGTATGGCAAAATTTACTCTACAATGTCTTTTTGTCAATTTTATCGAAAACTTTACAATGTGTAAAAAAACATTTTTCGCTTTTTAAATTTCATTGTTACAACCGTTATCGTGGCGACACTATTTTCTTTTGTATTCTGCTGTGTGTCCTCCAGAAAAATGCCGTCCCAAAGATGTAGCACAAAATTTATTTTTTGAGATTTCCAAGCAATTATATCTGAATATTTTTGGCGGATTTTCCCTTACACAGTCATATCCATGAATAAAAAAATGTTTTCGACTCTTGTATGATTTTACGATATAACGGATGAATCAGAGAAGTTAATTTAAAAAACTGAGTATTGCAAAAATTAAAAAATAGCCGTGGTCTCAGAATCAGTTTTTCTCTTAGACGAATTTCCAAAAAAAAAAAAAAAAAAACAGAACTTAAAATGACTTCAAACGTAACGATGGCACAAGGAGACCAATTAAAATTCGATAAAAAATTCAGCCTCTCCTCAATTCACAGAGTGTACTAACGCCGAGAGAAAGATATTACCTCTGGCTGGAAAGTGGAAGCGGTATGTGGGAACCCTGGCCGGAGCTGATGAGGACGGACGAGGCGTTTCCGTTGCCGTTGGACGAGGCGCCCGTGTCGGCGGACACGGCCGCTGTGACCGCCATCTTGTGCCGTAGATTCGGGAACGTCTCGATGACGAGGTCCCGGAACTCGAGGAGGGCGCCGACCTCATTCTGCAGCTCCTGTAGAGCGACCAACGACTTGGCCTGCTCGCTTATCAGGTAGTGGAACGGCCCGGGACGCAGGGGCATGCAGTCCATGCCACCGAGGACCCCGTTCACGCTCACCACACCCTCCGACGGCCCACTGCCACACTGGAAATTCAAAAATTATTTTGCGTTATAGTTTTGTTTTTTTTTTTTTTGGCAAATTTTGACTTGTTTAAAGAAGAATAAAACCGAGTGGTGGGATGATCAATGATATACACGAAATTCATTTAAAAAATTAAATTAATAAAATAAAATTAAATTCAGAATTAAATAATTTAATTAAACAATAGAATTAAAAATTTAATTTGATTAATGTTTTTAAAAAAGGTAAAATTAATTTTACCTTTTTCCAAACACTGATCTCGGAGAGATCGATACTCTTTTTAAAACATTAAACAAACACCGAGGGATAGAGCCTTTGAATATTGTGTCACACGCATATTCAAACACACACTAATTTAATTAATTTCAAGAAGACTTTTAGACAAGATTTGGTGAAGTTTTGCGAGGAAAAAGTATTGCGAGTATTACAACGCTGTATGTTCTACACTTCAATTTTTTAATTATACGTAAAATACCGGCGGTTCTTAATTACAATTGATTCGTAAGCAAAAAAAATCGAGCTAAGCCATAAACAAAGACGAACCGGCGCAGAGGAGGAGCAAATGGTGCAGTGTTTATAGACTGGCCTGTGTTACAGATTCTAATTTATGCTTTCAGGAGTCTTAATGTACTTTCAGGTTAAGACGTTTTTGTCGGAATCTGTAAAGTTTCGGTCGATTGGACCTTCACAGAACGCAACCTTCTCTAAGATTTAAATAGGTCGACTCTGCCATTATAGCGCAAAGATTTACACGCAAACTAAGCTTAGTCGACACGGCGACGAGGTTTCTTCGGAAAATTTCTTAGGCGAAGTATATATACGCACGTGTATACAAAAAGATGTCGAGTGCGACTTTCTTCGTTGCGTGGCAATGTGATTTTGGTAGAAAGCGCCATTTTTTATCGACGACTCGTCGGTATAGCAGACGCTTTTTTGCGCTTTTCTCCCCCCTCTCCCCGCATTTTCTATCTTGCTCCGGTATAAAACCGAAGCAGAACGCGTCGAAAGAGAGAAGCGAGAATTTCTCCCGTGTCCCCCATGCACGATCAAAATTGTCTTTCTCGGGGGATTTTTTTGGAAATTTTTTCGTTCTCTCTTTTTGTTGCTGCAGCCGTGTCGTCGCGGGCAGAGATAGAGAGAGAGAGAGACTGACGATCGTGGCAATTACGTTCGAGAACACAGCTTCGAGACACCAAACGGGAAAGTTGCCGCCGCCGCCGCCGCGGCCGTGTGTTATAAACGCTATGAATATTCACTAAGCCGCGGAGCGCGTCTAACCTTGCCCAGACAGAATTTTAAAAATCCGCTTTGCAGCGCGCGGGAAGAAATTGTGCAGTCGGTTAAGCGTAAACGCAGCGTAATAAGCAGCAGCAGCAGCTTCAAAACAATTTCCAAGATCTGCAACTCGCGCGCGCGCGGCGCCTCTCATAATTGGATTGAAGCGCGTGCGCGATGTATATAGATATAGAGAGAAGCTCGTCAGCGGCGTTTGCGTTGCGCGCACAATGGAAAAATAAAAAGGAAAAAAAAACGAAGAAATGGCTTACAAAACTCGACTTCCGGAGCGAACAATTAGTGATCCAGATGCGTAACACACAACGGCGGTGAGCGCCTCTCTTATACACACGTAATAGTTCCCGATGCCCGATGGTTTTTTTTTCCACCTCGAGTTTACGGTCGCGTATAGACACAGCATTGGTTCACGGGATTGCACACGAGGCATTGCGCAATTGCGCTTCATATAAAAGTGTAATGGACATATGTAACAGTGGTCATGTTGGTGGTTAAAGGTTTTTGGAAATATTTTTGGACTGATCGACTTCGATTTCAGAGGACCGAGATATACCTTTAGAATGTTAAAAAATGAATGATTGAAATTTACTTTTTTTATTAACTTGACATTGGTTAAATAATGCTTTATATAATGGTGTTAGCTTATAGATAATTTTATCAACACAAAACAATTTTTACATATGCCATATTTCAGGTACAACATGTCTTCGAAGGTCAAAATCCATGAATTCCATTTTTTTCATTCACCGCAGACTTTAGTTGAATCTATAAGCATCGGAAAGCTCTCTGGTAGGTCCAGATCTGCTTTAAAAACATGTAGTTTCCAGATGAGTGTGGAGATTTCCAAATAATTAAAATTCAAAAAAGTTAGATATAATTTATTACAAAAATTAATTAAAAAACGTAAAAAATTATAGATATTCTTCTTAAATTGTTTGTAACTTTTTTGAATCTTTATTATTTGGAAATCCCCACTCTCATCTGTACCTACCAGAGAGCTTTCCGATGCCCAGATTCAACTATAAAGTCTGCGGTGAATGAAAAAAAATGAAATTCATGGATTTTGGTCTTCGAAGACATATTGTACCTGGAACATGGTATTTATAAAAAAATTTTTATGTTTATAACATAATATATAAGTTAATGCCATTATATAAAACATTATCTAAACAATGTCAAGTTAATAAAAAAATTAAATTCAATTTTTCATTATTTAACATTTTAAAGGTGTATCAGTTCCCTTAAAGAAAAAAAGTGATCACCTGCAAAACAGCAATGTCAATTATTGTTAGTTTACATCTTGAATCTCCTATATTTATTGCCTTGCATAAGAAAAGACTCGGTTTACAAAAAAAAAAAAAATTCTGCGACGAACACCTAATACGCAACAATCAATGAATATCGGAAGAGCCAGAAAGAAGATACAAGCGTCTCCGTCACGTCTCAGTAGAAACAGACGGATCCGGCGGGACGCGAAGGACCCGTTTCACTGCTCGCAGAAAGGTCACGTAGAAAACAGCCAAACAAGATCAGCTCCACATCGAAAATCGATACTCGCAACCTCATCCCAATGTGACTAGCGGATCTTCCACGTCTATCTATAGACATATATCTATAGACATCTCTCCGGTGTCGTTGAGAGCAGCAGCGCGACAGCAGCAAGGATCACGGCGGCGGCTCCCGATTAGTCAAGCGGCAAAGCAGGAAAGTAAGAGAAAACGAGGCTTTTGTGTCAAACGAGAACTGCGTAATAACTCCTCTGCGGCAACAGCTTCGCGACCAGTATATAGGCTCTATTCCCGCGCTCCTCTCTCTCTCTCTCTCTCTCTCTCTAGGGGGCAACGACTACACAATAAAAAAAGTCGCTTCCTTCGACTCTACGTCCGGACGAGCGGCGGCGCCCCACTACTTTTCCACTTCGGGAAGTGCAAAGCCAGTCGCGACTCGCGACTCCCTTGCAATATATATATATATCTATCTGCAGCGCAGCTGAGGCGAGTCGCGACCTCGCTCAATATATTGCGAGCCGCTGCAGACGTGCACGCACTCACGCAGGCGGTTTTGTCGCTGCGAGAGTGACGCGCGGGGGGGTATTGTATATAGCGACTCTGTAGGTTGGATGCTGTGGCATTGTACGTATATAGAGGCTTCTGTGCGTTTTTGAGATATACACTCGATTTTTCGTTCTACTTCGACTGGAAAGCAATGCGCTCTTGATGGGAATGCTCCGAGGACTCGTCGGATAAAACGGCTGCGAGGAGAGTACAGTTGAATAAGCTTTGACTTGGTCGAAGTTACGGATGTACTGGACGCGCGAGAGGTTCCATTCAAAAGTTAGTTTTTCGACGTAAATTGCGGCTATAATTATTAGCAAACGATAATTATAAGAAATCTAAGTCTCGCGGTTGATGACAAATACTTAAGTACACATGATAAGCTTTGTTACACTTCGATTGACTGAGTAGAAAAGGTTTGGCACTATTTTTTGTGATTTTCAGTTTTAGCACTAAAACGATACAATGTTTTGTATAGATTCGAACAAAATAGTACCAAACTTTTTCTTAGTGTAATAATGTATATCGTGTGTATAATGTTTATGTATTTGTCATCAAATGCGAGGGTTAGATTATACTTAAAATTATTGTTTGCCAATAATTATCGGCAATTTTTATCGAAAAACTAACTTTTTTGTACAGAAACTAACTTTTTTGTTTGAAACTAACTTTTTTGTTTGAAACTTGACTGTACAGCCAAAACATACTTAAAGTAAATGAAGCGAGTTTGCGGTACAATTATTGTTAGAATAATACAGTAATGATGATTAGTATGTACTTTAGCTATAAATACAAAAGTTCGGTAAATTATAATTATCAAACTATAATTTACTATGTATTTTAAAAATTTTTTTATTTTACATTTAAAAACGTAATATACAGCGTTAATAAACAGCCTTCAATCCAGTTTTCCGATCAATTAAACTCTAAAATTTCCCCATCAAAAATAAGCTCGACCCTCTCTCTCTCTCTCTCTTTGAGGAAGCAATCGCACCATAAGCCATACGTACGCTGCACACGAGAAACCCGCGGTATAGCTTTCACAATGCAAATCTAAAAAATTTTAATTTTCCTATGCATATTGTATGACGAGAGCGCGTCCGTAAAGCCGAAGAGCTATGACACACATACCTTTGCGCATCATCAGCAACGAGGTATGCATACACTGATTTATACACACGACGCGATGATGCTGCGCGAATCAAAGAGACACACACAGAATATCTCCAGATCGAATGTAAAGCGGATGGAACGGCGCGCAGGTAGTTCGAATCGACAGAGAGAAAGAGAGAGACAGGCGGCTGCTATTTATAGCCGAATAAAAATCGCTCCCGTAACTAACGCGGCCTCTGGCAAGTCCCGACCAGAGAGCCGAGCGCGCGACGAAAAAAGCCTCGGCGGATGTCCGAGATGCGTTGTACAGCTGCTTTTTCGAAATGCACTTGTATCTACACACAGATACACACGCGCGCGCGCGCGCGCGCGAAAGCAGGTTCTCCGTGTCGCGCGCGAAGACGCTCGTGATTACGGGAGAGAGAAAGTAATCGATTTTGTTTTTAGAGAAGAGCCGGTGTGTAATATGCATGCCGCACAATTATTGTAAAGTGCGGCGACTACGCGACCTTCGTCGCCGTCGTCGTCGCCGAGTCGTAAATGGCCGGAGGGAAGGCAACCACCGCGACGGGAAAAATTCGCGCAGGCCTTTTTGCTGATTAATGCAGGGTTGAGCGAGCGCCTCGACGGCGACGACGACGACGACGACGGGAATGAAGTCTCTCTCGGCTTAATAATAAATAAGCGACAGATAGTGCGCGTTGGGACAATTTATAGCGCGCGGTGTAATGTGTAAAGAACGACTTTCGAGGCGCGACGAGGTGCGCGTTTAAATCTCGGGAAATCAGGAAAGAGGAACGATTTTACTAATGGCTTTGTCGGTGCGATTGGGTGAGCGTTGGAGAGAGAGAGAGAGAGAGAGAGAGAGATTGGTTGATTGGGAGATTTGGTGAATCAGTCATCTGGGAAATTCCGTGAATTTTGACGATGGTTTTTCTTGACGGGGGGGATAAACGCTGTTGAGACGTGAAAATAGTTTCTCGGAATATAATATACACGATACTTTTTTGTGTGTCCTGGCATGAATAAAATATGGTGGGACTATTGTAGTATCATCGTAATTTATAACGTGTGTTATTATAACATACTAGACCAAGAGCAGCGCGCTTCGCGCGCTCTAATTTTTCTTGCAGTTTGTTCATAATTTAATAGTACTCAGAAATACTTAAAATAATCAAATTCGATTTTTATTTTGAAAATTTTGAAGAATTATTTCTCTTTTAAAAGTTATTTTTTAAAGTATAGTTTTTAAAAAGAACTTATCGAACTGTGCATAGGTATATCTATATATGAAGAACTCATGAACCCATTGTCGATTCTAATGTGTATAAAATAAAAACAAATCTTTCTTGATTTCTTGTACCTGTACTCTGCTTGCACGCAGATCTTTTTTGCCATTATATTAGGCGAGAATGTTAGATCAACATCAGCGGGCTTCGCGCGCTCTAACCTCAAACTAACGCATTCACCGGAAACACATGAACCATGACACATGAACATATTGACTCTTGAGTCTTGACGCATGCGCACAACATCAACCAATCACAATTCGTCTTCAGCGGCTTCAAAACATTCGGTCATGACTTTTTATTAGTGGGAATATAATGATGATTGGTCATATTATGTTACAATGGTCATATTATGACCCTGTTGGAAAATTGTACCAGATTTTGTACCAGAGAGAATTGTACCAGACCGTGTCCAGATTTAGCGGCTGTGACGCGACGGTAACCAGAACAGAATCTGTTAAACATTCTGTTCATCTATTCATTTGAGGTTATAACCTATAAATACAGGCATAATTGCAGTGCGGAAGGGTCTGAATAAAACCATAATTAAATAACGATAATCGCGCAATGTATTATTCCACATAAAAGGTCGATAACTCCTATGATTCAGTTCGTGCATGATGTTGAGGTTATGTTATGGAATAACTCAGGACATGAAGCCCTCAACAGAATCTGGGCCGAATGTGGGCACTTATCGTAACAGATAGTGTTCTACAATTTTGGGCAGACGGTGTTCCCGAGCCCATATTTTATGATCAATTTTCCAACAGGTAGTCACCTGACTATATTATGATCATTCAACATAAAATCTACCATATTATCACCATAAATCCCATTAATTTTCTACTCAGGGTGTTTTTTGATTTCAATAAAAAATTATTCCTTTCGCTACAATCAAAAATCTAACTTTTTCAAGCAGAATTCGTCTACTCGTTTATTCGTCATCCTTCCAAAGGTTACAGACGAGATGTATTACACAACGAAAATCTCCTACGCCAAAAAATGTTATATATTCTATCGTTATGTATACCAGTGCGCAAAAAGACACTGCCTTCCTTGTATTCTTTTTTGTTGCGATGATCGGTCCGAACGAACGGTCGATCTACGTGCACACCCGCACGATTTTTAAATGACCTCATATTTTAACGGAGACGCAAACAATAGCCGCCGCGTAGCAGCGAAGGAAAAAGAAACCGCTCTCGCTCGCGTGCGCGCGACAATACGTTTCGGAAATCATTGCCGCGCGCAAAAAAAAGAGCATCCGAATCGATCGCGATGTACGAAAAAAAAAAGAGCGGCTTATTCAATTCGCGCGGCATCGACAAACGCACGGTCTAAAAGCCGATTCATTAATAACAATAATAGCCCGGTAGGCCTTTATGTCTTCTTCTGCGCCGACCTCGACAGCTGTAACGAGACGTGCTCACTACCGAGAGACTCGACTTTACTCTAGATCGTTGCCTGTTTCGACTGCTGTATATATATATAACGCTTTGATTCGACGGAGAAAAAAAAGGAGTCATTATATGTTCCTTGACGATGTAACCCTCGCTTGTACGTGTGTATACATGTATATACGTGTGTATACGTGTATATACTGTACAGACGGTCGTCCGTGCACGATCATCATCCGGTATAAGAAAGCGCGTCCGCGAAAAAAAGAATACTGAGTGTGGGAGAGACAGGGAAGGAGAGAGAGAGAGAGAGAGAAAGAAAAGAAGCTAAGATCGATACCGTTAAAATCGAGCGTTGAAAAAAGCCAGGACAAAAGCGGTGTATATATATATACAGTTGAGTTGTCTATTATACGGACTACATCGACTGGTACACTTATTGATTTTCAACCACTGGATGCCACACCGCAGAAACTCGCGCAACGACGACGACGACGACGAGACGGCACTTGGAAACGTGAAAACTTGTATCTCTCGGTCTACATATATACAGCGATAGATATATATATACCGACGGCGTGTGTTCGTGTCCCCTATTTTTTTCGGTTAACTCGTCGCGACACATGTGTCCTGTGTATTTGTGTGCAGTATACCACAAGGTGTAAATTTACGTATATTAGAGTCGCTGTATGCAAAACTCTCGCGAGTACCGCTATACGCGAAATTTGCATCTGGTGTATTAATAATGTAAATATCCGATGAAGAGATTAGATGGGAACTTTGTACAAGACGCGATGGTATTCTGCAGCTCTCGCGTTTTGTACAGAGAGAAGAATATCCTCGGATAGGCGCTCGATGACTGTGAGTTTCGGAAGGAGAAAAAAAAACGCTGACGCTACAGCCGATGCGTCTATTGACGTTAGATTGTCTTCCGATAGAAAGTTACTCGGTCATTATACGAGGCGAGCACGTGTCCATACGCAATTGTATAAACACACATGTGAAAGCCTATACGAGGAGAATGAAGAGCTTCATAATTCGACTCGGTGTCCGAGTACAAAGCGAAAAGAAAACAATTTAAAGACGTTAGAAAAACTATTATCGAATAAAAAGCCTCCGCGTGTAATTTTACATGTCTTGTAACGCACAGCTGTATCATTGATATGCGCATTAAAAGCAGCCCGTCAGACGAAGAGTTCGCTGCTTATGTGCCGCAGTCGTTTCATATCGTCGGATTATTATCTCTGGGAAATTAATCACTCAGCTGTGTGCATCTGATGAAAGAAACTGTCGATCCAAAGCCCGTTGCGGAAGAGCTCGAGTGTGTGTTTTAACGACTGTCAAGAGATTAGTTACGTGAAATTTACTGCCCGTTCGACAAGCGCACGCACTCGTATGTATAACACTCGTTGAGCAAGAGATTTCTCGCATATATGACCAATTCTCATAGAAAAACGCGCTTTTCGGGGGTCCAGAAATCGAAAATTTTTAGAGGAATGTGGAAAACATGCAACATTAGAATTTAACATGGGGAGGTACATTGAAAAAAAAAAGAAAATCGGCTATTCCGATTTTTATTTACTTTTTTTTTTTGTCAAACTGACATAACTTTTGATCAGAGCATCGAAACTGGGCATATTATTTGTTAAATTAAAGCTCTTTTGTTGTACTTTATTGTGGTGTAATTTGAAATTTTATTTGTCCCTCGAAAACATCCAGTATTTCAACGCATTAATTTTTTGTAAAAAAAAAAAAAACGTAAATTGGCTCAGAAATGTGGTTACTAGTAACTTTTCCCATGTTCCTCTGCACTTTTGGCTATCTTTTGGCTTACAGAAGAAAGTCTGATCGGTCCGAAACCTTTAGCTTTAAAAATAAAATTTCGATTTCTGGACCCCCGAAAAGCGCATTTTTCTACGTGAATTGGCCATATACATAATTTACGTATATGTAATACGCGCGAAAGGCTGAAATTCTAAACTAATTGTACACGCAATATTTATTTACAATTTACGCGATAAATATTTGTAATTATGTACACGTAAATCACGGGAAATTCGCGCAAGAATCTTTCAGCATTTGTGGAGGTCAAGACCCCGACGAGCTCGCGCAGATGCCAACAATTGCGTTGGCCGACGCGATACTTTGTAAACGAGACGCGGTATAAATCAGCCGCGGAAAAGCCAGACACTGATAAAGCCATTTGATTGTAAAGACACTCGGCTGGGGCTTCAAGTAGGTAAAGAGAGAGAGAGAGAGAGAGAGAGAGAGAGAGAGACTTTCTTCGAGCAGCGCCGCCGATCTCGAATTACAAGATATATAGATATATATATAGTATACGTATATATATCTGTCCGGCCGCAAGAGGCTTACGGACGCGCAGAGCTCGTCCAATCGTCAACTCCGATTGGACCTAATTGCCAATGAAGCGGCCACTGTGTACTTCCAAGAGCGACGCGTCAGCTTTCCTTCTTTCTCTCCCTTACTCTTTTTTTTTACAGACATAGCTCTTTCAATCAACGACTGCTGCTGCTGCTGCTGCGGCGCTGTCTCGAGACGCTCAATTGGACGCTATCCGCAGAGACGACGAGACGCATTATCGAGAAAGTTTAATAAAAGGTTTTCAGCGAAGCTTTCTTGCTTGGCTTTCGTCGTCCCGCGTATATATCGCGAGTAAGAGAGAGAGAGAGAGAGAGGATTGAGCAATAAAAGCGAGTTTATTAAAAAAAAAATAAACAAATAAATAATTGTGTGTATTTATTTACGACCTTTTTGTGTATCGCTGGAAAAAAGAAAAGCCGGAAAGGGGCCGGATGTTGCGAGGCCAAAATAGACTTGTTGGACGATTGGTTTAATGCGTCCGCTTTGATCTGTGTTGCGAACTGACAATAATATTTTTCCCCTCAAAAATTGGAATTGCGAGGAGTAATTGGAGCGTGCAATATGCGTGTAATTCCGTAACTCCTGTGTTGGGGGGAAAAAAAGGTGTTATAATTCATTGACGCGCAGTTTCCTTCGAGCGAATAAAAAGTATAGTGAAGAAAACTTGTGCAAACGATAAATCGATATTAGCACAGTACACTATCTTACGATTGACAATAATAGGTCGGTTAAGTCAATACACACACGCTGCATACAAAGTCTAATTGTAACATCAATAAATATCGCTTAAACAGTGAATTCTGTTATTGTGTCCCGATATACTCAGTAAAAATTGTACTTCTTAGTTTCATTACTATTTCACGATAATTTCCCGAAATTTCACAAACTCATACGTGTAACTTTCGAAAACTACAATAGGTCCTCCATCAATCGAACTGCTTACAGCGTTACACCATCTACATACCTTCCACTAAGATAAACAAACCAGCACAAACGAAAATCCCCTACGCAATATCCCCATCGTCCTCCACGTGTATACTCATAGCCTACAATACTCTGCCGCGACAGCCTGGCGTCCGGTCCGGACCTCGAAACAATCGAAGGCTGCCGCGTGCGCGCGGCAAAAAATCCCCCGCGTATGGATAAGAGAAAACTGGAAAGATCGCCGTTCGCAAAAGGGGCGAAAGCCGAATCGTCGAGAGACAGAGACGGACAAAAACGCCTCCTCCCAGGATCGCCCATCCACACGCGAGAATCAAGAGAGAGAGAAAAAAATCACAGCCACCGCCGATTGCCAGGGATATACGTATACATACAATGACAAGTAAGTAGGTGTATGTGTACAGTACACGTATAGTTCACAACGCGCACGTCGCAGCGTCGTATAAGGCGAGCGCGCGATGATCACGCCTACGATCTCGAGAGAGCGAGAGAAAACTGCAGGATCTCGTCCGCCTCTGCGCTCACTGCGCGCGCGAGACGCGAGTGAGGCCAGTCTGTATAGGCGAAAGACATATCTGCGGCTTCGAGAGAGAGAGAGACGAGTGTGTCTTCTTTATTGTGTCGGCAACGCGGCGATCGCTTGCGCGGCGATCGTTTCCTACAAGTATAATGTAATCTCGATAAACCGAGGAAATATTGGGAGCTACGGCGGCCTCCGTCAGAATAGCGATATATTTATGTACGAGGACTACTGCGGTGAGACTCTGTACTATGTATATATATTTCAGGTTTCACTTTTTGAGGTTGAGGATCGACGCGTAGGTTGGAGTTAATTAATAAACTGTAGTAGATTGTGTAGTATCTTTTCCGGAAGCTTTTGGAGAACACGACTCGTCACTTTACGCGCATATCTTCCACAACATCGTAATCAACGTGATCACGTGCGTATACACTGAGAGAAATGGTATAACAAAAATTACTATATTGTATAATACGGTAGGGATATACTTCTAATATGAGAATTTTTACTATACTACATAATAAAAATTATTATATTTTTAACAATTTTTATTTTATTTTTAGCAATTTTTATTATATAGAGATAATAAAAATTACTATAGTGTATAATAATTTTTATTATACACTATAGTGTATATATAGTTTAATATAAAGTATATCCTTACCGTATTATATAATATAGTAATTTTTGTTATACCATTTCTCTCAGTGTACAATGTAATGCCGTAGAATTTCGCGAATAACGTAAAATCTCGTACTTAACGTCACTTATCGTCATATAGAATTGTTTCGAAACGTTAAATTACCCATCACAGATTTCGAATTGCTCGAACGAGCGCTGCCGGAATAAAAGTGTGACAAAACCCCCCTCTTTTGTTTTCTCCGTCCGCAGACGCAGAATTACACTCGAGCCCCGGTATTTGCGGCTCGCTGCTGCTGCTCGCGCTCATCTCCGCGGTATACACATACGAATTTCGATAATAAGCGTAATTGAACGAGTGTAGCGTGCCCTGCTCTGCGAGAAAGAGAGAAAAGACGCACTGCTTCGACCGCAATGATAGACCGGCTTCTATACGTGCGTGTTATACATATATACAGTATCTCCCCCTGGTTTTATATCGAACAACGAGCGCGTGACGCATAAGTGCGTGCCGCAGCTGCGCATGACATCCTCTCCTCCTCCAGCAGAAACGGCGGCAGCCGCAGCAGTGACGGGAAGCTCACCGCTTATACACCTCCGGCTAGAAAAATTTCCTTGCGCGCACCAACGGTCTATCTCGTCTCGAAGGCTGTGTATAGGTGTATATACGTATATATAAGTGAGCCCGCGAGAGCCGCGAAGGGAGCGACATTATATGTACACACGCGCAGTAGCCGAGAGCACGTTTCCAAGGAGTTAAACGACACTGTGTGCGCTGCACTCTTAAGTCGACTGCGCGTATAGAGTTCTCAAGGTCCGATTTGAACGAGACCTGCCAGGTGGGACGAGGAGGAGGGAGAGGAAGCAGGATGTCGAGCTTTTTTCCGAACGCGCTTTTTCTCTCTTTCTCCATCCTATGAGGGAGATTATAGTCGTCCGCGTGCGCTGAAATTCTCGCGTAAACAAATTTATCGGAGAGACGCGCGAGTTATGACTTTTCGTAGAGTCACGATATACTGAATCAGCTGAGACGGATCTCGCTCGGCTCAGCTGATCAAAAAACCTTGACCCCGACGCGCGGCCGCCGGGACGTGAGAGAGAGAGACGTTCGTTCGCCTATCGAGATGTATATACGGCTGCAGAGATTCGCGCATGTGTAACTTCGAAGACGGCGACGGTAAAAGTTTATTTCTTTTTTGACGTCCAGCGCGCTAAGTCGTAGCTATGTATGAGTATGTCCAGGAAATTTCGGAAACGTAACTCGGACGGAAAAGTTGCAAAAAATTTTCTTGAAGGCACACTTAGCAGACCTGTTTTTTTTTTCGTTCTTTAGGTCGTTCTGAAAGAGAAAAAGCTCGCGTACACGGTCGATCGTAGGGTATACTTTTTTTTTCGGAGCAAGAACGACTCGAAAAACGAGAAATAATTAAAAAACAAAAAAATTCATAGATTTTTTTTTCTCGAAAATTGTGGTTTTTTAAAAATATTTCATTTGAACAAAAATATCTTAAAACTCATCGAAGAATGCTCTAGAATTTTTTCAGATTTTTTAAGGACGTTTTTCGATATTTCGATTTTTTTGACATTTCGAAAAATCGAAAATTGTATACCGGATCAATCCGAAAAAATTTCGGAGCATTCTTTCATGAATTTTTGTTCCAATGAAATTTTTATAAAAATCCATAGCTTTAGAGAAAAAATTTCTTCTGTTTTGTTGATTATTTCTCGTTTTTTCGAGAGGTTTTTGTTCCGAAAAAAGTATACCCAACCATCGACCGTGTACGCGAGCTTTTTCTCCTTCAGAACGACCTAAGGAACGAGAAAAAACAGGTATAGTAGGTGTGCTATTATCAAGAAACTTTTTTGCAAATTTTCCGTCCGAGTTGTATCCGAAATTTCCTGGACATACTCATATATATATATATATATATGTATATGAACGTCTCCTACATGTACCACGCCGAGAACCGTCTTGATTCCAAACGATCGGACAGTAAAAAAACTGGAGCAAAAAAAAGAGTCTCTCTCTCAGCCGGTGAGAATCTCGTCGCTCTGTATCGACAGTCGAAATTAAAATCTCTGTATATACATCGGTGCTAAGCGGGCTTTACATAAGCGCGCTTCTCTCTCCCCGTTATGGAATTTCATCGATCTCTCGGGGGGGCGCCCGCGAGATCGATATAAGGAGTTTCGCGCCGCCGTCGACATAAGCCGCACATAGTCTGTATATTCTATATATATATTGCACATCGTCATCGCGACGACGACGACGGCCATGGACCCGTTACACAACCGTGATCCTGATTCGAGAGAACTCGCGCTCCTATATATAGAGGCTCGGCTCTCCTTTCTTTTTTATTTTCGTTTTTCGTTGCGCGCGCGGTAATTACGGCGGGCGTGTCGCGATTCAGCAATTAATACATCAGTTTCGATCGCGCAAGTGGGAGGATCTTATGGAGAAGCTGTTTTTAGCGCGTCTCTCACGCGCGCGGCACGCATCGGCAGGTTTAAAAGGTTCGAGCTTTGACGAGGTTGTAGTTACGCGTACAGCGTGTGTGCGATGGAAGGTATAATGGTTGGAGCAAAAAGAAACGAATCGTGATTAGTCGAAGGGATTTGAATTGACGGGATACGTCTGCGTCGAGGTGTGTGGGTAAAGAAATGTTTAGAGGACTATAGACGAATGCGATGGATTCTCTCTTAATATTTCGGAGTGATTTTCGTCACACTTTTTCGGAGTGATTCGTAAATGACTTAAATTTGAGTGATCTACCACTCCTTTCGGGTGATTTACTGTCACACCTTATGATCGAGAGATTTAATCACTCGAAACTTCAGTGTGATAGGCTTTGTTCAAACTACTTTGAAAAAGAGGGAAACTACGATGCGTTGCTTTCTGTAAAGTGCGGGACCTCGTTGCCAGAGCTCTCTTAAGCTGCAATGTGACTTATAGCAAAATCAAAAATAACCTATTGGGTAATTTTTAGCTAATTTTTAGCTAATTTATTACCACAAAAAAAAATTTATAGCCGTTGCCGATCATATTTTAACCCCTGTTTTTCTAACTTTCGATTTGAAGCTAGCACGAAACGCTCTAGCTTTTGAACCATTTGCCGGAGCGTTCTCGGGAAGGTCTTATAATTTTTAGCCCGACAAATACTAAAGGCATATACATTTTCAACTTGCAAAAACTTATTTGTTAATGCAAAAAAATTGAAAAAACGTCAATTTTTTGTTAAAAAATTGCTTTTACGCACTTCTCAGTGCTTAAAACATAACACAAACGTATATGAACTACGTAAAAACGTGCAATATAATTTATTACCACATCCGAATTACAATTATTAGCTTAGTTCTCGAATTAACTACAATTTTCGCTTCATCGAACGTTATACGGCTACTTTTCATAAAATGGCACTTACTCCCAAACATACAACATTGTACACAACTAAAGTCATATAGCCTATCTAAATTCCGTAGTTCAGGAAGCAAACATTATATACAATTTGTTAGCAATAATATACCGCATTGTTATACAAATGAGCATATGTTGCTGGATTGAGTAACGCGCATCATACTTACGACCGCGTAAACATTAGCCATACTCAAGAACAAAATCTTGACAAACAGGGCTGCTCTACACTTTTAGATAGACTTTAAATACAAACCTAAATAATCATTATATTGCCAATTCTACAAATTTTCAATAATGCCGATAACCGAGTTTCGCGTCTACCAAATTTTTAATCGCTCGAACTGCTCTAACTTCAAAACTAATCATCAAAATCAAACGGGGCAGCATTTAAAAGAATCGCCTTGAGTTGTACTCAAAGAAAGTACCATCAGTTTACTGGCTATAAATTGCCTAGTCTATGAAAATTGGCGATAAGAGCGATAACCGAGTATCGTGTCTCTCCCATTTTTGATCGCTCGAACTGCTGTAGATTAAAAACTAATCATCAAAATCAAACGGGGCAGCATTTAAAAGACTCGTCTTGAGTTGTACTAAAAGGAAGTACCATCACTTTACTAGCTATAAATTGCCTAGCCTCTGAAAATTCGCGATAATGGGGATAACCGAGAGTTGCGTTTACCAAATTTTCAATCGATCTAAGTGCTCTAACCTCAAAACTAATCAGCAAAATCAAAAGGGGCGGCATTTAAAAGACTCGTATTGAGTTGTACTAAAAGAAAGTACCATCAGTTTACTAGCTATAAATTGCCTAGCCGCTGAAAATTCGCGATAATGGCGATAACCGAGTATCGTGTCTCTCACATTTTTAATCGCTCGAACTGCTGTAGATTAAAAACTAATCATCAAAATCAAACGAGGCCGCATTTAAAAGACTCGTCTTGAGTTGTACTAAAAGGAAGTACCATCACTTTACTAGCTATAAATTGCCTAGCCTCTGAAAATTCGCGATAATGGGGATAACCGAGAATTGCGTTTACCAAATTTTCAATCGATCTAAGTACTCTAACCTCAAAACTAATCAGCAAAATCAAACGGGGCAGCATTTAAAAGACTCGTCTGGAGTTGTACTAAAAGGAAGTACCATCACTTTACTAGCTATAAATTGCCTAGTCTATGAAAATTCGCGATCGGAGCCACAACCGAGTATCGCGTTTACTAAATTTTCAATCGATCTAAGTGCTCTAACCTCAAAACTAATCAGCAAAATCAAACGGGGCAGCATTTAAAAGACTCGTCTTGAGTTGTACTAAATGGAAGTACCATTAGTTTACTAGCTATAAATTGCCTAGCCTCTGAAAATTCGCGATAATTGCGATAACCGAGTATCGTGTCCTCTCCCATTTTTGATCGCTCGAACTGCTGTAGATTAAAAACTAATCATCAAAATCAAACGGGGCCGCATTTAAAAGACTCGTCTTGAGTTGTACTAAAAGGAAGTACCATCAGTTTACTAGCTATAAATTGCCTAGCCTCTGATAATTCGCGATAATTGCGATAACCGAGTATCGTGTCTCTCCCATTTTTGATCGCTCGAACTGCTGTAGATTAAAAACTAATCAGCAAAATCAAACAGGGCAGCCTTTAAAAGACTCATCTTGAGTTGTACTAAAAGAGAGTACCATCAGTTTACTGGCTATAAATTGCCTAGCCTATGAAAATTTGCGATCAGAGCGATAACCGAGTATAGCATTTACCAAATTTTCAATCGCTCGAACTGCTGTAGATTAAAAACTAATCAGCAAAATCAAACAGGGCAGCATTTAAAAGACTCGTCTTGAGTTGTACTCAAAGAAAGTACCATCAGTTTACTGGCTATAAATTGCCTAGTCTATGAAAATTCGCGGTCAGAGCGATAACCGAGTATCGCGTTTACCAAATTTTCAATCGCTCGAACTGCTGTAGATTAAAAACTAATCATCAAAATCAAACGGGGCAGTATTTAAAAGACTCGCCTAAAATTGTACTACTAGCTTTTAGTACAATTGCAGTTGAGCCTTTTAACTCGTATCTTTTTTAATTTTGCTGATTAGTTTTGAAGCTGCAGCAGTTCAAGCGAAAGAAAATATTGTATATGCGATTTTCGTTTATCGCTATCATCGCAAATTTTCATAAGCTAGGCAATTTATAGCTAGTTAACTAATCTGACTTTTTTAAAGTACAACTCAAGCCGAGTCTTTTAAATGCTGCCCTGTTTGATTTTGCTGATTGCAGTTCGAACGATTGAAAATTTGGTAAATGCTATACTCGGTTATCGCTCTGATCGCGAATTTTCATAGGCTAGGCAATTTATAGCCAGTAAACTGATGGTACTCTCTTTTAGTACAATTTAAGATGAGTCTTTTAAAGGCTGCCCTGTTTGATTTTGCTGATTAGTTTTTAATCTACAGCAGTTCGAGCGATCAAAAATGGGAGAGACACGATACTCGGTTATCGCAATTATCGCGAATTTTCAGAGGCTAGGCAATTTATAGCTAGTAAACTGATGGTACTTCCTTTTAGTACAACTCAATACGAGTCTTTTAAATGCTGCCCCGTTTGATTTTGCTGATTAGTTTTGAGGTTAGAGCACTTAGATCGATTGAAAATTTAGTAAACGCGATACTCGGTTGTGGCTCCGATCGCGAATTTTCATAGACTAGGCAATTTATAGCTAGTAAAGTGATGGTACTTCCTTTTAGTACAACTCCAGACGAGTCTTTTAAATGCCGCCCCTTTTGATTTTGCTGATTAGTTTTGAGGTTAGAGCACTTAGATCGATTGAAAATTTGGTAAACGCAACTCTCGGTTATCCCCATTATCGCGAATTTTCAGAGGCTAGGCAATTTATAGCTAGTAAAGTGATGGTACTTCCTTTTAGTACAACTCAAGAGGAGTCTTTTAAATGCTGCCCCGTTTGATTTTGATGATTAGTTTTTAATCTACAGCAGTTCGAGCGATCAAAAATGGGAGAGACACGATACTCGGTTATCGCTCTTATCGCGAATTTTCATAGACTAGGCAATTTATAGCCAGTAAACTGATGGTACTTTCTTTGAGTACAACTCAAGGCGATTCTTTTAAATGCTGCCCCGTTTGATTTTGATGATTAGTTTTGAAGTTAGAGCAGTTCGAGCGATTAAAAATTTGTAGACGCGAAACTCGGTTATCGGCATTATTGAAAATTTGTAGAATTGGCAATATAATGATTATTTAGGTTTGTATTTAAAGTCTATCTAAAAGTGTAGAGCAGCCCTGTTTGTCAAGATTTTGTTCTTGAGTATGGCTAATGTTTACGCGGTCGTAAGTATGATGCGCGTTACTCAATCCAGCAACATATGCTCATTTGTATAACAATGCGGTATATTATTGCTAACAAATTGTATATAATGTTTGCTTCCTGAACTACGGAATTTAGATAGGCTATATGACTTTAGTGTGTACAATGTTGTATGTTTGGGAGTAAGTGCCATTTTATGAAAAGTAGCCGTATAACGTTCGATGAGCGAAATTGTAGTTAATTCGAGAACTAAGCTAATAATTGTAATTCGGATGTGGTAATAAATTTATATTGCACGTTTTTACGTAGTTCATATACGTTTGTGTTATGTTTTAAGCACTGAGAAGTGCGTAA